>OY856411.1:1204385886-1204985886 GCA_963693085.1 Alisma plantago-aquatica | reverse complement strand
CCCTAGGTAGAACCCTATAGTTTGCATGAATTATTGTTTCCTCTAAGTTTCTCATCTCAATTTTAATCGACTTCTCATCCTTCTTTTTTAAGAAACCCTAAAAGGTACCTCCCTCCTCATCTCAACTTAGGGTTTTGTGAAGAATTAAGATTAAGGCATCCTCTACCAATGAATGTACATACAAGGTTAAAAGGATGAAATGAAAAAAAATGTAATATGGGTATTTTCCTTGTAAGAGTACACCCTAGTTGGAACTATGTCTGGTTTAAGAAAGTCATAGTGATTCAAGGGAATCATGAAACGAAAAGGTTTAGGGTGTAGTCTGTAACTCAAACCCTAAACCTTATATTGGGAAATGGGAGTAGTGTGGGTTAAATAGTAACCCTATCCATATGAACCCTAATTAGGGTAAGAGGAAATAGGAAATACAAATGAGTTTAGGTGACCTAGACTCCCATGCATGCATGTATGTGGATCAAGGCATTCATGACTCATGGTAAAATTTTGAATATACATATGAAACATAGACAATTAATGGTTATAAAAGAAATGAAAGTATGAAATCCTCAATCCAACTTTAGGGTTGGTATCCTATTCTAGGGTAGGTCAACCCAAAAATGGGGAAGAGACCTATGAGGGAGGCAAAACCCTAAACCCATGAGGTCAGTTTGTGGCTAATATGCCTAACTTCCTCCTTTTAGGCACCCTGATAGGAAAATGTGTCCCTACACATGTACGAGTAGGAGGTAGTCATGCACCTAAGTGAAAGTGAGTGACATCAAGCTAACAGAGGAATTAGTTCAAGTTCAGATGTCTAAAGCCATTTTAGAGTATGTGATAGATGGAATAGATGTAATATGTTTAATGATCTAAGTTTTATATTGTGAGATAATATGGTTTATGATGATCTCTATCGGATTTGAGAATTTGATTTTAGTATTGAGTATTTGATTTCAGATTTGATGATGCAAGTATTTGCACTTCTTTGAGATAAGATAAGTTAATTTAAGATAAGTTGCAAATTAGTAAGAGCCTCAACCTCTGGTACAAAGAAGGACCTCTACTATTAGAACCAATTATAGGGTTAACTCTAGAGAGAGTGAGACTTAGAAGGAGAAGGTTAGAGACCTAGACTCCAAGATATGAGAAATTATGGGAAATATTTATGTGATTTTTCCTAAACTAGACTACTCCCGAGTGAATGCATTGAGTTTCTGTATGCATGATTCATATATTCCTCTTGTACCCTAGGTGTATCTGGAAGGACCACACCCTAGAGATAGGGAAAGAGGTTGCTAACATATATGTTAATGTGATATGAGTACCTACCATCTAGGTGAGGGAGAGAGAGTCCCAAGATCATGAGGAGGTAAGGAACGTTAGTTGTGAAGCCTAGTGCTTGGGTTGATGGATCCCTACATAGGACTATAGTGGTTTTTTAGAGGAAGAGAGAGTTCATTAAGAATATTTCATGGGTAGAAACCTATGAAGAGAATGTCATATCATGATTTGGTTCTGAATGTGCATGAGTGGCTACATCATGTGAAGTTGATGATCGATGCTAATGAGGTAGAACTGAGAACCCAAGACCAAAGAAGGAAGACAAATCAGTAAATTTGAGTGAGATCATAGATATTGATCATGGCACCACCCTTAGGTAATGGTTTAGGGGAACCTCAATTGGACTTTTTGATATATGTTTGACAAGCCACTTAAATAAGTTTGTTTAGCACAACCATAATATAACATATGTATAAAGATGATTAGACCTTGAGATATGATATATGAATATGAAATGATGGAAGACTTAGAAATCAATTTATAGTTCTCTATCAATAATTGTCTAGCCATATGCATGAATTATGATAATGTGAAATACTTGGATAATCTAAGGATGAACCCCTAATCAAGTTTACAACCTAATATGAGGAAGTGAAATGAGATAATATTCATGATAAACATTGAATGTGGTTGACATGAGAAAGATGTGTTTATTATATTTATCTCTTTCAAGGTAGGTTTTACCTCTTACTTGGTCTACTATATAGTATGGTTGTATTATGTGTGTAAAAAATACTTGACATACCATATTGGAGGAAATAATTATTTGTGATATTATGTATATATATTCCTATACATTGAAAGATAATGTAATGGTTCTATTGTGTCTAAGAGCTTCAAATCTTTGGTAGTAAAATGATGGAAATTAAAGTACTTAAACTCTTTGGTAATAGAATTCTTGATAGTGATCCAACTCTTTGGTAGTAGATAATGAGGACTTATTGAATTGAACTCTCAAGTGGTAAATGTATGGATGTTATAATTGAAAATATGCCTACAAGACATGTTCTCTTTGGTTAATATACATATTGGTTCAAGTATGCTTCTATTATCTTATGTTACTGCCAAGTATTAGTTTATCTTATCTTACATTACGACCTTCCCTGGGGAGAGTGAGTTCACGAATCAATTTAAGAATTGAATTAACCTTCAATATCACTTAAATCTTGAAAGATTAAGTGTATGAAGCATGAAAGCACATATAATAAGTATAATTCATTGAACCCAAGTATGCCATCTCTGAGGCACTGAAGAAAAGTGACGACAAAAATGCCTGACACTATGGGACCAAGATCGGAAGGGAAGGTTGCCATGAGGCCAATGAAGGGACGTAAGGTAAATAAAATATACCCTAAGAGATGAAGGAAATATGTGTTAAAGAATTATAAAGGGTATAATGTGCTTGAATAATATCAAAGAAACCTCAAGAAAAATGTGTAATGAAATAAAGTTATGACGTTTCAATAAACCCTGGGGAGGGTAGAATCCTAAGTCAACCCTAAGGTCAAGTAGGGATGGTTAAAGGTGCAAGGGACCTACAAGTTTAGGAGGTGATCATGCTTGAGTGCATAAGTCCATGGAATCAAGAGATAGCCATCCATATGTACCACAGTCCCATGGGGTCATGAGATTGGTCACCATTAAGAGTTCATAAGGCCTAAGGGGTTAATTCTAGAGGCACTCCTTAAGTGCATGAGACACATGGGGGTTAAGAAGAGATCACTCCAAAAGTACCTATTGCCTTAGAGATTTCAGATGACTAAGCTAAGTATACACGAGATGTAAATATGAAGAATACAAGAAGTCATGTAATTATGTTTGGAATAAATTCTTAAGGGGAGTTGTGCAAAAATGCAAGAATTATGAAAAGTTACTTTCTCCTGTGAGTAAATGAAATCAACAAAAAGGGGTTGTGGAATTTAAGAATATTCATGGTTTGGAGTCATTGTTGAGAGTGATTCAACCAAAAATTAGAAATTAAAAGATAATATGTGAATACACCATCTCTACTCTTGGAAAGGGATGAACTTTGTACTTGAACTATAGCCAAATGATTATTTCATCTTGTTATGAGTGAGAGAGATTATGTAGGCACATGTTATGCTTAAAAGAAAGAAACAAATTGACATATTGGAGTGAATACCCTAAGTTGAAACTTAATGGCATCATCTAGCATTTTGAGGTATTACCTCACCCTTACACATCAATAAATGATAGTTTGGAAAGTTAGGTGAAAAGGTAATCACCAAGTGGAAAATGAAATTTAAGTGAAAAGGTAATCACTAAGTGACAATGTTACATAATGAATGAGGTTGTGGATATGCCTTGGAATCAAATTTGAGTTCCAACCTCAGCAATATCAGATATTTTTAAAAGATGTTAAATATATCCAAGAAGGGTTGCTAACCATAAGGTTTGAAATTAAGTTGAGTTACCATTCACCTTAACCTTACTATCTTTGAATTTTGGGTACAAAATTCCTTTTAAGAAGGGGTGAATGTAAGATCCTCAAATTTGGTAATTTCAATTTCTATGAATATAACACTTGGTTTGATGAGCAAATTCCCTAATTGTAATTGATACTTCATGCCATGGCTTCAACCCATGGCCCAGTTGGGGGTCGTGATACTATTTGCATTGCAAATACATCCTTGTGGCACAAGTTTAGGAAATAAAAGGGATTCATGCATAAATGAAGGGTAATGGCTTTGTGAATTGTTAGATAATTGAAATATGGAATAATAAGCAAGTTTCCAAAATATTCTAAGATAAATTGGGATCTAGATAATTAATAGAGTAATTATCTAACTTGTCTTGCAACACAAGTTTTGAGGCATCAAGTAAATGTTATTCAACCTGATTTTTTAAACACATAAGATAATGCAAAAATTGAGATAATTATAAAATTTAATATGAAAAGGACTTCCCATACGATGTGGGTTAATTGCTGTAAGGAAATACATAAAGGGAAAGTTTCACTTATGAAAGTTAGACCAATAAATCCCAAAAATAAGATATAAGTTTAGAAATATATTAATGAATTTTCCTCCAAATTTCATAGTGAAAGAGCGCTCCTAGTAGCGCCTATGGAATATTGAGAAGGAAGGGTCACTTGCTTATAATAATCAAATGTTGTTTCCCTTGTTTGAAGAAAGATAAAAGGGTATCTAGAAACATCCCTTTGTTACCAAAGTTGGCTAAATACAAGATTCTAGGATAATAAAGGAAGTATCTAGTTTTTGGACCAATTGGAGTAAAGATGAGAGAGATGTGATTTTACTTAATTGTCATAATTAAGCTTTGCAAAGGGGTCATTGGGGAACCAAATAGGGAAATAAGTATTTTCGTGCTTATGAAAAATACTCAAGATAATTTATGAGATGGATCATCCAAATATAGGATTACAGAAGAAAATCCAGGAAGTTTGAAGATTTTGTTGTGAACAAGATAATTTAGTTGGTAATTATGTAGATCTTCTTTTGAAACCAAGTTTCGATTAATGAAGGGAATAATGAAGGATTTTTCCTTTTCCCAATTGAATAAAAGATATGATATTGTTATTATAAATCTATGTTGGAAGAATATATTTAATTCATTCCTTACATCATGTCTTGCCTTTCTCATAATATTAGTTATTGTTAAGTTGTCAAATAAGAAAGGTATCTTTTTAATACTTATAGAAAGAAGGTAATGATGTGATTACTTATGGGAAATGTCATGATAATAAAATTGTTCCTTTTTGCATTTAGAAATTCTGTGAAAATCAAGGAAAAGAAAATAATGGGAAAAAAAGGAATAAGAATATATATATGGGAACTATGGTGTGCTTGGTTGATACATGGTCAACCAACTGTTCTTCCCCCACCCGGCAACATATCTTCATATCTTATTCCTCCCCTCACCTTCCTTTTGCATGTTGGTATGTCAAAAAAACATGAAGACCAACAAATACATGTTCCTACACCATTGTGAGGATCGAGACTATACAAAGGTTCTCTAATCAGGACACTCCAACACCAAACCTGATCCCCTACCCACTCAGTTTTTCCTCTTGCCATCAAAACTACCATGAACAAACCTCAAGACAGAACTTGATCTCAATAATAGACCCATCCTTATTGGAGCTAAGATTTATTGGGTTTGTTGTAGAAGCAGTATTGTACTAGCTATAGGGCCATGGAGTCTTGCCAAGGATCTGGGTTGTGGATCTAGAGATGGTGGTTGTGGTCACCAATAGTGAAGATAGTAGATGGGGTTGGGGAGGAAGAGGAATGCTAGTGGAGCATGATCTTCAACTCCTATAGTAGAGAAAGGGTTATATACTCAGCGGCTCATGAGAATTGTGTGTAGTGGAGAAAGACAGACTGTAGGGCAATGGAAGCACAAGCCAATCTTGCGGCAGCCTGGGATGAGATAGTGATGGTGAAAGTGGGGTTGGGGAGGCATGGTATTAGAGTTGTGGAACCATACGAAAGCATCAAATGAGTGGAAAACTCCATCTGATCGATGACCTTAACCTCCAAAAGGCAGTCCTCAGTGATGGTGTTGAGAGCCGCACTTTGTGTCCACTTTGTTCAGAGCTCTTTTAGCCTCGTGTGAAGATGAGGGTGAGACAAACCTGGAGTCGAACAAACTCTAGACTGACCAACTTAGGTCTAGACCAGTATGCGGGCCTTGCCTCAACTGCTCATCCATCATGGTTGTGAGTTGAAGGCTGGAGGCCCAATGAGGAGTTGCCACATCACCCCATGTTTATGGTATAAGTGTTTATATTGTTTGGTTCATAGAAATTGATAGGATTACCAAAATGTGGCAAGTGGTGCTTGACTTTCGGCTCCTGCACTGGTGCAAGGGTGCTAGACCCATCGGCTTGTGAGAACTGTGTTATTGGATAACGATGGAGTGTAGGGAAATGGTGGCACAAAACAATAATGCGGCATCCTGGGATGAGATAGCGACAGTGAAAGAGGGGTTGGAGGCTTTGTAGTATGTAGAGTAGTGGAACAAAATGATAGTGGCACATGAGATGAAAACCCCATCTGGACAATGCCCTCAGCCTTCACGAGGGAGGCTTTAGTGATGGTGATGAGAGACACACTATGCGTCCACTATGTGTGGTGGTCCCGTACACCTTGTGCAAAGATGACAGTGAGATATAAACTTGAAGTCGGGTAAGGTATGGATCGACCAGCTCAGGTCTAGACCAGCACGCGGGTCATGCCTCACTACTCATCTAGCATGGCTATGAGTTGAAGGTTGGTGGACCAATGAGGGCTCGCCACATCACCTCTTGTTTAAGGTATACGTGTTTATTTTGTTTGGTTCATAGAAATTGCTAGTATTACCCAAATATTGAAAATTATATACTAAATTGATTGGAAGAACAACTAGAATCCAAATAAAATAATATCATGACCTAGATGTGATCATAATCCCAAAAGAAGGGTCAATACATGATTTCATATGATTATATACATGGAAGCCCTCGATCTAACAATTAACTTGTTCAATACATTGAATTCCTTTATTTTGTGTCGTAATCTGATATAATTGAATATAATGAGATCTAATACTATGATATATTTGATCATTAGGGTTTCACCTAATTATTAATTAAGGCTTATAAATCTAATGAATTATGAAGTGATGGATTTAGGGTTTGCTACCATTATTCCTTATCTAAACCTGAGACAACCCTAGACCCTAGTTTAGGAAATATGTTATATGGTATGTCTTGAATATGATTGGTGACAATTTAGAGTTGTGCATGATTTCATATAATGGTGATTGGTTAATTATACATCTGGATGATTGTATTACATAAAGTACACTTGGAGTATATACTTCATGATATTTGCATGGACAAGGTATGTGGTTAATAATGGACAATCTCCCTTATCGAATTTCAAGGTTTTCCAGAAGTTTCATGAATGTGTTACTAGTAATTTTCTTTGTTTTTTATTTATTTACTACAAACTATAAGGCCCTATGTGTACCAACTTATATGAACATAACTTTCTCAAACTCCAAATGTTATCTCCGGAGGGTTTAATGTGGGGTAGTAACCCCATGAGAAAAATAGAAAGAAAGTCATTGTGGAGATGACTATGACCAATCCCTAGATAGGGAAGGTCATAAGAGGTCAATTCCCAAATAGGGAAGGCCGACATGGCACCAAGCCCCAGATAGGGATGGTGGCCCAAGTTCATTGTAGGGACAAGAACCCTATGAGAGAGTATACCCCAGAGATTGATCAAAAGGGTTGAGAAGTTATAATAGAAAATGCATGTTTGATAATTTAATAAAATTTGTTGATATGATTGTTATGTTGTTACACCTACATGCACATATTTTGTTTGCAACACATACTCAATATAGAATTATGTTGACCGCATTTTGCTTTTCTGGAATTTTAGGTAACTACCAAATATGAAGATAGTAAAAGACATGGTGAACCAGATGCAATCAAAAGAAGATACTAAATCTAAGTCACGAGGATTAGTTAGATGTAATATTTCTTATCATGTGTAATAATTTTAGGTTGAGAATTCATGTAACTCCTTTGAAGAATCTCATTATACAAATTGTAAAAAATATATGTGAAATAATGCAAACTATTTGTTGTTATTTGTTTTTCTCTATATCTGGATCTTGGGAATTTAGGTAATGGCTCTCGACTTTAAGGTCCTTCCACAATTTGAGGACACTGAAAAGTGAGATCATTGTAGGACTATATCAACATAGCATCATTTCTTGATCTTAAACATGATTTTCATATTTTTTTAATTCATTAAACATGATTATCATGATTTCTTGTTTCATTAGAATAATAGTGATACATAGTATTTCATTTGAAATCATTAATATTTAAATAGTAGAAATCCTAAAATTTTTAGCATGAGCATGATTTTTCTGTAAGCATGTAATGAATACTGATACACATTCCTTTAATTGAGCCATTATGAGTGCATAAGAGAAATAATAAAACAATGAACCCTAAATAATACTCAGTGTGCATGACCATACACATGGGCCTCAAGAGCTACATTTCTGATGTTATGATTCCTAATCTGACCCTAATTATCCCATATGTAGCAAGTAAGTTAATTACACTTCATTAACATTGGTTCATGGTTTCTAATGAAGTACAGGAATTAGGTTGAGATTTGGGGTTTGATGTTGGGTCAATAAGGTTCCTTTTCTCAAGACCTTTCCAATGAGTATTTGCACATCATTTTCTGAGCTTGGGATATTTAGATATGAATTTCCTAGGTTTTGACAAATCATAAAACATAAGCCCATGTGAGTAAATCATACAAATTAAAATTGCCATGAGCCTGTTGAGGTGACCCAATACCCACCGACCACATGGACCAAGCTATAAGTGTGGATATAAATAGGACATTGGCAAACTTTACTAAAATATCCATATGGAGCATTACAAAAAAAGAATGTAATGAGGGTAGAACTGGGAAAACATTCTATCTCATGTTTGATTACTCCTAAGAAATATTGAGTTTTTCAAAAGCTCAATGACAATAGAATCCTTGTGATCAAACTCACAATTTTTTGTGTAAAAGCCTCAATAAACTGTATCTCTATTTCCTTATCCACTTCCAATCTCAAAAACCTAAAGAACTACACTTGAGCTGCCCTAGATCTTCACCTCCAATCAGCGTCAAGGTTTTAGAAGCATGTAAGGAGGTATTGTATTGCAAGCTTCTAGTTACAGTGCATACAAAACTATCCAATGAGTTCGTAGGTGAGATTCAAAGTTAAAGGCCAACACGTGTGTGTATTGAACCTAAAAGTTGACCAGCTATTTGATATGCAAGAAAATAGAGTATCGGGCCTTGAGATGGGAAAATGAGATCTCAGTGATGAAATACTAAACCAATTCTTGCTTTAGCTTTGGAGTAGTAGGTAGAAGGTAGGGGAATCTAGCTAAGAATATCAATTATTGATCGAGTTTTTCTAGAGTGGCAATGAGGTTTGAGGATGGAATATATGGATGGAAGGAAGATACTATGGGAATTTAGAAAAGTACTAATGGGGTCTCATGATGCTAACATTGAAGCTAATCTTGTTGAGGTTGGTCGTGCTACTGGAGTGAGGTTGTCATATTTGCTGGTGAAGTTGGGGTTCACATTTATGTCTAGGAATGCCTCGGTATAAGTTGACGGCTAAAAGGGATTACTTGTGGTCTGGTGAAGCTTTATATTCCTTTAGTATTCACTATGATGGATCAGAGTCTAGTCAGAGAGTTTGTTCCAGTGGAGGATTGAGAATAAAGATTGAACATTTTCACTAGGTTGGGGTTTAGGGCTTCAGTAGAGGATCAATGGACTCAGAATGAACTCTCTACTCTAGTGGTGGCAAAAATAGAGGTAGACGTGGTGAATGAAGTGTGAGAGACCAGCAGACTATTGCTTCTACAATGTGTGTATTTAGCGCAATGAAGAAAAAGGGGTTTCACCCCTTAGACCATGATCAAGCAGATGAATGAGTGTGCAATATTACTAAAATAAAACATGCCATGCCACACACATTGGATAAGATATAACTTAGTCAAGGTGATATCAATCAACTGCACAATTTAGCAACTAGGTCGAATATTCATGTAATTAACCCCTTTCTTTGTAATATAAATTGGCATATCTAGGCTTATTCAAATTTGATGAAATTCGATATCTACCTAATTCGACCATGTGGATCCCAAATATCTATTTAAAACATAGGTTTGAACTATTAAATTATGTGAATTACATGATTAGGTTCTTAGGGTACTAAATGCATTGATAGTCATTGGAGATGAGTTACTCCACCAAAATTTGAAAGAATCCCTTTATATCCAATTATATACTCATATACATATCAAGGGAACATTTATCCACATATGTATGGACCATTTCCATTTAAACTCTCATTATTCATTATGGCATATTTAGGGATAATTTGGGTATACTACTAATTTAAGATGTGATAAGACTTGAATCATCATACGTAGGACTTATTCTAAGATTTCACTTCATTACAAGAAATAAAATTTAAAGATTAGCATTATTGGTCATGTTTATTCCTCTGCTGAAATTATAGGGGTGTTGCATTTGTACCCACCTTAAAGAATTTTGTCCTCAAAATTTTCATGTCTTATTAAGACACTACGCACTTTATGGTTTCACCTATATGTACAAACACATAAATCATGTCATAAAATTTCATAAGTCTCACTAATATATCCATGGCATGTCATTAATTACATTATATCTAACATTAACAAAGTAAATGACTGCATGGGTTAGTAATTGGATTTGAAACTAAACCATACCTCATCATCTACCATGCAATAAATGTCCTTACATACCTTTATAATTATCATAATTTTAGTACCCAATGATTAAATTAAGGTGATTTTTCCACATGACCTTGCACCAAAGTGCTCATTTCTCCAAAGATCTCATTGCACCAAAGATCCCATTACATGAAAGTTCTCATTGCTCCCAAGATCTAATTGCACCAAAATGCTCATTGCACCAATGTGACCATATACCTTGAAAAATCAAATTATTAACATTACTTTCTTATAGTTACTCTCATTCTCTGTTGTTCATCCTTATAACTTAATTATAAATGTATTTATCATCTATACTTGGCATAAACAATGGCTTTTACTAACCAATTGAATTAGTTTATGTGAATATCTAATTTTTGTGTTAGCATCACCCATCTCCCAGACATATGTTGATCATGCACATACCTGATGATGAGATATTGTATTATTCTACTCTTCACTAGTTTAATATTGCACATGTCCCATACCACATGCACAAGTAAGAAGGAAAGAGACATAGAATAAGTCTTTATGCTCACAGGATACCCTCTACACTTCACAATTGGTTGGCTAAACCATCGAGAAATGAGAGAACATATCATATGCAAAGGTTAATACACAAGATCCAATCTAGGCAAACATTTATCCCTAATACTCATGTCTTCATATACATAAACCTAAAGACCTACTATTTCTAACTAGGATTATCTGTCTTTGAACCCTCAAATAGTACAGTTATTCATCCTAACCACATGAATTAATTTCCTCAATACCAGAAGCATAAGTAAACTTAACCTAGTGAACTAAGAGGGACATTAAACTAATTGAGAACCATGAGAGTTCCTCATGGAGAATTATCCTTTTTTTATGATACCAATTTGTAACACCCCAACTTTTAAATGCGTTCACGTGAGCAAACTCCTGAGTCAAAATATTGTTGGGGTATCACATATCTTGAATATCATATACAAGGAATAATTGAAAGATTGACCATCACATAACACATTTCATTTCTCATTCTCAAAAGTTTAGATGAAAAGGAAAGTCAATACAAGCTTAAGAGATTGATCAAAACTCTAAACATAAACAAACTAGACTCAAATCATAAAAGAAAACTTAGGCATATAAAGGTATCAAACCAGGGCACTCCTAATTTTTCATTGGGTCCTCTATGTCCTTAGTATGATGCCTTAATCTCCTTTGCTCACCACCTATGGACATCTCGTCCATGTCCATGCAAAGCAACAAAAAATTATGTGAGTGGCACCGAGTAGTTATAACTTGCAAATAACATATAATAGAAACAACATCAAAATAGCTTGAAACATATTTATTTAAGATGATTAACACGGTTACATGAGAACTTGATTAACTTGACATGATTTTGTAATAGAGTGGATTTTTACTTGAGTTGAAATAGTCACTCTGTTGAATGCACACACAGTGCTCATAAGGTCAGTTAAGGCTCACATAATGCTACCACAGAGCTCATAAGGTTGTTTAAGGCTTGCATAAGGTCAATTAAGTCTCACATAACATGATTGACAGGTCTATATCAATATAGCATGATTTCTTGATCTTAAACACGATTTTCATAATTTCTTGATTCATTAAACATGATTATCATGATTTCTTGGTCCATTAGCATGACAATGATATATAATATTTCATTAGAAATCATTAGCATCCAAATAGTAGAATACCTAGATTTCTAGCATGAGCATACTTCTCCATAAGCATGTCACGAATACTAATGTATTGTACTTAAATTGAGCCATTATTAGTACATAAGACAAATAATGAAACCATATACCCTAAATAATACATAGTGTGCATGACCACTCACCGAGGCCTTGGGGGGTATATTATGGATGTTATGGTTGCTATTATAACCCAAATTATCATGTATGTTGCATACCAATGAGCTAATTATACTTCTTCAACTTTAGTGTATTATTTCTAATTAAATATAGGAATTAAGGTTTTTATTTGGGGTGTGATGATGGATCAATGAGATTCTAGTCTCAAGACCTTTCCAATGAGTATTTGTACATAATATTTTGAGCTCAGTGTAATTTTTTATGTATTTCCTAGTTTCTGACAAATCATAAATAAATCCCTGTGTGTAAATCACACCAAGTAAAATTGGCACAAGCCTATTGAGGTGGCCCAGTACCCACTAGCCACATGGCCCAGGCTCTAAGCATAGAATATAACTAGGAATTAGGCAAATATTTCTAAAGTGTACATTAGGGGAGTTACATAATAAGAAATTTGATGAGGGTATAATCGAGAAAATGTTCCCTCTCATTTTCAATCACACCTGAGAAAATATGAGTTTTTCAAAAGTTCGATGCCAATAGAATTCTTGTGATCAAACTCACAATCCATTATAGAAAAGCCTCGATAAATCACTTCTCTAAAGTCCTCATTCACTTCCTATTCCAACAACCTAAACAAATGCAATTGTGGTGCCCTGGATCTTCACCTCCAGTGAGTGTCATGGTTTTAGATGATAGTAAAAAGGTCTAAAAATGCAAGCATCTTGTAGAAGTGCATACTAAACCAACCAATCCGATCATTAGCATGATTCAAAATCAAAGGTGTCATCACATGTGTGTATTGAACCTAAAACTTGAGTAGCTATATGATACGTAGGAAAATTGGATATTGGTCCTTGAGATGGAAAAACAAAATCTCAACAATGCAATACTAGACCAATCCTTACTTTAGATTTGGAGTAGCAAGTAAAGGAAGGGGAGTGATTTCCTTAATCTTATCGTAGTTGAGAATCTTGAACCATGATCGAGTTCTATTAGAGTGACAACAAGCTTTGAGGATTAACATATGGATGAAAGGTAGATTGTATGGGCATTAAGAAAAGTACTAACGGGGCCTTAGGAAGCTTATAGTGAAGATAATTTCATTGTTGTTGATTATGCTAGTGGAGTGAGGTTACCATCTTCACTGGAGATGGTGGGGTTTAGAATGACATCAAGGAATGCCTTAGTATAAATTGAAGGTTGAATGGGATTCTTTGTGGTCTGGTGAAGCTTTCCATTCTTCGAATAGTTATTACAATGGCTCGCATCTTAGTTTGCATGTTTGTGCTAGTGGAGGAAAGAGAATAAATAAAGGGCATTATTGTTAGGTTGGGGTTTATGTCTTCAGTAGTAGATTGGTGGACTTGGAATGGCATCCCAATCCTAGTGGTGGAGAAAATAGGGTAAGACGTGGTTAGTAGAGTGTGAGACATCGATGGATTCATTGGGTTCATTACTTCCTCAATGCATGGTTTTAAGTTGAGGAAGAAGAAGAGGTCTCCTTACTTATATTGTGATCCAGCATATGACTAAGGCTACAATATAGCTGAAACTATACACACCATGTCATGCACATTGGATAAGATATAACTTAGTCCAGGTGATATTAGTCAGTTGCATGATTTAGTTACTAGGTCAATATTCATGTAATTAGCTCCTTTCTTTCTAATACAAAATGGCATATCAAGGCTTATTCAGATTTGGTCAAATTTGGTATCTATCTAATTCAACCATGAGGAACCCAAATATCTATCTAGATTTTAGGTTTGAACTATTAAATTATGTGATTTACATTATTGGGTTCCTAGAGTACTAAATGCACTAATAATCATTGGAGACAAGTTACTCGCTGAAATTTGAAAGAAGTCCTAATATCCAATTATATACTCATATAAAGATCAAGGGAACATTTTATCCACACGTGTATGGACCATTTCCATTTAAACCCTTGTTACTTGTTATAGCATATTTAGGGCTAATTTGTGTATACTATTAATTCAAGACCCTTGAATCATCATATGTCTGACTTATTCTAGGATTTCACATCATTAGAAGAAATTAAATTTATAGATTATCATTATTGGTCATTTTTTTGGGCTGAAATTGTAGAGGTGTTAAATTTTACCCACCTTAAAGAATTTTGTGCTCAAAATTTTCATGTCTTATTGATGTAATTTGGTAAATACCTAACTTGATCATGACAAATCAAAATATCTATTATATTTTAGTTTTGAGCTATGAAATTATGTGATTTACATTATTAGGTGCATAGGGTACTACATGTATTGATAATCATTGAAAAGGAGTTACTCCGTCAAAATTTAAGGGAAGCCCTAATATCCTATTATATATACATATAAATATCAAGGAAGCATTTTATCCACGTATGTGGAGTCAATTTCCATTTAAACCCTCATTATTATTATTGCTTATTAGGGGTACATACTATTAATTTAAGATGTTACAAGAGCTTGAATAATCATCTGGAAGACTTATTCTATAGTTTCACACCATTTAATGAAATTAAATTTATAAATTTGCATCATTAGTCTTGTTTATTCTAGATACAAATTCTAGGTTGTTAAAGTATGCATTTTTACACAACTAGAGTGACATAAATTGTATTAGGATTAATTAGAAAGACAATCATTGTATTATGAATGAAAATAATCTATGATTTACAACATTCCTATTTCTTTTCATTATCACATTGTTTCATATAAGTCATCATTAGTGGGATATCATCCTGAGACATCATCTCAATATCCAAAATTTACCCTAAATTGGGTTTATCAAATATAATCATTGCATATTACTTAAATCCCAACATACGTCCTATCATTTCATTCCATACCACATTTTTCATCATATATTCACAAAGGCATTAGAACTAGAAACAATACAAGCATATAGACATATTTTATCATTCATCTTGCTCACAGTAGGTTTATCATACAACATATAACATGTACTTCTTCTCTATGATTTCTATGGTTATGCATAAATCTCAATTCATTAACATGTATAGCACATTCATTAGTCCTATATTACTATCTACAATTCTTAGTTTACGGTAACTATTCAACATAAATTTGATCTCATTTTAAATCCATCACAGTACACCACTCTCAAAGTACATGTATTTGAATAGAAAATTACAATCCAAGAACACATTCTTATGAATCAATTGACATCCTTAAACTTCATCGTGTGATTGAATTAAACTACTTATATACATTCTATAATCCCTCATTTGAGAAATTATCACATAGCCCATCATATTAGGGTTAGAGTTAGGTTCTTAAATTCAACTATTAATTTTCTTTGTTTTTCCTTCATTTCATAATTGTTCGTCATAACTTATTTCGTATCATGTTCACTACTATTCTTGGAATCTGTCATTCTAAATTTACTTAATGTATAATGTTTCTCTCTCATTGAAATCCTTTATAATCTAATTTTAGCATATTTATCAATTTAGGTTAACATATGTAATGTAAATATATAGATTATATACTTCACCATACTCATTTTGTTGATTTCACCTAGAATGTCTCATCACCATTTCATTCACTAACATATGTTTCTTTCTTGAATTTAGATGAGTGAACCATAACATTCACTTTCAATGCAATTCTTGTTATAAAAAATGATCCTTCGGCTCCTTATAATGCTACTCACTTAGCAAAATAAGATGGGTCAGGGTTGCTTCTTTCTAAATCATAATCTTTAATCATTTTAGCAATTCAGTTTTATTCGACTAGTATAAAATGTTTGCATTCAATTGGGGGGCTTACTCCTTATTTCATAAACTATACTAGAATATATGCATTAGGATTACATCATCTTAATAAGACTTATCCCATTCAATTGAAGTAATAATACCTAGAATTGAGCATTTCATCATATTTAGTAGATAATATACAAGTTTAGGCTTTATCTCTCATACTCATC
This sequence comes from Alisma plantago-aquatica, assembly GCA_963693085.1. Taxonomy (NCBI): domain Eukaryota; kingdom Viridiplantae; phylum Streptophyta; class Magnoliopsida; order Alismatales; family Alismataceae; genus Alisma; species Alisma plantago-aquatica. The sequence continues at coordinate 1,204,969,437 of OY856411.1, read as the reverse complement.
TCAAAATCGAGTTTCTAGGGTTTTTGAAAAATTGCCTTAAATCCATACATCTCATCTTATTACATGGGTTCATTAAAGATATTCATGACACATGGAAATCCTGGTTTCAAATTCCATGTAACTCATTCATAAATTATTATGTATGCAATAATTAAATGGCTCAATTGAGTCAATATACAACACTACATGTAAATATGGAATGCTCACAATTCAAATCCTCATACAATCCTTAGTTGTGTTTGTAGTTTCTCAAGTATGTCATGTCACCCTTATTGAGTGAGGAATAATGTAATCAGAATAATTTTGAAAAATATAATAGTTATGATTTTTGTTGTTATATGTTCATGTTTCTTGTACACTATTCTTTTAGAAATGAGAAATACACCCAATCCATCATACACATTAGTGTTCAGATAGGATGGGGTTATTCCATAATTAAGTAAAGATGGGACCCCTCCAGGGTCACACTCTTTACATTTACTCTTAGTAAATTCTTAAGTGGTTAAATGTTATTGAGTGGAGTATTTAACCTTTCTAGTTTACTTTCCATCTTTTATTATGCTTGTATTACATTTTTATCTATATTGAATGGGATTTTCCTACTCGTTCTGGTTCCATTATAGAATTTATAAAAAAAGAAGCTATACAACTCAACAACAATATTGCTCCAATGACTCCAGAGGAGGTGTATTTGTTTTTGAAAAATCTGGAGTTTCTCTCTTTCTAGATGTAATAAAGAATAGCTAAAGAAAAATAGTGGTGCTCCCATGAGGAATTCGGATGAATATTAAGAATCACCATAAAGATGATTTGTCTGATCATCATTCAAAACATCCTTCCAAATAGAAACAACAAACTTGCATTTAAAGAAAATGTACATGCAAGTTTCATATTTTTCCTCCTCACAAAGAAAACAACAAGACTTGATGATGAGACCTCTATTCCTAAGAAAATACTGAGTGAGAAAAGCATTCTAACATACTTTCCAACCATTAATGATGAAATTTCTCAGGTTAGGGTAATTCCACAACCATTTAGCCCAATTGACTAGATTGGAACTAGCTCTAATCATGGGGTAGACATCCTTGATTATGTTGATCTTAACTCATTGGAATAGAACAACATTGAGAGAATCCATCACGCTAAATGAAATTACTTAAAACTCAAAACACAATCGATCACTAATTAACCACATAGTACAAAAAGGGGATAATTAAAACCAATTAAACATCCCAAACATGTCCAAAAGCATTTACATAAAAACCCAACATCTTGCATATATTCATACTATGCCAAGTATCTTTTACAAATGTTCCATTGCCACAACCACAACATATACATGCAAAAGATGATATCCACATATAGAACATGTATGAGCATCAAAATGCTACCAAAAGCTCGATTCGATTGAAAAATCATATACTAACATTCATGTCGGGACCTAAGAGTATAGAATGACTCTAGGACATAGTAGACATCTAAAAAACCTTCTCTAAGGTACATCACCACAGCTCCTCATCTCTGCCATTGTTCTGCTTCCATGACTACCAATCACCTAAAATGATGTGGTGGCCCACAAGGTGAGACCCATGTCCTAGCATGTTACTTAATTAAATATTTTAAGAAGATTAAGGATGTTAAATGGATAGACATAGCAAAATGCATGATTAACAAGTTACATAAAGGAATAGATAAAACTATAATCATAAATCTAACTAACATCATAATGTAACTATATTTTACTACTTATGCCCAAAGATCCAATCATATGATGTTTGGAGTGTGGCATTAAATACCTAATTTAATATTAATAAAGGTAACTCCATCTATTATATTTTTCTCAACATGAGATGATGAAACTGACATACTAGATGTCTAAAGAATTATGTTACTAAATGTTGTATGTCTTGAAGTATGTGACTTGAATAATGAGATCATACAAATGTTAAGAGTACATGCATTCTTGTTATGTCCCTAGTTGGATAATATTGTGGAAGAAAAAATAGACAATAGTAATATCTAAGACTAGAGTGTGTGTTGACTGATGACAGAGTCTCATTAGTCATTATATGTGATATCAAGTCAAGCGCATAGGTAGATGTAAGAGAACAGTGTATTGGACAGACCCGCCATGAGTGTGATACATGGAGACCATGGAATGGTAGTCAGAATCATCTCTCATAGTGATAGGTGGTGATTATGGTTCTTAGACCTGAAGTCACTACATTCATCACATGTCGTTCATGTACTTTGACATCATCCAACATGATCCTGAATAAGAGTATCCATAAAGGTGATGATTGGGTGCACTGTGACACATGGGGATAGAGCTTGAGTGATGTAGATGGGATTTTTCCCTCCTGCAACAGGTGATATACATGGCCTCTTCATAAGTTAGACTAAGAAATGTATATCCATACTCATGTGATTCAATATGTGATATGTCAACTCACATGCATCTCAGATAGTCTGATCTAGTTCAAGGAACTTGGATAGAATGTTGAGAGGATGATGATTCCATGCCTCAAGTTCAATCCTGATATTAGAGACAAAGGAACTGTACGATCATGATAACACTGATTATGGATTGTAGGTTGAAGTTGTTCTCCAACTTTTTGAATTTCTTAGGTAGATATGATGTGTTTCTAGACACCATGCTCTACTTGTAATTTCATAAGTTTGTTATAGACATTCACTACCAAAGTAATTATGGACCTATAGGGTCACACACATAGGAATTTAGTTGGATTGATGGAGTCAATTCATGACAATGTTTAATATGATTACTAAAGGTGTTTAGGTATTCAATGAAACAATTGAGGTTCAAAATTGACTGATGGACCCTAAACTGACAAGTTCAAGTGTTGAACCAATCAGTTGGAGTATCAGGTCAATTGGAATCAACATTGGATGATCAATGGCTGAACCAAGAAGTGAGATGGCCAGTTCACATAGAAAACCAATCGGTTCACACATCCCAACCAACTAGTTCATGTGACGAATCGTCCGGTTTAGTTGCTAATTCAATTGGATCAAGGATTGGTGCTGACGTCATGCTGAGTATTGATTACCAATTTGATTCAAAATAGAAAACTACAGGAACCGAATGATTCACTTAGTGAACCGACCGACTTGCGCACCAACTGACTAGTCGGGTGTGCAAACTAACCGGTTCCCCATGTGCATGTTATAGAATATTTATGAATTCAACCTTTTCAACTCCCGTAATGATTTGAAATCCTGACCCTTCCTCTCCTATAAATAGAGGGGTATTGGGGGTTTCCTAGACACAACAATTGCCTCAGACAATTTTTTGTCCTCTTTGGTTGCGATGGACCAATAGAGAGCCCTTGAAAGTCCTACCCATAAAGGGAGGGATAGCAAGAGATAGACAATTGTGAGAGAGTGAATCAACCCTAGCAAGTTGACATTTTAGAGGGACAACTCCTTCATGTTGGCTCTGGTAGCACAACATGGAGTTCATAGTGGTCTGTGTGGACTACTCTAGAGGGGGGAGGCCATTGTCTGCCATTAGGAGGACAAATTTAACCATTGCCTGTGGTGCTACACTAGGAGGCCAATGAAGATGATCGTTTAAGTGTTGCTTTTGTTGAAGGAGCATGTTACTGCCTCGAGAAGAAGTTGCTGCTATAACGGTGATGTCGCTATACTTTCTCTAGGACTAGGTATAACCCTACAAACCTTACTTCCTAGATACATTGTTGTTGACACGATCTTGTTTTTTTGATAAATAGGTATTTAAAGTTTTGTGTCCGCTGCCTATATATGCGCCTGATTTCCTTACAATGGTATCTGAGCCAATGTCAATTTATTGTGTATCTAGAATTTAAATTGATATGATGGAATTTAGTTTTCATTCTTTTATTACATACAATTCAAATATTAAAATGATTAATGAGCATATCTAATTAAATTCCACATATGACTCCAAAAATAATATATATATGCAATCTGCACGAGTCACCTTAAAATTGGTTTTGATGGTGGATATTTAGCATGGTTATGGACAATAATCCTATATCTGTGTGTGCATGGTTGTGGCTATTTATTCATGTTAATCGATCTACAAATTGAGCCTCTCTCTTCTTTCTAGATGTAAATTAATGTTCTTGCTATTTCCCCTCAAATGTAACTTGAGGTTTCCCTTTTACAATGTAATAATAAATATGATTGTTTTAATTTAAGCTTCTTCATAATAAGATGTTCTGTACAAGGTGAACCGACTAGTGTGTAAGACAAACCGATCAATTGGGGGACCGAAGAGGCTAGATAATAGGTGGATGAACCAATCAACTGGAGGTGTCCAGACACCACTCAGACCTCAGAACAATATGACCTTTTTAAGAACGCAACCCAACCGCTAGGAGGTTCAAGTGTTGAACCGATCAACCCGGATTGGACCAAGCATGGATCTTCATCAACAATACGTTCCATATGATGTGGACCCCAAGTGGTAGTAATTTCTTTAGGCTCCAAGGAATTACAATAGTATGGCCATGTATATGACACGTACTAAGTATGTGGTGATTGGATATGTATACATATTTATATATAAAATACCTTAATACAATATTAAGTCTTAGATGCTTTCCATTAGAAACACACATGAAAAGCTTGATCAACTGGGCTTGGACGCCCCATGGATGGTGCACTATCTATCTTGTGGAAGTGTGATGGTAATAATGTGGGCCTGCGAAGAGGGGTGCCCTATTATTGTGTTGGATTTTGGTTCAAGCTTAACTAATGTGACCTTAATGAGATTGAGCACCAGAGGCATGCAGATGACTATGGAAAAGAGTGGTGCAGATCATCTATCCAATAAATGCATATGATGCAATTGGAAAAAGTTGCCTACCTTAATAATTGACTATGGGCGCTGGTGTTGGCTAGGTAATAGTTGAATTGTTTTGGATCTTGGCTCACTTGAAGATTATATGATGTAATCTTCCAAAGTGATACATGAGGGTTATCAAATTGAACAAAATAGTGGGATCAATAGTTAATTAAAGGCCTAATTAATATTGTTAACTTATCAAATCAAACAAATAAAAAATGTTTTGAAAAGTTGCAAAAATTTCTTGTATAGACAAACACAAACATGTTATTATTCATGTTATTATTTAAGAAGGACAAAACTAAATGGGATTGACTTCCATGTCTTGCTAAGGATTTTGAGAAGTGTTCTCAAACATGAGCGAAAGATCTATTTCCTTGAAAGACCAGAGCCAGAGGAATCCATTCCAAATGTTCCTAAAGGTTGAAATGGGTGCTTACTTGAAGCATACCAATTATGCTATAAACATTGAGTACCTTATTCTATGTTTTACGGACTATGAGTTGCATGAATAGTATGAAAACATGGATATTCTCAAGATGGTAACGCATCTTAAGAATCTTGTAAATCTAACAAGTTATAATGTCTCCAAAGTGTTCTTTGAGTGCAAATTAACAAAGGGAAGTTCAGTAAAGCCCCATGTGCTCAATATGATTGGGCATGTGGAGTGACTGGGATTTCTGTTAGGTCAAGAGTTGACCATGAATATGATTCTTCAAATCATTGCATGAATCATATAGTTGGTTTATTAAATGCTTGACATGTTGATTAATGTTGAAGCACAGAAGAAGAATGACAAATCTGTGATGGTGATCAGTGGAACTGAGTCTAAGGGAAAAGGCAAGGCTAAGAAGAGTTCGAAGGCTAAGATGAAGTCCAATTCTTTTTCACTCAATATATGGAGAGGGGTAAGTGCAAAAGCAACGTGTCCTTCTCACTTACATGATTAAGGAAAGAAAGTTCCACCATTTTCACCAGTTGCACATTGGTAAAGGAATTGTCCTCTTTGTATAAAGGATCTCATGATGAAGAAAGAGATAGAGATCTCTACTTCAGGACCTGAGAAGAAATAAGCTAGAAACTATAGGGAGCAAGAGTTGCTACCACTATAGTTGGAAGTTGTGATTCATGGGAACATAATGGAATTAGTGAATTGCTATTATGTACCTACCATTAGTGATAACATCATGTATCTTACATGGACAAGAATTGATGTTTCATAGCAATGCCTTATGTCTCACAATCTATACTTGATAGTTGTAGAAACAAATATGTATGACAAATATACTAAATGACCTAGAAACTCTAATGTTGAATGCCTATAGCATTTTCATCTAGAGCACTTAAACATGAAATGCATTTCTAGAATCCATATGATGGTTATCTAGACTCTTTTGGTTATTAGACCAATAGAAACATGCATATCTTATTTTTTGTGCAATATTACAAAAGCATCTTCACTAGATGTAGTGGAAGAGCAACTATTCTATTAGGGCTTATACATACTGATGGATATAGACCTTTTAGAATAAATGCTAAAGGTAATTACAAGTATCTCATTGTATTTACTAATTCTATCAGTAGATTAGGAAGTTTGTATTTAATGAAATACAAATCTAAATCTCTTGAAGTGTTAAAGGAGATTGTAAATGAATTATGTAACTAACTTGGTAAAAGTATTAAAGACACCTCGATATGATCGATGTTGAAATAGTTCAAACCAAGAGTTTGAGGACCTTCTAGAGAGACATTGATAGTGTATCACAATGAACTCCACTTGAAATATATTGATGTGTCAGAAAGAAGGTATCACATCTTTTTAATTCATGGTGAGATTATCAATAAAATCTAGTTGATCTTAAAAAAAAATTTGGGCACATGCTATACACTAAAACAATGTATCATAGAAAATGGTTCAAAAGACACCATATGAGATATGGCATGGGATATGTCCTGATATGTCTTTGTAGAGATTAGGATTGAAATCTTATATAAGAAAATAGTTTCTTAAAAGCTTTGTCATCCAAAAATCACGTAAATGTTATTTTGTTGAATACTACTTTTGTTCCAATCCATCAACAAAGGTGTTTATTGCCAGGATGGCTGTATTTGTGGGAGGAACTTAGTTCTAAAGGAAATAGTGGGAGAGAAAGTAGAACTCAAAATGTTTGAGATAGACAAGAAAACATTGAACCTAAAAGAAGTATAGTGGGAACAATGAGAACCACAAGTTGTTATGGATTATCAAGTTCCTTATGTAACACACAAGAATCATAGTTCTAGTAGAATACAACTTGAGCTTCAAAAGATTATGACATCTTATGGCTCAAAAGGTGGTGAGTTGGTCATATATGATGATCCAACAACCTACCCAGAAACTATTAAGGGACTAGAGTCTTAGGAATGGCTTGAGGCCATGAGATCAAAGATAGACTCCATGTACACCACCAAGTTATGACCTTAATGGATCCACCTGAAGGGGTGAAACCCATAGGCTGCATTTGGGTCTTTGAAAGAAGACCAATAGGGAAAAGTAGATTGGTTAAAAGAGTCTCAAACATGTTCAAGGTGTTGAACCTGATGAAGTCTTTCACCAGTTACCAAGGTTAAATCCATCATGATCATGCTTGCAATCATAGCTTAGTATGGCTGTGACATTTGGAATATGGATGTTAAAACCATATTTCTTAACTAGAATAATTATGAGGATGTGTATGTGACACATCCTAAAGGTTTTATAAATCTAATAATGCAAATAAATTCTAAAAACTAAAAAGATCAATCAATGTGATTGAAGTAAGCATCTCAAATTTGGAATCATCTATCTAATAATACTGACAAAGGGTTTGACTTAAGTCAGAATGAAGGTGAAATATGTGATTTTAAAAGATTTAGTAAGATGATATTTATATTCCACATAGTGATGGGGAATAATGTCCTTATCCTATAAATATTAAAACCTGGCAAGGAAAGTACCTTCTCTGAAGGGTTTAGGTGAAGCATCCTATGTGATAGGAATTGGGTTCTAAAGAGATTGATATGGGAAGATTCTTGGCCTATGAAAGAGCACATACATTGGCAAGATGTCGAAGGAGTTCAACATGCAAGACTTGATGAGATAAAACTTGTCAATATTCCATGGAGTTAGTCTTTTAGGAGCCTAGTGTCCCAATTCTTGTAAAGAATAGGAACACATGGATAGATACCATATGCATTCAAATTGGATCTATTTTGAATGCAACTATGCACTTATCTTATTATCTAGTATGTATTGAACATGACGAGAGGATATCCAATTATCTCATATGTATTGGGTATAATGAGAGGATATATATTCCTATCTAGCAATCTTATATATATTGGACATGACGAGTTAGAGTATTAATTAAATCATAGTGAATGTCACTAGAATGCCATAAGATCATCCTTAAGTACTTGAGAAAGAATGAAAAGGATTAGTTCATTGAATGTGGTAATTAGGAAGAGTTGGGTGTAAAGAGTTACAGTGATGCAATCTTCCAACATGAGAAATAAAATGATCGTGTTTGTGTTTGACCATAAAACGAGAACTGTAAGATGGAAAGAGTTCTGAGATAATAACAATTGTTTAAATCTACAATAGAAGTCAAGTATCTCTGTGTTATGAGAATAGTAGAGAATATTGTATGGATAAATATGTTCATGTAAATGAACTTATGGGAGTTTCCAACCATTGATGACATACTAGAAATATTGTTATAGCAATTGACGTAATGGTTAGGCAAGGAATATCAGATAGAATACTATAACACTTCCATCTCATGTGAAAATTCACACTGTGAAGTGATGTGAAACTTAAAAAATATCAACTTGAAGCAAACATTGTTATACCCTCTATGAAAGAACATGTGTAGCAAAAATGTGATGGACATGTTAAGAACACTTGGAATAAGATTTGTGGGTGATTGGCTCTAAGTGCAAGTGGGAGTCTGTTGGTATGTATGCCCAGAGATCCAATCATATGATGATTGGAGTGTGGCATTAGATACCTAATTTGATAATAATAAAGGTGATTCCATCTATTATGTTTGGCTCAGCATGAGATGTGGAACTAACATAGTAGATATCTAAAGAATGATGTTAATTGATTTCATATGTCTTCAAGTACGTGACTTGAACAATGAGATCATACAAATGTTAAGAGTACATACATTCTTGTTATGTCCCTAGTAAGATATTACTATGGAAGCAAAAATAGACAAGAATAACACATAAGTCTAGAGTGTGTGATAACTAATGGCAGAGTCTCATTGGTCATGATATGCCATATCTAGTCAAGTACATAGGTACATGTTAGAGAATAGTGTATCAGACAGACCCACCATGAGAGTGATACATGGAGACAATGGAATGGTAGTCAGAATCATCTGTCATAGTGATAAGTCATGATTGTGATTCTTAGACATGAAGTCACTACATTCATCACATGTCATTCATGTACTTTGAAATCATCCAATGTGTCTTGAATAAGGCTTGCCATAAAGGTGATGATTGGCTGAAATGTGACACATGGGGATAGAGTTGAGTGATGTAGATGGGATTTATCCCTCCTACAGAAGATAGATATCCAGGGCATCTAGATAAATGAGACTGAGAAATGTATGTCCATACCCATGTGAATCAATATGTGATATGTGGACTTACATTCATCTCAGACTGTCTTCTGTAGTTCAAGGAACATGGATTGAATGTTGAGAGGATGACGATTATATATCTCGAGTTCAATCTGGATATTAGAGACAAAGGAACTGTACGATCACAGTAACACTGGACATAGATTGTAGGTTGAAGTTGTTCTCCATCTTTTTGAATTACTTGGGTAATAATGATATGTTTCTAGATGCCACTCTTTGTGTGTGATGTCATCAGATTGTTATGGACATTCACTACCAATGCAATTCTAGACCTATAGGATCACATGTATAGGGATGCATTTAGATTGAAAGAGTATATTCATAAATGATGTTTAATTTGATTACTAAAGGTGTTTAGGTATTCAATTAAACAAATGAGGTTTAAAATTGATTGATTGGACTCTGAACTAACCAGTTCAAGTGTTGAATCAAGTGGTTGGAGAATCAGGTCAATTGGAATCAACATTGGTTGATCAATGGTTGAACCAAGGAATGAGACGACTGGTTAACATAGTGAACCGATCGGTTCACATATCCCATCTGACATGTTCAAGTGATGAACCACTCAATTCAGTTGCCAATTTGATTGGATCAAGGATTTAAGTTGACTTCATTTTATACACTAATCATGCATTGATTACCAATTTGATTCATAATAGGAAACTGCATGAACTGGCCAGTTCACTTAGTAAACTGACTAGCTCACGTACCAACCAACTGGTTCACCAAGCGTAGGTTCTAGAAAATTCATGAATTTGACCTTTTTGACTCCTACAATGATTGGGAACCCTAACCCAGTCTCTCCTATAAATAGAGGGGTATTGGGGGCTTCCTAGACACAATAATTACCTCAGACAATTTGTTATCCTCTCTTGTTCTGGTAACCAATAGAGAGCCTGAGCTATTCCAACCTGATAAAGGGAGGGATAGAAAGGGAGAGACAATTGCAGGAAAGTGAATCAACCCTAGAAGGTTGATATTTGAGAGTGAAAAATTCTTTCCATTGGCTCTAATAGCACAATGTGGAGTTCCCAATGGTCCACATGGAGTACTCTAGAGGTGGGAGGTTATTGTCGTCCTCTAGGAGGACACTGTCAATAGTTGTCTTTGGTGATACACTAGGAGACTAACGAAGATGATTGTTCGAGTGCCGCTCTTATTGAAGAAGCATGTTTCCCCCTAAAGAAGAAACTTCTACTTCTAGGGCAATGTCACTGGACTTTCTCTAGGACCAGGTATAACCTTATAAACCTTCCTTCCTAGATACATTTTTGTTGACCTGATCTTGTTGTTTTGGGAAATGGGCATTTAAATTTTTTGTTTTCATTGCCTATATCTGAAAGATCTAGAGGGGATAAATAGAGATTTTTGGAACTTTAAAATTAATTAAACAATCAAACCAAAGAAGGAGGAGGAAACAACAAAGACATTTGGATGTAGAATGGTTGCTACCTTTCAAATCAAAGGTAGTCAATCCACTACCAATTGGGATTTTGACGAGATTTATTTTATTATCTCGCAAGGATGTTACACAAAAGAAAATCACCTTCTACACCTTTGAAGTAGCCTCAACCTCCTTGAAGCAGCCTTCTTGAAGTAACTTCAAGTCCTTGAAGAAACCTTGACCTCCTAGAAGTAGTCCACCACCCTGAGATAGCCTTCCTTGAGTAGTAGCTCCAACCTACCTTGAAGAAGCCTTCCTTGAAGTAATCTCAAGCTCCTCTCGTAGAAACCTTCTTGAAAAAGAAGTAGCTTCACTGATGCTCCCTAAATCAGTCTCCATGACCTTGGAGTAGCCAAGGAGCAATTACAGATTGTACATGTGATGGGGGATTGGAAGAAAGGAATACAACAATGTTGCACAGTGCTTTGATCCTATATCAAGTGTTAGAATCTCCTATCCACTTAGGATGAGCATGGTTATGTGTGATGTCTAGGATATTGTAGCTATAGGACACCTTTCTAGAGCACAAGGAGGAAGACAATAAGTGAATCTTAGCTTGATTGGTCTCAATAGTGAATACTCTAGTGTAGCTTAGGTGCCTTCTATGTTCTAAGGCCTCTCCTATATATAGGAATGGTTTGGAAGTGTCTAGGGACGTTCTAGGGAGTCTCTAGAGTGTTCTTAGTGCTTAACTAACCGTTAGGTGTACATTGGTTGGCTAGTAATTGCTAATTGTTCATTCTTAAGAAGAATAATCCAGAACCCTGCTCAGTTGAAAATTAGGTCGACCGAACTGTGTTTTGATTGAGGTTCTCTTTGATCGAGCCTAAGTTTAAGATAAAATTATTGCAACGTCTATTTCCAACTCCCAACTACCAACCACCGAGTCTAACAGTTGCAAGCTTTAGACCATTGCTTACTTGGTCGAGGTTATTTTTGATCGAGTGCTAATTTAGAGAACAATTGTGTAAGTTGTTGAACATTTCTCACAATTTTGATGGAGGTATTTCTCGGTCGACAAGAACTTTGATAGAGTGTGTCTCGGTCAACAATTTCTTCAACCTAGGGTGTCCCTATTCTAGACTTTTGAATCACCTACTTTGTCACGACCGTCTCGTGAAAACAAGATTAACTAATGCGGAAGCGTTCATCAAGCAGCGGATTAGCGAAAATCACTAAAAATTAAAACTTTTTGCAAAGGGATCCATTCATAGAAAAACTCTTTCATTCAGAACCAAAGTAAAACTTTACATCCTGGTTCATATATATACATCTCATGTACTTTTGCTTCTCGAGGAATACAAACATTAACTACTCTGTCTTAACTGTACACAGGTAGTATAAAACCCTCGAGGCACTAATCCAAAATCTCGAAATTATTAACTACTACTCCAAGGACCTGAGAGTACATAGACGACACATAGGACTTCTATATATATCTGAACATGACATGACAGTCAATGTCTCCACCTGAGACTTTACTGCTGTTCCTGCTACTGCTGATGTCCTTCACCTCCTGAAGGATTCCTGTCTCCTCGTCTGCGTCCACCTAAAAATGTGGTTCCTACGGGGGTGAGACAATTATAAAAATTGCCCCAGCGAGAGATATAACTCTCCGCCAGAAACATTATTATTGCAACTAGAGAATATGAATATGAACATGAGAAGCATATCTATTTGACAGCAAATATTTTAATGTCTAACAGATTAGAACATTATTCTATATCAGAAGCATTGCAGTTATAACTTGATAGAATTAACATGTCACTTATCCTTTAATGAATAGGAAGAACATGTATAACATCCATTCAAACAACAGAATCATTACCACTGCATTAACTTTCTTCAGGCTTAGATCATATATCTAAAGCCTGGCATTATCCATGTGGAGTCATGGCCCGTAGCCATACTCTTTTCATAAGTGTTGGGATCTTAATCCCTCACTTCACCACTGAGTTTTTCTCATCCTTTCACAATTTCAATACCATAACCATGAAATCCTGGGTATTCAAACCCTTTGTTCATCACTTGAGCATTGTTACCTCTTTCTCAGGTAACTAACACCTTTAGGTCATTTGACCAAGGTAAGTATGATACTTGCTACACAAGCATCCATCATGGCACTTGATGCACATTAACTCTCTTGCCACCTCTTACCAGGCACAAGGTATATTATAGCACACAAGGCCCAATAAACAAATTCAAACTAATAACACATCATAGCTCATACCTGGCTATGCTCATCATCTCATGATACATGCATGGTTAGCACATATAATAGCAGTACATCAATTATCTATCAATACCATGCAAAAACAATGTATTAATAATTCAAGGGTATTACCCTTAATCCTTTACCAGGATTTGGATTTCCATCACACATGGTTCACAAAACCATTCACATCTTGTCACCTCTCACTAGGCAACAACTTTATTCACATGGCGCACAAGGCCATTCACATCTTGTCACCTCTCACTAGGCAACAACTTTATTCACATGGCGCACAAGGCCATTCACATCTTGTCACCTCTCACTAGGTAACAACTTAAAACAAAGGCTTACAAGCCCAACTCATCTGGTTACTTCTTTCTAAGTAACAAAAACATAATGGCACATATGGCCAATCAATTCTTATCAAATAAACATCATAGCTCATACCTGGCTATGATCATCACCTCATGAGATATGCATGATTATCACACATGATAATAGACTTATCAAGTTCACAACACATCATGCAATACAGGGTAACACCACTATTCCCTTACCAGGGTTAGGGTTTACCATCAATTAGGCTTTCTTTCACATATCATTACCCTTCATTAAGAATAGGGGTTTCCATTATTAACCATTTAGGTTTTCAAGATCATATTATCAATGATAAAACCCTAGTTCATTGCTCCCCACATCTAGGAGCCAACATTTATACCATAAGTATTCAATCATACTTATTTATTCTCACCAATTATCATTAAATGATTATCATCACCAGGTATGAGTATCTCTCTCATCCTTAAGTTGAGAATTAACAAAACGGCCATGTTAGGTCACTTTCAATTCAGCTCTAAGTCAAGCATAGGCCACCACGGTCGTGCTACCTTGCACGGTCGTACAAAGTGAAGCTACCACGGCCGTGCTACCCTGCACGGTCGTGCTGAGTAAAGTCGCCACGGCCGTTCTGCCTTGCACGGTCGTGCTACATAGGATCATCACATGAATCATATTTATATATATATGAATTCTATTATTTGATCCTTTCAAATTGATTAGGTCACATCAACCCTTCAATCGTATGCATACAACTATGATTAACATAGGGTACCAAGTCATTGGTCCTATAAGCAATTAGGGATGCATTCCCAATTAGGGTTTCTCATGAAATCACCCTCAACTAGGTTTCCACATGGATGCACCCTCAATTAGGGTTTCACATGGAATCACCCTCAACTAGGGTTTCACATGGAATCACCCTCAACTAGGGTTTCACATTGAATCACCCTCAACTAGGGTTTCACATGGAATCACCCTCAACTAGGGTTTCACATTGAATCACCCTCAACTAGGGTTTCACATGGAATCACCCTCAACTAGGGTTTCACATGGAATCACCCTCAACTAGGGTTTCACATTGAATCACCCTCAACTAGGGTTTCACATGGAATCACCCTCAACTAGGGTTTCACATTGAATCACCCTCAACTACGGTTTCACATGGAATCACCCTCAACTAGGGTTTCACATGGAATCACCCTCAACTAGGGTTGAATTCAATAACCCTGTCAATTAGGGTTTATGTTCATGTTTAGGGTTTCATGATCTCTTTGATTAAGGATCATAACCCTTATACACCACATGATTCATATTCGTGTATGAATTCATGCTATCAGCTTCTTAACTTGATTAGGTCATATCAACCCTTCAATCAATTACATACAACTATGATTTACATAGTGTATCGAGTCATTGATCTTATCAGCAATTAGGGTTCATCCCTTAATTGACACTAATCACTTAGGTACTATTAGGGTTTTAACCTTTGTTCCTTCATTGGTTAACATTACTAACCATCATTGGATCAATAGTACATTCATCATCACATTGGACCTCCATTACATAAGGTATCCAAAGGAATTAGGGTTTACTATTCATCCTAATTAGTGATTTCACATGTAGGCAACCTCTTAATAGGGTTATACATGAAATCGGCCTCAATTAGGGTTTACATCATGTATTGGATCCATGAATTTGCTATGCATTAATGACTAGTACCATTAAAGGTATCTCCCACCTAATCACATTAGGTTTTCAAAAAGGTTTGATCCATTGGACCTTTAATGACATAAGGTATCCAATTGAATTAGGGTTTCCAATGTTGATTCCTTCAATCATTGGATTCATGGAACCAATCATCAATTGGACCTATACCCATACTTCAATTAAGTTTAAATAGGTCAACCTTCAACTTATTTGACCCTTAATTAACCCTCAATTGATCATCAATTAGGGTTTGATTCAATTGAATTAGGGTTTGGAATCGATGATTCAACAACACTAATCAATGTAAGACTAGTTTCTTTGAAACCATTGAACCATCATCCAAGTTGGGTATGACCTGACCCCAAACGGTCTTGAGGTCGTTTGGATGACCTCCAAACGGTCTTGAGACCGTTTGCCCATCATATCACTCAAATCCAAGCCATCCAATTAAGGTTTGGATCATTGGATTGATCACCAAATCAGCATTGCATTGTATAACAGCTTGGTACCTTTAGACCTTCAAACACCTAAGCATACTCAACCCTAGACCTCCAAACGGTCTTGGGTGACCACCAAACGGTCTTGAGACCGTTTGGATGAGCTCCAAACGGTCTTGAGACCGTTTGGCCCATCCAACCTTTGGACTTTAGTGAAAAATCATCATGGATTGGTCTATCGAGTTGATCAACAAATCAGCATTTAGTTGCAGTATGCTTTGGTACCTTTGGACCTTCAATTGGTCAATTATACTTTACCCCAGACCTCCAAACGGTCTTGAGGTGACCCCAAACGGTCTTGAGACCGTTTGGATGATCCCCCAAACGGTCTTGAGACCGTTTGGGCTAATCAACCCAAAATCGCAAATTAGCTCATTGTGATTTCAGCACTGATTTCAATTAGGGTTAGCCCAATTGATTAGCCTTCAACTCATGACTCGTTTGAATTTAATCCATAAAATTTGGAGGGTCATTAACCAACATCATTATGAACAAAAATCTCATACGGTCAACGCTTGGTCAACGCACTCAAACGGTCTTGAGACCGTTTTCCCAAGCAGGTCAAGTTGATCAGGTTGCAAATCAGCACTTAATCCAATTAGGTTTCCCTAATTGATTAGGCTTCAACTCATGATTCCTTGGGAGTTAACCCATAAAACTTGGTGAGTCATTAGCCAACATAATTAGGATAAAAAATCTCATACGGTCAACGCTTGTTCAACGCACTCAAACGGTCTTGAGACCGTTTGCCCAAGCAGGTCAAGTTGATCAGGTTGAAAATCAGCACTTAATCCAATTCGATTGCCTAATTGATTGGCCTTCAACGCTTGATTCCTTTGGAGTTAATCCCTCAAATTTGGAGGGTTATCAGCCTACATAATTAGGAACAAAATTCGCAAATGGTCAACGCTTGGTCAACGCACTCAAACGGTCTTGAGACCGTTTGCCCCCAAACGGTCTCAAACCGTTTGCCCTTAAACGGTTTGCTGAAACCGCATAGCCAATCAAATTAAAATGATTTGGAGTAGCTATCAAAACGTTTTTGCTTGGTAATTTTCTTTGGATAAGCATCTAGGATGATGTCATCATCCCCTTCCTTCGAACAACCAAGAACAGCAACCGTTCTTGATGGAAATTGCAGCAAGAAACAAGAGTGCATCAATATTGAAGAAATCAATCAACAAAGCATAGAGAATTGATGCAATAGCAATGTTTAAGGGTTTGAGTTATAAAACCCGCCTCCAATTGAGCTCCAAAGCTCCACGCTCACGCCATTAATGGTGGATGAAGCTCTTGCAACTCCCCCTAGGCTCGTCCTCAAGCTTTTGATTGCAAAAGTTGGCTAGGGTTGAAGAGGAGATCGAAATAAGAAGGAATCCATAATTTATTTTCGATTTCCACCATGAAATCAAGGAGAACGAAGGTCAAGGGATCACCCACAGGTTGGGGACGTGCTCCCTGCTCCTCCCTAGCTCCTTGGTCGGTTTTTCAAGCAAGGGGAAGAAGAAAATCCGAAATAGCCTTTCATTTGGCTTGAAAAAGGCACTTTTATAAGGAAATTGATGAGAGAGAAAATGCATTATTAAAATGCATTAAATTCCAAAAATATGGCCGCCTCTTCCCCCTCAAATCCCTTAAGGACGAGGCACCTTCCTTTGACTTTAATTCTCCTTCATTATCCTTGATTTAAAGAAAATCAAATTAAGCACCTTAATGCTTATTATATTAATATCCATATGTGAGTGGGTTTTCTTTTTCTTATAATAAGGTGAGTGGAATTTCACCTACTTAGGATATTTTCGTTCCTTATCTTGGCAAAGGAACGTTCATCCTTATTCAAAATCAACCCAAAATATTTTGGTTGAAAGCCCTTCAATTATTTTTATTCATTTTTGCCCTAAATCAAATTAGGGTTTCAATTAGGCATTAATCTTGATTATTTTAATATCAAGATTCTCTCTCCTCCAACTTAATTCAAATGAGGCACCCATCTCATTTTATTTTCTTTACACGTTTCCAAGAAACATTAGGGACCTTATTGAAGTAGTAATTTGCATATTGAACCCTAGGTTTTGGGTAAATTGCACTTTACACCAAAACTGGGTTTTAATGCACAACATTGCTTTACAAGCTTAATCTTGGTGCCCAAGCTTGTGAAAACCATACCACTACATCATATTCATTCTTATGATGTCTCAACATCATAGGAACATCTTACCATGCAACATTTGCAATTTAACCCCTCAACTTGGGTAATTTGCACTTTGGTCCAAAATAAGCAAACATTGCTTCAACATTGCTCAAACAGGACCAAAATTGAAACATAAGTTTCTTATGAGGCCTAATTACTTTTCCCAAGATAAGATTAAGAACCTACTTAACCTTATTAGGCAAAACATCTAGGGTTAAATCATAATCCCAGGTCAGGGATGTTACATACTTAGTGTTTGTTTCAATGTGTGTGAGTGACTCAAACTTTGCGGGGGGGGATCTAAGGGTTATAAGTGGGTAAGAAAGATCTAATGTTTGATTACATGATGTCTTAGTACTTGTACATAATATTTTTGTACAAGTGTTTACATTTGAGTATAATCATGAGTATTTATACAATTAAGCGCATCTGATCTTCAATTTGCATTTATCTTCATCTTGCCACTTGGTAAGATTTCCTTGTTCATTTGAACCCTAAAATACTCAAGTAGCACGTTAGATACACAAGAATGAAATGTTTCTCATCATCAAAACAAAGGGTATATTAATGTCCAATTTACCCAAAAACCTCCCCCTTTTTGAAGATGACAAACATTTCTAAAATATAATCAAAATGATTTAAATGAGATGAGTTTCATACCTGAGATTTACCTTTGATAAGAACATATTCTTTTTTTCATAAAATGTTTGCTAATTGTTCCTAAAGAGATATGGAACATAGTATCCATCTCTTAAGGAATATAGCATCAATTAATGTTAATCCAAGAGAGCATGAAACTCATTTATTTTGATTTTATATTATTTCTCCCCCTATGTCATTACAAAAAGATAGCCATATAATCATAATACTCCCCTAAATGAGATACTCCCCCTCAAAATGATACACAAGATGCAAATGAAAGTGATAGATAATGTCCAATGAAAGCCACACGATAGATTTTACTAATATAATCAAGTGAACACAAACAAGCTTGATTACATTGATAACATCATAAAGATTACATAAGTAGTACTACTCAACACATAGGATAACATCATTTGAAGGATTGCAAGATCACATCAACCTTAGGATCTTTCCTAAGAAATGGAGCATCACCATAATACTTGAACAGTGTTTACCAATCAAGTGCACCTGTCTTTGTAAGAGCATATGCCTCTAGAGATGTAGGTACCCTATCAAACATGAAGTGGGAGCAATGTCCTGGAGTTGCATAGGTGAGTATTGAGTATGAGAAAGATCATGTGAAGGTGGTTGTGGCATTTGGGTGTATTGAATTGAAGGGTTAAAAGGATAGATGCTCCCGAGATAGAGTGAATATGGGTCGAGAACATTGGAAGACAAGGCTTGCATTCTTTGATGAAGATAGGTCATGGCATGATGATTGTAATCTAATTGCCTCCTAGGGTGAAAGGTAGCCCCTTTGAGATAACACACATCATTGGATAGATTTTCTATGGAGTAGATAGGAGAAATAGGAGGTGGAGGATTGATTTCGGTGGATCTTTTGCCTTCAGTCCTAGCCCTCTTGTGTCCAAAATCAAGGCCCATCTTATCTACAGTGTGCTTGGTGAGTTTTTGAGGACGCCTATCACACTTGTAGTTAAGATCCTCTAGGTTTTTGTCAAGATAAAATTGAATGATTTGACACACAAAATTAGCATAAGGAGGATTTCCAGTGAATTCAAACATGTTGGATAGGATAATGCGAATGAAATTTATTGGAATACTCTCTAAGATAGCATAGATTAGATACATCCTATATTGTGGGATTTCCATTTTATTTGTTCTAGGGTAGATGTTTATGGAGATAATGAGGTTTACTACCCTAGCTATATGGGTGAGAGATGTAAAAAAGTAGGTTCCCCTATTCTCATGACATGAAGTGTTAGGAAGAAAAATGGCCCATTTGACATCTCCTAAACTAATGGTGTTATCATTGGTGGAGAGTTTGGATAAAGGGTTGTCAATGGTTAAGTCTATGAAACATCCATATTCCTCCTCATCAATATCTAACATTTTGAGGAAGTCTTTTTCAAAAAAAATAGAATCCTAACACATCAACCATAGAAGTGAAAGAGAAGGGGTTATTGGAATCCCTAATAAAATTAGCATAAAACTCATTTACGACTTGGGTGGACCGGAAATGGGATGATGGTTCAAGAAACTTTGTTAATTATTGCACCTTCAAGAGCTTGGGGAGATCAAGGAGTGTGATGACGTTGTTGGTGTCCACCGAGCATCAAGGAAGAGGAGTCTTTGAGGTGAGCTTGAGGTAACATTCTCCAGCAGCAACGTCGTTGAAGGTGATGTCATTGATGACGCTCATAACTAGAGTGACTTGTCTTCCCTTCCTTGCCTCAACTTGCTTCTTCCCGTCGTGCACTAAAGATGAGGCCATCTTGCACAAATGGAGGTGGAAGAAGAACTAGGGATGGGAGTGCAAGATTATTGCTAAAGAATAACTCTAAAGATCACTAGAGAGGAGGTGGAGAAGAGAGCAAGTGAATTGTGTGTAGAATGGGCGGATTGGGGTCCTATTTATAGCAAATCAGTGACCTACTCGGTCGACCTTTTTGTCGACCATGAGCCTAATGGCTCTCTTCTGACACTCCTCATAATGCCTAGTTCAGTTGACCATTGTAATTGGAAAAAGTGACTGTTAGATGGAGGGTTCGGTCGAGAATTTTCTTGAATGAGGGGTCCTTTTTGCACAAAAAATTGATTCCCAAAATTTTGAGAAAAAATTGGTTCAACAGCTCCTTGTCGGCCGAGGGTTCCACCGAATGGAAGTTGGTCGACAATTTTTTCGACTGAGATTCATCTCATTCCAGCATATTTTGACCAAACAAGTGTCTGTGTGAGTAGTTTTGGTAAATTGTTTTGAGCTTGTTTATGTAGGTGTTCATGATAGTAAATTATTGTGACAAAGAATCATTACTAGAGTCTTGTGAAATAAAAATAACATAAAATTCAATTAGAATCTTGAGCACATATATCAAAGAATACATCTTCTAAGGGAGTAATAAGTAACCTCTTTCTAATATATTGAAATTGATCAACAGGAAGAGGTATGGTAAAGATATCCGCTAATTGCTCTTTAGTATCAACATGATGGACAGATATATTATTTTTAGAAATATGATCTCTCAAAAAATGGTGTCTAAATTCAATATGTTTGACATGACTATGTAAAACAGGATTATGGGCCATGTTTATGGCACAAGTATTATCACAAAAAATAGGTGTAAAAGAAAATGCAAAATCATAGTCATTCAAAACTTGTTGCATATAGAGTACTTGAGCACAACATGATCCAACAACAACATATTTGGCTTCAGTGATGGATAGGGCAATTGTGTTTTGTTTCTTACTAAACCAAGATACTAAGGCTCTTCCTAGTAATAAACAACCAACACATGTGCTCTTTTGATCAAGTCGACAACCGGCGTAATCGGCATCAGTGTAAGCTTTTAGATCTAGCAATTGTCCCTTAGGATACCACAAACCATAGTCGATAGTACCAGCAAGATATCTTAAAATCATTTTAACATCTAGAAAATGAGAATGCATTGGTTTTAATTGAAATCTAGCGCAACGCCCAACAGAGAACATGATATATGATCTAGAGGCGATTAAATAGAGAAAATTACCTATCATGGCCCTATACAAGGAACATCAATGGGTTCTCCATCTTCATCCTTATTGATTTTGGCAGAGTTAGCCATGGGATTGGTAGCATGTTTGCAATTTTCCATGCCAAATCATTTTTAGAGTTCTTGGTGTACTTCTCTTGGCTTAGAAAAATTCCAGTGGGCATTTGTTTTATTTGAAAACCAAGGATAAATGTTAATTCTCCCATAAGACTCATTTCAAACTCTTTTTGCATAATATCACTAAATTGATTGCATAAGGAATCATTTGAACAATAAGTTTGAACAATAAGAAATAAGAAAATCTGATTTGTAAGTTTTGAAAAATAGTGTAGAATCTGATTTTCCAATCGAAAAGCCATTATCAAATAGGTAATTTTTAAGTCTTTTATACCAATTATATGGTTCTTGTTTAAAACTATATATGGCTTTATTAAGTTTATATACATGATCAATTTTATCAGGCATCTCAAAGCCAGGTGGTTGAGCAACATATTCCTCCTCTTCTATAATTCCATTTAGGAAGGCACTTTTTACATCCATTTGGAATAGTTTGATGTCTTTGTGGGATGATAGAGCTAATAACATTCTAATAGCCTCAAGTCTAGCCACAGGTGCATAGGTTTCATCAAAATCTATTCCTTCTTGTTGATTATATCCTTGAGCTACCAACCTAGCTTTATTTCTAACTACTTCCCTGGCTTAATTAAGTTTATTACAAAAAACCCACTTAGTTCAAATAATGATTTTATCTTGTGGTTTAGGAACTAAGTCCCATACATTATTTTTTGTAAATTGATTTAGTTCTTCTTGCATAGGCATTATCCAATATTCATCCTTTAAGGCTTCATTTACCTTTTTAGGCTCAACAATTGATACAAATGCCATGTTTTCTACATCTCTAAATGATGATCGAGTTTTTACTTTCTCAAAAAGGTTTCCTATGACTAAGTCTAGAGGATGATCCTTGATTAATCTAGGAATGGGTTGTTGTGTCTCGTTTTGTTGCTCATTTTTAGTGTTTTGATCATCTTTAGTAGATACGGTTAAGTCATCAATTTAATGAGTTACGTCTATTAAGTTTTCATTTTCATTTTAAGCAGTTTGTGTTGTTATTTCATAAAATGTGATATGGATTGATTCTTCAACCTTTTTAGAGATGGTATTATAAATTCTAAATGCCTTTCTAGAAGTTGAGTATCCCAAGAAGAATCCTTTATGTGATTTAGGGTCAAATTTATCTTTATCATCCTTTGTATTTAAGATGTAACAGGGTGTGCCAAAAGCATGAAAATAATCAACTCTAGGTTTTTTGTTGAAAATAAGTTCATAAGGAGTTTTCTTAAGATGGGAGTGAATTGTTACACGATTAAATACATAACATACTATATTAACTGCTTCAGCCCAGAAAGTTTTAGGTGTATTGTGTTCGAGTATCACAGTTCTAGCCATTTCTTGTAAAGATCGATTTTTTCTTTCTACTGCCCCATTTTGTTGTGGAGTTTGTGGAGCTGAAAAATTATGTGTGTACCCTTGAGATGTACATAATTCTTCAAAGATGTGATTTTCAAACTCCCCACCATGATCACTCCTAAAGCTACATATTTTGTTTTGTAGTTGATTTTCAATCTTAGATCAAAATTGAATGAATATTCTAATTGTATCATCTTTGGTTGAAAGGAAATGAACCCAAGTATATCTACTACAATCATCAATAATAACAAAGCAATATCTTTTACCACCAATAGATTGAGTCCTCATAGGACCAAACAAATCCATATGAATGAGTTCTAATGATCTAGTAATGCTAAGTAAGGTTTTAGATTTGAAAGAAGTTTTTCTTTGCTTACCTAAAGTACATGGTTCACAATTTTTAGGTTTTTCAAAAGAAAGTTTAGATAAACCATGAACAAGATCATATTTAATCAACTTTTTGATAACATGTGAACTTGCATGACCTAGTTTTTTATGTCATAGTTGTATGGATTCATCATTTGCAATATGACATTTTCAAATAATAGCTTGCATGGAATTAGGTCTAAGTATATACAAATTTCCTAGTCTTTTTCCTTCATAAATGATATTATTTGTGTTTTCTATGAGTAGCTTGTAGCAAGATTTGTTAAAAAGAACATCATAGCCTGTTATAACCCCAAATTTTGGGTTCAATTGATGAGAAATGCAATTTCTCATATTAAGAATAATTGAACAAATAATGATGTGAATTGTTTTGAATAATTGGATTTCGTTTGAAATAGCCTTGTTATTTGATTTGTGGGCTTCATTGGCTATTGGGCCCAATAAAAAGGAAAAATAACAAAGGAAATTCAATTAGTAAATGGATAATTGAATATTCAAGAAAAGAAGTAATGGAAAACCTCTAGAAGGCAAATCCAAAGAGGATTTCGTGCCTCTTGGATTCCTTGGGTTCCAAGGAGTCTAAAGTTGCAAAGAAAAGCAATAAGAAAGAGAAAAGATTAATTATGTATTTCTTTATTAAGAAAGAAATTGGAAATAATGATAAAATGTGGAAAATGAATGGACAGAGGTATAAATGAGATTTCTTAGTGAGATTTCGTATCCATGAGATTTCTAATGATAGAAGTAATGCCAATGAGGAAAATAGAAGAGAAATAAAAAGAAATCCTCAAAAGGAAATATTATAATAAGAAATAAACAAAATAATGTGCAATAATGCATTAAGATGCATCTAGAAGGATAATAAATATCCTTGGAAGAGAATTTCGAAATAATGGAATATCCTGGGATCCAAGGAGTCCCAATAAAGGAAAAGGAAAGAGAAAATACTAAAAAGGGAAAATAAGAGGATAATGTGATATCTTATTAATGAATTATGAAAGTATGGTTAAAAAGAAAGTGATTTATATGGAAAGAAAATAGGATTTCGTTCCTATGGATTAAAAGGAAAATAAAGGGAGTAAAGGAAAGGAATTTCGAAATCCTAAAGAAAAGGGAGTTACAAAAGGATAAGAGAGAGAGAGAGAGAAGGAATACTTCTCTTTGAAGGAATTAGATTCCTTTTGGGAAAGGGACACCTTGACTCGTGCTAAGCCAACCTATGGCTTCGTGGACACTCCCATATATAAGAGGTATGATCTGGGGTCGAGTCAAGAAGGAGTTCATGTCGTTGTATACTTCTTCTTCTTTTCCCTACTAACCCTAACCAAGAGTGTAGAGCGACCTAGGAGCAACCAGGAAGCAGTGGAGTCGTCATGTTGGAGGCAGGGGCTCCCACGACCGCCCTAAGATGATCATCCAATCATCCAACGCCTTGACTTCCACGCAGCTCCAGCCGTAAACCTGCAGAAGTGCTTCCCGCACAACAGCAAACGTAGGATGTTTGCGCTTGGGAGCAGCCATCCCGACCGCACCCTTGGGGTGCCCCACGCGCGCCAAAGGTCGTCGGAGCTAGGGCTCCACCTTGCGGAGGTCCTCGAGCCTCCAGGAAGTCGAGGTAGGCCGCGGGAGAGCAGCTGCCGGCGGCTAGGGCGTTTGGCGCGAGGTAGGAGATGAAGGAGGAGGCGCTGGACGATTTTGCCCCTCTACGGGCTGAACAAGCAACGACTTAACTGGGGGTAAAAGAGTCTTTGCGTTATGTTTTCCATTGCGTGAGCTTTGCATGGAAACAGATGACGTGGCGCTTCCCTATTGGATGGAAAGGTAATTTCTTCATAAAATCATAACTCCTAATTGGTAGCTCCGATCAACATAAATTATATATGAATTTTGATCCTCAGAACGAGAGGAATCCATTAAAAATAGTCTCATAGCCTGAATCTGATCATAGTTAGAAAAGTAATGTAGATTATCATCTTTGATTAGTTAAAGATTGAGAAACCCTATTTTGATGTGATTAATGTGTTTAATAGGGTTTAATGGATCATAAGAGTTGATATTAACCTGTTAAATGCCAAAAGGTGCATTAAGATCGAAAAGTGTGATCTTTGTACGTAATTATTAGATTATGTACATAAATATGTTGAAATATGAAAAGTACATAAAGCTATCATCTTTAATGATTTAATTAATGAAAAATCCTTAGATTTGATGATAGATGGTTTTAATGATGATCAATGGATAATTTAAACCTATTGTTCATAAAAGTGAAAATAAGATCCAAAAAGATAATCTTTTATATAATTGGCTTAATTTAGGGTTTCGTGCATGTATGTGCATTAATGAGCTTGAAAACCCTAATTTAGATGAATATGTCTTTTAATTGTTTTAGTTGTTCAAATCTGTAAATAAATAGGGTTATGATGATCCTAAGTAAATTTTGGGTATAAAAGATTATTAAAATGAATAGTTGAGCAATTAAGGTTCATATAAATGGAAAAGAGTATTTTAGGGTTTGTTAACCTAAAAAGGGATAAAGTCCGAGAAAATGATCTAAGAAACCCTAATGAGTATTAATGGAACCGTAATGCGGATTAGGAACCCTAGAAAGAGAATCCAAGTCAATAAAGTAGTTTCTTGATAAGTGTGTAATAAATAGAGTACATATTTATTTCAGGGACTATGTGATGATTGAATTACTTGCTTGGATCTGTTGATTGACTTAATTGTATACACATGAAGTATATGTTGAATATCTGCATGACTCACCAAATCAGGTATGTGGTTACGCTTATGACTACCCGAGTTAGTTTTCTGATGGATTCCCGGATGTTTAATCGCATTGAATGCAACTAAACTGTTGGATGTTTATTTATTTCATGCAACTATAAAGTGACTATGATTATCACTATAAATGAGTAGATATATAACTGGCTAGATCCGGGTCCACCTCTGTTACTTTGAAAAGGCTAAAAAGGGGTAATCCTAGAGCAAGGTCTAGGTTATCGAGAGTTAGAAATTGGGCTACCTACGTGTAGTGCCATGCGACTCATTAGCCTGCCATGAGTTAAGGAGTGGGCTACTTACGGGTAGTGCCATGTGACTCAACCCTAGAAACTGGTTCACCTATGGGTGGGACCATGAGGGGTTTAATGGGGATCTACCATAAGGAAGGTAGGATCCAGGTCCACTGCAGGGATAGTACTGAGGATAGGGTACTCGTGGATCGCAGATGTTATATGTAAAATGTAATCTTGACTGATTAATGATTAATTGAATAATTACATGGTTATCATAGTTGCAAGATTATTGTTTCCCCCGCATACCAGCTATGGCTGACCGACGTTTTGTTTGTCGGCATTTTAGGTACAATGAAAAGAACAAACAGTAAAGTGGCACATGTGATACTAAATGAGAATTAAAGTACAAAGGAGGATTAGATAGATTAGTATCGGCATGGATAGAAGCTTAGAGATCTAAGTTTTCAAAAGGTATGTAAAGAAAAATTTTATTACCATTTTCAGTATAGTCTGTTAGAATTTAATAATTGTTTATGGTTATATGTCGAACCTTTGATCCGGGATTAATGGGTGCGGCTTCGACCTCTTGGTCTCCCTTAATTGGGGGTTATCGGGAGGTGGGGTCGCAACATTTGGTATCAGAGCTTAGGTTCCTCATTTAACCATTAATAATTATTAAATTTTACAAACTCCATAGAACCCAAGGGAGTTATTAGAGGAGTATCCGAGAGACGGAGGTGTCTAGAAAGGGATCACGACCGGGGGCTGGCAAGATTTTCCTCCGCACCGCTAGTCGGAATACGAGGACTCCCGGACCCGTGTGACCGCCTGGCCAAAGTCTTAGGGTATGAATCGAAATAAGATACCTTTAGGACTTCTCATCTTATTCATCCATTCTCATCACAAAATTCTGATAAGGACCTAAAGGATTAAGGTCTTCTTTCTTCTCCTCACCCTCTTGAGGTATGGGTAAGGTTAATAAGGTTTAAGGAATCCTCCACTAAATTAATGAAAGGCATGTAAATAAGATGTCATGGACATAAGCTTAATAGATTAAGCGTAAAGTAAATAATAGATACATGCTTAGGTCTTATGACATAAGATGTCATGTCTTCAGGAGAGACTGGAGGCTAGACCTTCTTGTCAGGAGGATAAGTCAGTCTTGGAGATAGGGATCTCCATTGCTAGTAGAGACCTGGCACATCCTCTAAGGATAATGCTAACCCTAACCCTAAGTGATGGTTAGAGAGAGATGAGTTGGACCAGGTGTTTGAAGGGACATGCCTTTGGGATGCCATATGACCCATGGATGACCTAACACCTTTGGCAACCCAACCCTAGGAAGGATCGTGTATGTCAGGGTAAAGGATAACTCCTTAGATGATGAGGCTAGTGAAGGACCTTAGAAACCCTATGGGCTTGTGCAAGTAGGGTATAGCTGGCACCTAGGGCACGTCATAGTGCTGACGGTAGGATGAAACCCGGGATAAGGAATCATGATGGAGCATAAAGGGTTATGGATGATCTTGAGCAACCATAAGTTCAAACCTAGGCTTCACCCATGTAGAGCATTCCTTTGAGGTTGAACCTTCATAAAGAGAGGACCTATAATGGTGAGGTTGGATGTAGGGTTAGCTCTAGAGAGAGAAGGAAACCCAGCAAGAAGGTTGGAAGCCTAAAACCCTGAACAATGGATGATAGTGGTTGCCTCATGATCGGTCCCTGAAAGTTGATGATACCTTGGTTGTCTTTAGAGGGACCGAACCCTTGAGAAAAGATGAAGCTTCTGGTACCTATGTGCCTATGGTAGAGATGTTTACCTTCCGAGGTAGGAAGAAGATGTTTTGTATACCCTGAAGTGGATTAGTAATAGGTTATGAGGCCTTGTACCTTATGGTTTGTCCTTGAGGAAAATCCAACTCTAAGTGTTGCTCGAGTTGAAGGATGACAGGAAGTGCATGTCAGGCCTTTTGCATGCTTGGTTCGTGGTTAAGAGATAGAGTATGCAGTTGGACACCTACAAGTGAACCTAGGGTCCCTAGGCCTAAGAGGGGAAGTGGTGTACCTGATGATCATGATGAGAGATGAGTTCTCATAGAAGCAAGCATGGTAATCATCGTGAATAGAGGAAAAGAGAAGCCCCTTTAGATTAAGGTGTGTTTGATGGACCCCTCACAGTTAGGTTGATGATAAAGAAAGGTATGATCTTGATCCAACTTTGAGAAAAGAGGACAAGTATGACCTAGCATGGTACAGTAGGTGATCTTCTCATGCCTTAATGGCTTACTAGGGTTAAGTAGGCTCGTGTGTATGTAAACCCTAGACCTAAGAGCTTTTGTGACCTTAGAGATAGTTTTCCTCCCATCCTAGGAGAGGAACCCCTTTGGAAGGGTGTATATCAGTTTTGTTGGTTCAAGGTAACCTAAAGAGGTCTCGTAGGATCTTGAGAAGTTAAGAGAAAAGTACATGGTATGAGTATGAACCCGTAGGCCCATAGATATCCATCTCTAAGTGCATGCAGATGTGTTACCATGGAGGTATCCGGTATAGGGCTTGACTAAGGTGGGCATGTTGCCATGATCTCAATGAAAGGATGAAGGTCAGCCCATGAATGCAGAAAGAGAGATGATGAAGACTTGGGTAAGGTTCTAAGTGAATATGTACTATAATGAATAATCCTAAGTCTATCCTAGGGTCAGGTAGGTATAAGACCGATGAAAGTAGGAGTTGCCTAATTCCCCAGTTGCACATGACCATAGGGTCGGGAGGTAACAGCTATCATTGTCTGAGGGCCATGGGTTAGGAGATTGATCACCTTCATGAACTCTTGGGACCCAAAAGACAGATGAGTAGGGCACTCTCTTGATGCATGAGGGAAGAGGGATGACCCCAAAAGAATCGGTACCCTATAGACCTAGAGGAGATGACTAAGGATATAAACCTTGGTAGGTTCAAGACTTGTTTGATATCATGATGTTTGTGATGAAGAGACATATGTGGCACGTTGCAACTTAGATTTAAAGGTGTACTGGCAAGGTGGGATGTACCATCTCTACTCTTGGAACAGGAAGAACTCTGTATTTGGACTGCAGCCAAATGCTTATTTCCTCTTGTTATGGGGGTGAGAGATAGGACATTATACATGTCATACACCAAGGATAATAGATGATATAGGTTGGAACGTTGCCACGAGAAATGGGGATAGAGAAATTATCTTACCATGGTAAAGTGAATGAATGATACATAGATGGTTTGCAAACACTAAGAGGAATGAGGTGATCACCTTATGAGGATGTAGAGCTTACAAGTTATACCAGGTTGAGTTTGATCACCATGATGATGGAATCATAGAGTGCACTTATGAAGATGAACATATAGTTTAAGGTGACATAATAAGCAAATTACAGGGAAGTGTAATGTTACCTAAGGATGTGAAGTCATAATGAATGATCTGATTAAGACTTGGATGACTAGAAGTTAGAAGAGTTTGTTTGGCCAACCCTAAGTTTGAAAAAGAGAGGTGTTTGGATAACACTCAGATGAAACAAGATGCGTTGAAAAGTTAAGGGTTGTTTGGTTAGCCAGCCTAGTACTTGATGCAATGAAAGGATGATGGTAAAACCTCAGATGTACTTCTTTGGAAGGGAAGGTGATGAAACCCCAACTAGAGTGGTTTAGGGTTTCGAGGAGTTGATCTTGAAAGAATCATGACATATAGGGAGTCATGGTTGGAGATCATCTTACACCGTGGAAAATGACAGTAGCACTTTGGATGCTTAAGATGAAGTTGCATGTGGTGTATGGCCATGCAAGCCAAGAGGTAAAGGACGAACCCCAGTAACCCAGTGTATCGATATAGAGGATAAAAGAATCCTTGAGAGGGAATGAGAGCTCAACACTATGGATGTTGTGATAGGTCTTCCCTGGATCGAGGAAGGTCGAGATACAATGTGGGTTATGGTAGGTCGCCTTACCTAGATAAGGAAGAGTTCTGTTAAGGGACAGATGCAGTTGAACTACCCATGTGAGAGACGGTTCAACTACACCATGAAGCAAGTTCAAAGGTTCTTGAGTTTGACCTAAAAGTTCACTTCCATAAAGTGGAAGTAGGTACATGAAGAACTCAATGCTAGTATAGTTTATCACCCCTAGCTATGGTTAGTATGATCCAGACTAAAGGGTCTGATGAGGGCATATGTGCTCATTCAGGGTGATATCTAGAGACAGTTCTTGTCCTATGAAAGATGTGACAATAACCACCATAGCCAGTATCGGGTTTTATATGAAGCTCTGTAAGGGAGGTTGTGTCGGTCACCACTTTAGTAAGGTAATGTTGGTGAGAGGACCACATGATGGTTAGAAAAGGACCACATGATGGTCAGAAAAAGGGACCCCAGTACGTGTAGATGAAGTCGCTTTGGTTGCGCAAGGGCTGAAAGGAGCCTAGAGACGATGAGAGTCGTGAGAAAATGCAAAGTAGACTGACATACAAGTTACTGTGGGAGAAAATATGACATGAAAATCCGACCTCTCTAAGTTATATCTAAGAGAGCCGAGTCCCCGATACATGGGTCCATTAGAGATGGATGGGTGGAGAAGGTTAGGTTTGACCCTACCCATCAGGATAGAGTAATGGGAGATGTTTTCCATGTGGCCAATTTAGAGCACTATGTGAGGTACCCCGACCATGTGCTGAGCAATGAACCTAGTGAGCCCCAAGGGAGGCTGAAATGGCCTGAGTCACCTGTGTAGTTTATAGGCGCCAGGATGAAAGAACTCAGAGAAAAGAATATGTGATGATAAAGGTTCTTTGAAAATGCCATGGGTCCAGCAAAGCCACATAGGGGCCAATGATAGACATGGAAAAGTCTTATCCTGAATTGTTTGTTTGCTTGCCTAAATTTTGAGGACAAAATTTCCTATAAGAGGGGAAGGATGTTATAACCCCAAATTTTGGGTTCAATTGATGAGAAATGCAATTTCTCATATTAAGAATAATTGAACAAATAATGATGTGAATTGTTTTGAATAATTGGATTTCGTTTGAAATAGCCTTGTTATTTGATTTGTGGGCTTCATTGGCTATTGGGCCCAATAAAAAGGAAAAATAACAAAGGAAATTCAATTAGTAAATGGATAATTGAATATTCAAGAAAAGAAGTAATGGAAAACCTCTAGAAGGCAAATCCAAAGAGGATTTCGTGCCTCTTGGATTCCTTGGGTTCCAAGGAGTCTAAAGTTGCAAAGAAAAGCAATAAGAAAGAGAAAAGATTAATTATGTATTTCTTTATTAAGAAAGAAATTGGAAATAATGATAAAATGTGGAAAATGAATGGACAGAGGTATAAATGAGATTTCTTAGTGAGATTTCGTATCCATGAGATTTCTAATGATAGAAGTAATGCCAATGAGGAAAATAGAAGAGAAATAAAAAGAAATCCTCAAAAGGAAATATTATAATAAGAAATAAACAAAATAATGTGCAATAATGCATTAAGATGCATCTAGAAGGATAATAAATATCCTTGGAAGAGAATTTCGAAATAATGGAATATCCTGGGATCCAAGGAGTCCCAATAAAGGAAAAGGAAAGAGAAAATACTAAAAAGGGAAAATAAGAGGATAATGTGATATCTTATTAATGAATTATGAAAGTATGGTTAAAAAGAAAGTGATTTATATGGAAAGAAAATAGGATTTCGTTCCTATGGATTAAAAGGAAAATAAAGGGAGTAAAGGAAAGGAATTTCGAAATCCTAAAGAAAAGGGAGTTACAAAAGGATAAGAGAGAGAGAGAGAGAAGGAATACTTCTCTTTGAAGGAATTAGATTCCTTTTGGGAAAGGGACACCTTGACTCGTGCTAAGCCAACCTATGGCTTCGTGGACACTCCCATATATAAGAGGTATGATCTGGGGTCGAGTCAAGAAGGAGTTCATGTCGTTGTATACTTCTTCTTCTTTTCCCTACTAACCCTAACCAAGAGTGTAGAGCGACCTAGGAGCAACCAGGAAGCAGTGGAGTCGTCATGTTGGAGGCAGGGGCTCCCACGACCGCCCTAAGATGATCATCCAATCATCCAACGCCTTGACTTCCACGCAGCTCCAGCCGTAAACCTGCAGAAGTGCTTCCCGCACAACAGCAAACGTAGGATGTTTGCGCTTGGGAGCAGCCATCCCGACCGCACCCTTGGGGTGCCCCACGCGCGCCAAAGGTCGTCGGAGCTAGGGCTCCACCTTGCGGAGGTCCTCGAGCCTCCAGGAAGTCGAGGTAGGCCGCGGGAGAGCAGCTGCCGGCGGCTAGGGCGTTTGGCGCGAGGTAGGAGATGAAGGAGGAGGCGCTGGACGATTTTGCCCCTCTACGGGCTGAACAAGCAACGACTTAACTGGGGGTAAAAGAGTCTTTGCGTTATGTTTTCCATTGCGTGAGCTTTGCATGGAAACAGATGACGTGGCGCTTCCCTATTGGATGGAAAGGTAATTTCTTCATAAAATCATAACTCCTAATTGGTAGCTCCGATCAACATAAATTATATATGAATTTTGATCCTCAGAACGAGAGGAATCCATTAAAAATAGTCTCATAGCCTGAATCTGATCATAGTTAGAAAAGTAATGTAGATTATCATCTTTGATTAGTTAAAGATTGAGAAACCCTATTTTGATGTGATTAATGTGTTTAATAGGGTTTAATGGATCATAAGAGTTGATATTAACCTGTTAAATGCCAAAAGGTGCATTAAGATCGAAAAGTGTGATCTTTGTACGTAATTATTAGATTATGTACATAAATATGTTGAAATATGAAAAGTACATAAAGCTATCATCTTTAATGATTTAATTAATGAAAAATCCTTAGATTTGATGATAGATGGTTTTAATGATGATCAATGGATAATTTAAACCTATTGTTCATAAAAGTGAAAATAAGATCCAAAAAGATAATCTTTTATATAATTGGCTTAATTTAGGGTTTCGTGCATGTATGTGCATTAATGAGCTTGAAAACCCTAATTTAGATGAATATGTCTTTTAATTGTTTTAGTTGTTCAAATCTGTAAATAAATAGGGTTATGATGATCCTAAGTAAATTTTGGGTATAAAAGATTATTAAAATGAATAGTTGAGCAATTAAGGTTCATATAAATGGAAAAGAGTATTTTAGGGTTTGTTAACCTAAAAAGGGATAAAGTCCGAGAAAATGATCTAAGAAACCCTAATGAGTATTAATGGAACCGTAATGCGGATTAGGAACCCTAGAAAGAGAATCCAAGTCAATAAAGTAGTTTCTTGATAAGTGTGTAATAAATAGAGTACATATTTATTTCAGGGACTATGTGATGATTGAATTACTTGCTTGGATCTGTTGATTGACTTAATTGTATACACATGAAGTATATGTTGAATATCTGCATGACTCACCAAATCAGGTATGTGGTTACGCTTATGACTACCCGAGTTAGTTTTCTGATGGATTCCCGGATGTTTAATCGCATTGAATGCAACTAAACTGTTGGATGTTTATTTATTTCATGCAACTATAAAGTGACTATGATTATCACTATAAATGAGTAGATATATAACTGGCTAGATCCGGGTCCACCTCTGTTACTTTGAAAAGGCTAAAAAGGGGTAATCCTAGAGCAAGGTCTAGGTTATCGAGAGTTAGAAATTGGGCTACCTACGTGTAGTGCCATGCGACTCATTAGCCTGCCATGAGTTAAGGAGTGGGCTACTTACGGGTAGTGCCATGTGACTCAACCCTAGAAACTGGTTCACCTATGGGTGGGACCATGAGGGGTTTAATGGGGATCTACCATAAGGAAGGTAGGATCCAGGTCCACTGCAGGGATAGTACAGAGGATAGGGTACTCGTGGATCGCGGATGTTATATGTAAAATGTAATCTTGACTGATTAATGATTAATTGAATAATTACATGGTTATCATAGTTGCAAGATTATTGTTTCCCCCGCATACCAGCTATGGTTGACCGACGTTTTGTTTGTCGGCGTTTTAGGTACAATGAAAAGAACAAACAGTAAAGTGGCACATGTGATACTAAATGAGAATTAAAGTACAAAGGAGGATTAGATAGATTAGTATCGGCATGGATAGAAGCTTAGAGATCCAAGTTTTCAAAAGGTATGTAAAGAAAAATTTTATTACCATTTTCAGTATAGTATGTTAGAATTTAATAATTGTTTATGGTTATATGTCGAACCTTTGATCCGGGATTAATGGGTGCGGCTTCGACCTCTTGGTCTCCCTTAATTGGGGGTTATCGGGAGGTGGGGTCGCAACATAGCCACTATCACATAATTGGCTGACACTCATTAAATCGTGATGTAATCCATCAACAAGTAGGACATTTTTAATTTGAAGATTTGTACCAACATTATCGATTCCAATACTTTTACCTTTGGCCTTATCTCCAAAAGTGACTGTACCACTATTCTTTTCTTCAAAAGCTTGAAAAGCTTCTTTGTTTCCAATCATATGTTTGGAGCAACCACTATCAACCACCCAATCCTACAAAATAGATAGGTTTTGGTACCCATGTGATGGTCCTTTTGGTTAGGAATGTTTATTAAAACATTTAGTATTTTAGAATAACTCATTTGAAAGAGTTTTTGAACAATTTTAACAACAAGATTGAACATAGTCACAATTTGATTGATTTAGTAATAAACTCTTTACATAATACAACTTGGTCGATGATTTATTCAACCGAAATGCTTCTCGATTAAGGTATATGTCAGCCAAAATAATTTGCCAACAGATACAATTTTGAATAGA
The DNA here is from genome assembly GCA_963693085.1 of Alisma plantago-aquatica. Taxonomy (NCBI): domain Eukaryota; kingdom Viridiplantae; phylum Streptophyta; class Magnoliopsida; order Alismatales; family Alismataceae; genus Alisma; species Alisma plantago-aquatica. The sequence goes on along the minus strand of OY856411.1, from coordinate 1,204,934,175 downwards.
ACATTCTTTGGTCGATAGTTTCCTCAACCGAAGAGATCCTCAGTCGAGTATTTTCTCGACCAAAGGTGGTTCTATGTGCATTTATCAATGTCAAGCAAATCATCTTGTTATTTCTAATCAGATATGAAAAATATGCAAGTTAAAGCAATTTCAGTTGAGATAAGACAATCATATTTTCAATTTTAGTTTTGGGTCAAATCTCAAATAGGGTATCCTCATATTTCTATGTTTGTGGTTTTGTAAACCAAGCTAGATCCTTATCTTTATTTTTCTTGTAAGGGCATGAAAAAGAATAATGACCAAGACGTAGACAATAATGAAACCAGATAAAATCAATTTCATTTCTCTTTTTACCATTGTGGTCATGAGCTAAAGTGGTCTTTGGTACATACATGGCCTTTGTCTTGGGTACTTGTGTCTTTCTACATTTTTTATAGGATTTTTCTTTGAGTATATAACCTAGACCGCTCCTCCCAATTTGTCTAGAAGAGTCATTTAGGATTTTATCAAGGATATCTTTATTTTTCAAGCTACTAATATCTTTTTGCAAGTTATCTGTTTCATCTATTTTTCTTTTAATATCTAATTTTGCTGGATCTAGATTAGATAGAAAATTGTCTCTTTCTTTGACAATAGCATCATAATCCAAATGAGTACATAAAATAGGTTGAGTTTGAAGATCATTTATTTTAGCAAGCAATTCAACCTTTTCTTGGCAAAGAAAGTTATAGTTTGTTTCTACAGTAAGAAACTTGATATTATGCTCATTAATTGAAGATTTAAAGGTATCTCTTTCAGATATAAGACATTCATTCTCATCATTAGTTTTGTAAGATTCTTTAATTTCTTTTTATAGTCAATATGTTTGTCATGCATTTCTTGGAGACTAGTTACTAGTTCTTCTTTAGATATTTCAAGAAGACTTACCTCACTTGAGTCCTCATTTTCATCTTCTTTGGCCACAAGACATTCAACTTCCTCCTCCCCGCTTCCACTTCATTCACTTAATTCGTCCCAAGTAGCTTTGTAAGCTTTATCTGCTTTGTCCTTTTTCTTAAAAGAAGAATTCTTTACTTTCTTGATTTTAGGACATTCATTCTTCACATGTCCTTTCTTTCCGCATTCAAAACACATAAGGGAAGAACATGAAGAAGTGCTAGAATTCTTGTTAGATTTATACCTTCTATATTTCTTACCATTCATAATGAGTGCATGATCTTCATCATCTCCTTCACTTGTTTCATCATTTTCTTGAGTGATGACTTTTTATTGAGTCTTTGTTGTAGATTACAAGGCTATGTCCTTCATTTTTTTCATTTTGAAGCTCAACCTCCACTCTTTCTTCTTCTTGAAAAGTGACCTCATGAGTTTCTAGGTTTCCAGTGTGCTGATCCATCCTCATTGTGGTGAGATCATTTGCTTCTTCAATATCTGTCACCTTTGGTTTGTTTTTTAGAGGCAAGGATCTGATAATTTTGGACACTTGATCTTCTTCACTTATGTATTTACCTAATGCACTTAGGTTGTTAGCAATGGAAGAAAATCTTGCATACATTTCACTGGTAGATTCATTGGGTTGCATATGAAATTGTTCAAACTTTTTCTTAAGCATATTAATTTTGGTATGTTTGACATGGGTAGTTCCTTCGTATGTTATGGAGAGTTTATGCCATATGTCATAGGTTGTATCACATGAGGATATTCTATTGAATTCATTTACTGAAATAGAATAATATAATATTATTACCACTTTGGCATTTAATTGAACTTGTTTTATCGTGTTGGGATCCCATGTTGCATATTTGGTTGTTGGGAGCACATAGCGATTGGACACCATCCTCCACAATTCCAAGCTAAGTCCTTGGAAGTAGAATTCCATTCTTCTTTTCCAGTAGGTGCAATTGCTTCCATCAAAAGGTGGTATCCGAGTTACGTGAGTTCCTTCAAGGTTGAGGTTACTCAGCAAGTTGTCCCCCATTCTTCAAGACCTGTTATGGCTCCTTGAAGACCTGCTCTGATACCAATTGAAAGATCTAGAGGGGGGTAAATAGAGATTTTTGGAACTTTAAAATTAATTAAACAATCAAACCAAAGAAGGAGGAGGAAACAACTAAGACACTTGGATGTAGAGGGGTTCCTACCTTTGAAATCAAAGCTAGTCAGTCCACTACCCAATTGTTTCCAATTGGTATTTTGAAAGTGATTTATTTTATTACATCGTAAGGGTTACACAAAATACAATCACCTTCTAAACCCTTGAAGTATCCTTCTCCTTGAAGTAGCCTCAACCTCCTTTAAGCAGCCTTCTTGAAGTAACTTCAAGTCCTTGGAGCAGCCTTCACCTCCTAGAAGTAGCTCCACCACCCTGAGATAGCCTTCCTTTAGAAGTAGCTCCAACCTCCCCTGAAGCAGACTTCCTCAAAGTAATCTCAAGATCCTCTCTTACAAACCTTCTTCAAAAAGAAATACCTTCATTGGTGCCCCCTCAAGCAGCCTCCACAATCTTGAAGTAGCCAAGGAGCAATTACAGATTCTAACTGTGAAGGAGGATTGGAAGAAAGGAATACAACAATGTTGCACAACACTTTGATCCTATATCAAGAGTAAGAATATCTTAACCACTTAGGATGAACGTGGCTATGTGTGATGGCTAGAAGATTGTAGCTATATAACACCTTTCTAGAGCACAAGGAGGAAAACAACAAGAGAATATTAGCTCGATTGCTCTCAATAGTGAATACTCAAGTGTAGCTTAGGTGCCTTATGTGTTCTAAGGCCTCTCCTATGTATAGGAATGGTTTGAAAGTGTCTAGGGACATTCTAGGGAGTGTCTAGAGTGTTCTTAGTACTTAACTAGTTGTTAGGTGCGCATTGGTTGTCTAGTCATTCCTAATTGTTTGTGCTTGAGAAGAAAAATCCAGAACCCTTCTCAGTTGACAATTTGGTCGACCAAACTGTGTCCTGGTCGAGGTTCTCTTTGACTGAGCCTAGGTTTAAGACAAAAGTATTGCAAAATCTATTTACAACTCCCAACTACCAACCACCCAGTCTAACAGTCCCAAGCTTTAGACCAGTAATTACTCGATCGAGGTTATTTTTGACCGAATGCTAATTTAGAGAACAATTGTATAAGTTGTTGAACACTACTCACAATTTTGACTGAGGTATTTCTTGGTTGTTAAGAAATTCGACTGAATTTGTCTCGGTCGACAATTTCTTTGACCGAGGGTGTCCCTGTTCTAGACTCTTGAATCACCTACTTAGTGTGTGTTTCAATGTGTGTGGGTGACTCTAACTTTGGAGGGGGGTCTATATAAGGGTTATAAGTGGGTAAGGAAGATCTAATGCTTGATTTACATGAAGTTGAAGTAATTTTACATTATATTTTTGTACACGTGTTTACATTTGAGTATAATCATGAGAATTTATATAGTTAAGCGCATTTGATCTTCAATTTGCATTTATCTTCATCTTCCCACTTGGTAAGATTTCCTTGTTCCATTGAACCATAAAATACTCAAGTAGCATGTTAGATACATAAGAATGAAATGTTTGTCATAATCAAAATAAAGGGTATATTAGTGTCCAATTTAGCCAACAATATCTACGCTCGATTTTCCTACACGAACATCATCAGCAAGGCTAACAATATATCCATACCTAACAGTAGAGCATATCTAGTAGCATAAGATAACTAAAAGTGTAAACCTAACCAGCAATATATAACAGCATAAGCAAGATTACATTCTCTTATTGCACTATACATCATTTATATGTGAAATGAACAATACAAGGGTTATCCTCCAATGTGAAGTGATGTGTATAATCCAAATAGATATACTATTGACACGATTTTACCATGCGTATAACCCAAGTGCACGCGTCAATGTAATATAAGCCTTGTTAGGCCCAAGTTGAACTCAGGGAAATGGAATTCTCGGTAGACTACTACTAACTACTCAAGATCAACTAAACTGGTTTTAAAAGTTTGAGAATTGTTTTGAAAAAGAAAAATAAAACAAAAGAAAATAGAATGATAGATTAAATGGTTGGTTTAATCAATTTCAATGGAATCTTTAGGATTGCAGTTTCACTACAGGTTCTTGTTGCACTAAGTTTTACACAATTACCATGAAATGTCTCCTAATTCGGGTAGTGGCCTGGAATTAGAATTGCTTGCTTCCACGATACAATTCACTACCTTAACCTAAGTTGATTCCACGTCAGTAGTAACCTATGCCTTAGATAAGGTGCATGAAATTTAGGTATAAAGGTTCCCACCATTGATCGTACATCACCTTTTCTAAGGAATTTATTGATCAATTTGATTATCGTTTCTTTTCATCCATTAATTCTTCATCAAAAGCAATTAAAGGTATTGGATTATCACTATGGTGATCAAGCATAACGATATAATAGAGAAAACGATAGCATACCATGAATTTTAGAGACAAATTATGATAAACTATGTTGAAATTGTCATACAATGATCACCCGGGCTACTCCCGGTCCTAAAGACAAAAGGGGATTAGCCCCGCATGTTCATCTCAGTAGAAAAAATGGTGAAGGAAAGAGGAAACACGAAGAAAATGTGGATAGATGTTAAGTAACCCTTGAACGGAGAAGATCGGGGCATTCCTCAGCGTGGGATGAGCGTTCTACAACCTTTCGGTGATGGAAAACTCCTTCTACGGCCTCCAGAACAATCGGTGCAATAGCTATGGCTCCATTCTTCCTCCTCTCTTCTCCTCGAGACTTGTGTAGTGGCTAATGACGTGATAGATGGCTTAGAGCCACGGTTTTTAGGTATAAGCACCACTTTAGGCCGCCAAAACATCACCACCGTATGATTAGACTCGAGCTATAGATTAACCTGATCTGATGGAGTCGATACCATCGACACAGGTCAATGGTATCGACCCACCCGGATACCGGTGGTCCTCTACTTTTTTGGGTTTTCTCTGACATGATCTCGATACCATCGACTTCTGGGTCGATGGTATCGACACCTTAGGCATCGCTTTTCTGTGGAATCTGACGCTTAAGCTGATTTTGCTGAGACGGAGTCGATAGTATCGACTATTTGGTCGATTGTATTGACTTGTAGAAATCTGACTTGCTGAAGCTATCTCGCTACCATCAACTTCTGGGTCGATGGTATCGACTCATTCTGCTCTTTTGCGGCTACCTCTCTGTGGCCCTGTCGATACTATCGACAGCCGTCAATGGTATCGAGAGCTGTATATATCCGTTTTGCTTGAAAATCAAAGATAAACTCGAATCAACTTTGATAACTTTGATAAATATGATTATTCATACCAAACGAGATAAAACAAGGTAAATTTGATGCATAATGAGATTATAGGCTGAAGGAACTGAATCATGCAATATTAACCATGAAAATGACCAATAATCGCATAAACACATATGAAACTAGCCTATAAAAGTGACTCAAAATCCTCGCATCAAACTCCCCTAAGATAGATCTTTGCTCATCCTCGAGCACAAAACAATAGAATAGAATTGCGAGGGTCAACTAAAGAACATACTAGAATAAATGACATCACTGTATGATTCCCACCTGACATGCACATGCCGACCCTCACTGACCACGAAACGGTAACTACCCTAAAGGTGTCAATGATCATCCATAAGAGATATCCACCCTAAGATCAACAAACACCATCAAATAAGGCAGTTAATATAATAAAATCCTCCAGTTCAGGATTGGTGCGTCTCGTGATCTCCTATCTACATTGCTCATATCCTAACTACCATCTATATGGAAGTAGATCTCCTGATATACAAGAATGAGGAGATAATCATGGGTGTCCTACCATTTTGAGCAATAGGCGGATGGAATGGGTGGTTGTGGAAGAAAAAGAAGCACATAACAATCAATCATGAAATACAAAAATTAATGACCTATCATGATACAAAATGCAAATGAAAATGTCCTAATGCTACATTTTTGGTGGAATGATGCATGTACTATCATTCAGTCTCAAGGTGAGATGAAATATCTAAGAAAACTACACCATGTGCTTATTCTTCTTAATTCTAGGGTGAGAACATGTTCCTTTCTCCCTCTTCTTCTTTATTATTTCTCAAATCTTTTTTTCTTCTTTTTTCTTTTTTTTTCCAAAAATATTTTTTTAAGCCCTCATTTTCATAAATGACAATGAGTTATTTGTTGGGCATTCTTCCTTTTACATAACTTGTACATTTGATGCTTTCTTTTTGGAGGGTATGGAACAAGTTCAACACCTTTAATATTTTTAGAAAAACATAAGACACATGATGTAATGTATGCTCAAAAGATACAAATGCAACTACATAATGTCAATTATGCAACTACTATGACATGCACATAAAGATAATGTGTATGTATACCTATTCTCTACTTTTCATTTTTTTTAAGGAATATGCAAAAATGACTGTAATTCAAGACCTACCTACATGGAATGCAGCCAAAGAGTGAATGATAGTAATGTGCTCCCAGTTCTTATGGTGGAGTGTGAATGACATTACGGTGGATAGATCACAAGACTATTTGATAGAACCATTGAAAGATATTATATGTCCCTCCTTACCGACTTGTGCACCACTAAATCAAGGGGTTTCTCTCTCTCACTTATGATTAAGGTATCGTTACCATTTGGTCAGTTTAGGCTCAACATCCAAAACCGTCCACATTTCTTGAATCATCCAGATGCACAATTATGATCATATGTTTTAAAGTTGACCTACCCAATTGTTTTCATAAGTTAAGTGTTCAATTTCAAACAAAGCAAGCTTACAAATACTTGAAATTTTTTTCAAATTAATGCTCAAATTTCAACTTTCATCATATGAAAACAAGAGATGACATACATTTAAAATTGGACATCCATGGATTACACTAGATAGATGTGGATCCTAGAAAGCTGTAAACAATAAAAACTAGAAAATACTAAAACAAAAGAAGATAAAAATAAAGACTAAGATAGAAATTGTTCCATCTCCCCCCCAAGCTTGAATTCAACTATGGCCTCATAGTAAAAAACAACCTTAGAAGGTGGAATAGTGATACCCTTCTATTTCTATGGCGGTGGAAATGGCGGGTACTGGTAGGTATGGGGGTCCCACTTAGGATATTGCCCCTGAAAGCTCAGATCACAAGTTGTCATGGGTGGTGGCTGTGGATACCCTCTGAAGTAGTCGCGGCTCCAATAATGATCATAGAACGGCTGATGTTGTTGCTCGATCCTCCCCACCCAGTTGTAGACCTGTTGTTGGTTGGTGAACAACTAAAGTTCATTCTCAAAAATTTCCTTCTGATTCACATACAACTTGTTGGTCGAGTCATGTATATCTGCAAAGGATGTAGTATGCAGTTGCTGCGTCTCCTATATGCCTTGTAGCATGGCATACATTCCCTACATCAAAAAGGCATCCTCTCCTTCCTGAGAGGGTTGTGGTGGTAGAGGTTGTGAGGATGATGATGCCCCTAGATAGAAGTGTGGCCACTTCCTCGGTGCCACTCGTGTCCGAAGAGGAGTAACATTCTCCTCTTCCTCCTCATGCTTGTCACCATCATCGTTGTCATTGTCCTCCTCATCTTCTGCACTGTCGGAGTCGTCGATGGCAATAATGGGCCACCTGAAGTGTTGGGCCCCCTGAACGTTGAAGATAGGATCGGGGAGCGCACACTCCTGATATTCTTTGTTGATGTGGCAGTGTGCATAGACTACGCCATCACGAACTGTCAACAAATTGGACCGATGTAGATGATGGAGGCTGACAGAGCTCTTACTTACTAGGGGAGGCATTGAAGAAAGATCTAGTCCGAGATAGAGGTCTAGAGGAGTGATGAGTCCCCCAAAATGAATTGGGGCTTGCCTGGTGCTCCTCCTCACGGCCATCACGCGCGTTAAGAAAAATGTGCCCGAGTTAAGCTTGCCCCTTGTCAGCAGATTGTATAGGAAAAAGAGATCGGTCTCTTGAAATTTGCTCAGTGATAGCTCGCCTCGAGCAAAGAAAGTGATACAAAGCATGCGGTGGAGGACCCACACAAAAGGATGCTCGAAATCAGCAACTGCGGCATTGTGATAGTTGATTGTCTTGCCTTGAGGGGCTGTCACTAGCCGTGTAAACATGGCATCATAATCAGCCCAGTTGTCTGGCAGTCGGTGCTGCTCGAGAGAGTGCCCCCAGTTGTAAATTGAATTGAACTGCTGCAATGTTAGATTATAGTTTCTGTTGAAAAGCCAGAAAGACACTCGGCCTTTAATCCATTCCCAATCAGTGGCATTGAGGTTGTTTGGCACGATGCAAATATCTAGTGACGCCATAAACTCCACCACCAATTCTTTGTAGGTCAGCCATTCGCCGAAAAAGGGGTGGCCCTCCACTTGATGGGTGACCACATCATCGATCCTACCCATCCTCCCCTCTTGGCCATGGAGGACATACATCAAGTTATCCTCAAAGCTGAGATCTCGGATCATGCGTCGGTCACAATATCGAGTCGGCTCGATAGTCCTCTTCATAAGCTCCTCATAAAAAAATTTCACATCTGCAAATGGATGTGCAAGTCGGGGACGAGGGATGGAGCCTGGCAGTGGTAGAACGAAAGTCTCAATCTCAATCAATGCAGCGCTCAAAGACGATGAAGCGACATTCCTCACCATGATGATTAGAAAGGGGTAGCGAGGAAGAGAGCTCGGTGAAGATCTGGATAAGAAGCTCTCAGTTGTTGAAGAAGAACTCGAGGACGATCATCCGCTTGCTCGGAGTAGGCCCTTGATTGTTCACAAGTGCTCTAGCTCAATCAAGAGGAGAGAAGATCTGAAGGTGTGAAGAAGAAATGAACTCAACCCCTCCTTATATAGCTGAGATCGGTGCCCCTGTTGACTCGTCGATACCATCGATGGGGTGTCGATGGTATCGACACTGGTAGCACGATCCGTCTTCCACTGGTATCGATAGTCATCAATTGATGGATGTGGTGGCCCAGATCGATGACACGTCGATACCATCGACAGGTGTCGATAGTATCGACTCGTCCCACATATCGCCCTCCAAATTTGGCGTGCTTCGTTGATGGCATCTCGCGGATCGCCGACGTGTCCCGTCGATACCATCGACGAGTTTTTGATGGCATCGACTTCTGTATGCATCCCTTATCCTCGTGAGGCCTTGGCTCTAGTTTTGCCTAAAGTAAAGTCAATACCATCGACTATGGTGTCGATGGAATCGACATTACTGAGAAGATTTCGTCTGAAAATCTCCAGAGATCTCACGAGCATCGACGATGGGGTCGATGTTGTCGACTTGCTCCAGAAAATTTTGTCGATCATCCTGATGGGTGGTCGATACTATCGATGAGGTCGTCGATAGTATCAATAGAGAAAATTTTCTACAGCTGCCGCTCTACACCCTGGTTACTAGCATCGAAACAAGGGTCGATGGTATTGACACCCAAACAGTCATGCACACTTAACACACATATCAGGGCATCATTTTTATACTAAAAACGAAATTAATGAAAACTACTTTAAAAAATGTGAAATATCAACTAAATAAAAATGCAATTACCAATGGTTGGGTTTCCTCCCAACAAGTGCACTACTTTAACGTCTTAGGCTAGACACAATAAATATCATCATTCTTCCTTAAGTGCCATGAGTTTAACCTCATGCACCCTTCTTGAATAATCCTCCCCATAATAGTGCTTCAATCTTCGGCCGTTCACTAAGAAAGTTCTGTCACCATCCTTAACCATGATAGCACCATGGGGTCGCACCTCCTCTACTATAAACGGTCCACTCCAGCGTGATCGCAATTTTCTAGGGTACAACTTTAACCTTGAATTGAATAAAAGTACCATCTCACCCTTCTTGAACATCCGCAGCTGGATATGGCGATTGTGGATTTGCTTTGTGCGCTCTTTATAAATCCTTGAGTTCTCATAGGCATTCATTCTCAGTTCATCTAGCTCATTGAGCTCTAACATTCTCTTTCTCCCAGCCTTGTCCATTCTCAAATTCAACTTCCTTAGCGCCCAATGCACTTTGTGCTCCAATTCTACCGGCAAATGGCATGCCCGGCCATACACCAACCTAAAAAGTGTAGTGCCTATAGGTGTTTTGAATGCAGTCTTGTATGCTCATAATGCATCCAGTAACAACGCACTCCAATTCTTTCTTGATGAGGCCACGGTGTGCTCTAGGATCTTCTTAATTTCTCTATTTGACACTTCCACCTGGCCTTGTGTTTGCGGGTGATACGGGGTGCCTACATTGTGATTGACCCCGTATTTACTCAGTAATGCAGCGAATTTTTGATTTGTGTAGTGGGTGCCACCATCACTGATGATCATCTGTGGTGCACCAAACCTGTAGAAAATATGATCTTTTACAAACATGCACACTACCGCAGAGTCATTCGTCCTTATGGGTATTGCCTCTATCCACTTCGATACATAATCAACAGTAAGTAAGATATACAAATTGGAGTTGGAGGACACAAATGTTCCCATGAAATCAATACCCCATAGATCGAACACCTCAACTTCTTGGAATACTATGAGGGGCATCTCTTGTCATTTTGATATATTACCTACCCTTTGACATGAATCACATCGTCTCACATAGTCATAGGTGTCCCTGAAAAGTGTAGGCCAGTAAAGGCCACTCTCTAGCACCTTAGCCATCGTCCTTGCACTTGCATGATGATCACCGATAGGTAGTGTATGACAATGACTAAGAACACTCTCATATTCATACTCCGGTACACACCTGCGCAAGATTCCATCCCTGCATTGTCTCAACAAAATTAGGTCATCCCAAAAATAATATCACAGAGTGGAAAAACCTTTTTTTCTCTTGATAGGTCCAATCATCCGGGATTTCTTTACAGGAAAGGTAACTGACAATATGTGAAAACCAAGGATCTGTCGATTGAATTGAAAGAATTTTCTCATCTGGAAACATCTCGGTAATGGGTATGTGGGTATCCTTTTCATCAACCCGCTCTAACTGAGATAAGTGGTCAGCAACCACATTCTCAATACCTACCTTATCTTTAATTTCAATGTCGAATTCCCGCAACAATAAAATCCACCTAATCAATCTAGGTTTTTTCTCCATTAGGTATTTTATGGCAGCATGATCAATCCACACCACAACCTTAGAACCCACTAGATATTGCCTAAATTTTTTGAAAGAGAAAACCACGGCAAGTAGTTCTTTCCCAGTAGTGGTGTAATTGAGTTGTGCATCATTTAAAGTTTTAGACGCATAAAAAATTACTGTAGGTTTGTTCTCAAGACGCTGCCCAAGAACAGCCCCGATGGCAAAATCTGACGTGTCACACATAAGTTCAAATGGCTTAGTCCAATCCAGTGTTTGAACAACCAGCACAGAAATTAGTTTGTCCTTAAGTACCTCAAAAGCATGCAGGCATTTATCGTTGAAATAAAAAACAACATCTTTCTCAAGCAATTTTGAAAGTGGCTTAGCTATTTTCAAAAAGTCCTTGATGAATCAGCGATAAAATCCAGCGTGACCAAGGAAACTCTGCACCCCTTTCACCGTATTTGGTGGAGGTAGTTTGGAAATAACCTCAATCTTTACTGGATCCACCTCTAGTCCTTTGTTGGACACCTTGTGTCCTAGCACTATGCCTTCATTTACCATCATGTGGCGTTTTTCCCAATTGAGGACTAAATGTGTGTCCTCACATCTCTGTAACACCTTATCAAGATTCTCCAAACATTCTTCAAACGACGCACCATAGACGGAAAAGTCGTCCATAAAAACCTCCAAGCAGAGCTCCACCATATCCGAGAAAATAGCAAGCATGCAACGCTGAAAAGTGGCTGGTGCGTTGCACAAACCAAACGGCATTCGGAGATAAGCAAAGGTTCCATAAGGACAAGTGAAGGTGGACTTCCCTTGATCCTTAGGATCAATGGAAATCTGATTGTAACCGGAATAGCCATCCAAAAAACAAAAATGAGAGCGGCCGGCCAGTCGCTTTAAAATCTTATCAATAAATGGAAGAGGAAAGTGATCTTTTAGGGTAGCGGAATTCAAGCGGCGGTAATCGATGCAAATACACCACCCGGTTACCAATCAGGTGGTGACAGGCTCATTTGACAAATTTTGAGTAACAGTGATTCCCCCGTTTTTAGGGACTACCTGTGTGGGGCTTACCCATGTCGAGTCTGAAATGGCATAGATGATGTCCACCGAAAGGAGCTTGATCACCTCCTTCTTGATGACCTCCATCATGATAGGATTTAGTCGATGTTGTGGCTGAATCACTGGCTTGGTTCCTTCCATAAGACAAATTTTGTGCTGGCAAAGAGTAGGGGAGATCCCCTTGATGTCAGAAACGGACCACCCAAATGCACCACGGTGGTTCTTCAACACAATCATCAACTGTGCTTCCTCGTCGACACTTAGATATGCCACTATGATCACCAGAAGCTTCTCATTATCTACCAAGAAAACATACTTTAGGTGGGGGGGCAACGGTTTAAGTTCCAACTCAAGTGGGCTGACCAAGGAGGATTGAAGCGGTGGTGGAAGTAGTCCCAGATCTTCATAGTTCTTGGCGTAGTAGCAAGGAAACACTTGAAGCATCTTTACACATTCTTGTAATGAGGCGCTTCTCATCCAATCTTCAATTACGTTGAACAGACATACCTCAAGGGGAACTTGTGAGTATGAATCAAACATAGAGACCGTTATAGCCTCATCCTCTATAGATGGTGAAACTTCCTCTTCTTCATCATCGGGATAACCCACTGCTTTTACAAGAGAAATTACCTTTGTCTGCTCCATGATGTCCACAGAAATTGTGCCTTTATCTACTTTCATTATGACGTGGGCCATATCAAGAAATGGCTTCCCTAGACAAAGAGAGATGTTGTGCTCAAAGTGCTTTATTTTATGACATTGTTCATTTACTTGTGATTGCTTTGGGTTTGACGGTATGAGTATTTCAAATCTTTCATCGGCTATACCCATTGTTAACTGGCCTCTACCCATCTCCAGTATCATGTCGGCAGTGGCTTGAAAGGGTCTTCCCAATAGTAGCTCATTCCCTCATTCATCTTGCATCTTCATAATGACAAAATCAGACGGGAACACAAACCTATCAACATTCACTAGGACATCCTCGCAAATACCATATGGCCTCACCACATAATTGTCTACCAATTGAATTGTCATATTTCTCTGTCGAGATTCTTTTATCCCAAGCTTTTTGAATGTAGAGAGGGGCATCAAGTTAATACTTGCCCTGGAATCACATAGTGCCTCACCAAATTTGACTTTACCAATATAGCAGGAAATGTTGAAATAGCATGGATCTTATCGCATTGGTGGCAATTTTCCCAGAATGAAAGCATTGACCTACTCCTTAAGCACTACCACCTCGGTATCAGGTATTTTCCTCTTTTTGGTAATTTTATCTTTCAAAAATTCACCATACGAGGGTATCTGCTCAATCGCCTCCAACAAAGGAATATTAAAAAAAAGTTTTCTAAAACTGTCCAGAAATTTCTTGAACTGTGCATCTACATTCTTAGCTTTGAGACTATTGGGGTAAGGGATGGGGACGATATGTGCCATCTGATGTGGTGGCACATATGGCGTCATATTATCTTTCTCCTTCTCTGCAATAGGCTCATCTGTGGCCTTGTCTCCTTCATCTTCAACTGTCTCTACCACTTCAGTACCCTCTGCAGTCTCACCTTGATTTTTTGGTTGTTGGGTGCTCGGTTCATCGACCCTAGGGTTTAAAAGTTTCTTTCCACTCCTTAGTAGAATGGCTTTGGCATGGTGGTTCCCTCCTGGAACATTTGTGTTTCCTGGAAAATCTTGCACTGTGGGCTTCTTCAGACTTGTTATTTCAGCTGCCATCTGTGCTATGGATGTCTCAAGAGTCCTCATCTGGGCTCCATGACTTTGTAGAGTTTGTCCAAACTAGTTTATAAATTCTCCTTGTTGCTTGATTTGTTGGCCAAACGTTCTCATTATCTCTTGATTCTGCTTTATCACCTGATTGAGCAACTCATTGCTCTTTTCCTCTGCCGTGGGCTGTGGCTTAGCATCAGGGTCCTGCAAGAAATTATTTGGATCCTTCCATGAAAACTTTTTGTCCTTCCTCCAAGAATATTCATTATTTTTGTACGTCTGCTGTTGGCGCATGAACTTCACTTGTGCCTCATCATAAGTTTTGTCATCTTCTTTTGCTAGCAATTTCTTGGCTAATAGGTCCATTTTCTCATTATGCTCCTTAATGGCTTTTGAATCTCCAACAACTCGAACCTATTCCGGTGCATCTCTGACACCCCATGACTATTTCTTAGCCATGTTTTTCAAAATTTCCCAACACCTTGTGTCTGTGTTGTTCAAGAAAAAACATGAGCCTGCTGAATCTAAATTACTTCTGTCATGCTATTTGAGAGAGAAGTACAAAATTTTTACTTGTATGTCCTTATCCAGCCCATGATGTGGGCACCTTCACATCATGATCTGGAAGCACTCCCATGTCTCATCACCGACCCTTTGACTGAAATTATGGATCTGCCTCATGAGATCATTGGCCTTCTCTGGTGGAAAAAATCTTTTGAAGAACACCTCTATCATTTGATCCCAAGTCTCCACAATCTCATCATCACGGTTATGCAACCATTCTCGTGCATTTCCTACCAGAGAGCTGGGAAAACAGCTTCAAGTAAAGTGCCTCCTGTGGAAACTGGTCAATTTTTATCATATCACAGTTCTCTACAAAAATGCTTATGTGGGTCACTAGATCTTCATTCTTCAGCCCATGAAACGCTTGAGATTTGACCAAATTAATCAGTGCCAAATCAATTTTATATGCAGGAATGTTTATTGCATGCCTTTTAATAGGCCCTTTTGACGCAGAAGAGGAAGAAGCCTTGATCTTCTCCCATATTGTTTTTTCTTCAGCCATTGCTTCTGGTTCAGAATCTGAATCCACGTCCTCAAGCTAATTTTGGATGTTGTTTTCCTCGTCGTATGATCCGGAAGACGAGACCTGTGATGATGACCGTGCGTAGTCTGTGCTACGTGTGCTCACCATGCACCAGTACCTACAAAAAGATGGATTTAATTAAGCATGGTGCTAGACGAAAGTAGAATGTGAAAGATAGACGATTAATTTCAAAAAATTAAAATTGCAAATGAAAAGAAAAATTAGCCTAGCGTGGCCACTTGTAGCACTCGTAGTGCCGACAATTTCTGTTTCCCCGACAACGGCGCCAAAAACTTGACACGATTTTACCGTGTGTATAATGCAAGTGCACGCGTCAATGTAATATAGGCCTTGTGAGGCCCGAGTCGAACTCAGGGAAACAAAATTCTCAGTAGACTACTACTAACTACTCACAATCAGCTAAACTAATTTTAAAAGTTTGAGAATTGTTTTGAAAAAGAAAAATAAAACAAAAGAAAATTGAACGATCGATTAAATGGTTGGTTTAATAAATTTCAATGGAATCTTTAGGATTGTGGTTTCACCGCGGGTTCTCATTGCACTAAGTTTTACACAATTACCATGAAATGTCTCCTAATTCGGGTAGTGGCCTAGAATTAGAATTGCTCACTTCCGTGATACAATTCACTACCTTAACCTAAGTTCGTTCCACGTCAGTAGTAACCTATGCCTTAGATAAGGTGCATGAAATTTAGTTCTAAAGGTTCCCACCATTAATCGTACATCACCTTTTCCAAGGAATTTATTGATTAATGTGATTATCGTTTCTTTTCAACCATTAATTCTTCGTCAAAAGCAATTAAAGGTATTGGATTATCACTATGGTGATCAAGCATAATGATATAATAGAGAAAATGATAGCATACCATGAATTTTAGAGACAAATTATGATAAACTATGTTGAAATTGTCATACAACGATCACCCGGGCTACTCCCAGTCCTAAAGACAAAGGGGATTAGCCTCGCATGTTCATATCAGTAGAAAAAATGGTGAAGGAAAGAGGAAACATGGAGAAAACATGGATAGATGTGAAGTAACCCCTGAACGGAGAAGATCCGGGCATTCCTCAGTGTGGGATGAGCGGTCTACAACCTTCCGGTGATGGGAAACTCCTTCTATGGCCTCCGAAACAATCGGTGCATAGCTTTAGCTCTGTTCTTCCTCCTCTCTTCTCATCGAGACTTGTGCAGTGGCTAATGACGTGATATATGGCTTAGAGTCGCCGTTTTTAGGTAAAAGCACCACTTTAGGCCACCAAAACATCACCACCGTACGATTAGATTCGAGATGTAGATTAACCTAATCTGACGGCGTCGATACGATCGACGCGGGTCGATGGTATCGACCCACCCGGATACCGGTGCTCCTCTACTTTTCTGGGTTTGCTCTGACATGATATCAATACCATCGACTTCTGGGTCGATGGTATCGACACCTTAGGCGTCGCTTTTCTATGGAATTCGGTGCTTAAGTTGATTCTGCTGAGACGGAGTCGATAGTATCGACTATTTGGTCGATTGTATCGACTTGTATAAATCTAACTCACTGAAGCTATCTCACTACCATCGACTTCTGGGTCGATGGTATCGACTCATTCTTCTCTTTTGCGGCTACCTCTCTGTGGCCCTGTCGATACTATCGATAGCCTTCGATGGTATCGACAGTTGTATATATCCATTTTTCCTAAAAATCAAAGATAAACTCGAATCAACTTTGATAACTTTGATAAATATGATCATTCATACCAAATGAGATAAAACAAGGTAAATTTGATGCATAATGAGATTATAGGCTGAAGGAACTGAATCATGCAATATTAACCATGAAAATCACCAATAATCGCATAAAACACATATGAAACTAGCCTATAAAAGTGACTCAAAATCCTCGCATCAACTATACAGATGGATAATGTCTTTTGTTAATCCCTAGGGAATTTGAAGTATAACACTCAAATTCCAACTGACCACTGCAAATTTGAATTTAGTTCCATACAAGATCTAGGAGAGCTGGAATCCTAAGATATCACCCACCCCTGGTTAGTACGTGATGCAACGATATAAAAGGTCAAGTTGCAAAATATCCTAGTCTACACTTGGTATATAGGTCACGTAGTAGTGAACAACCCAGTCCACATTTTAAAAGGTAAAGGTACTAGTGAATAGGGTATACAAACCCTATCATCTGAGGAACAACCGTAGTTGTCCTCAATCACATCATATATACAAATATCAGAGATACGACTATAGTTGTTCCCCTGCAGAGGCATGACTGCAGCCATCCCCAAAACCTGAATATACTCAACAATATACAAATCAGAGCTTCCATTAGAGGAATACTTATTTTAGCATCTAGCAAGTCCTGACATTGGAATGGATCTATAGCACATGGCACTACTTGATTAAGGTTTCACTTGATTATTTAATGCCAATTGGGTGAGCCAAGTGGATATACAAACCCTAATTCATTTCAAACAAGCATATATGTATAACGACTCTAGAAGATATAGAACATATGATATATAGACCTCATTTCAACTTCACATGTTACTTTTTCATTACCATCCATAAGACTATACTTGTCATCACACCATCATAAGATATAAATCTTTATCACGTTATCCCAGGGTACCAACCCTTGTCAACATAAAGAGGATTACACCTCCATAAGGGCTCAAAACATGCCCAAGGGTTGATAAGATCATCACATCATTTCATGAATGATCATAATTATATTTCAACACCTTGAAAAAGGTTTAACTCACACTGTCATGCTTGTGATACACAATTATATCATAGAAAGCATCAACCATAAGGACTATGATAACTACTAGCTAACATATCAGGGTTACAATAGACATTAGAGAGAATATTCCTTCATCATATAATACAAGGAAGCTAATTATGATTAACAATAATTCCTTAATTGCACTAAGTTAAGTTCAACAAGATAGGTGGAAGTGATGTTACACATTAGCACCTCAAACTAACCATAGATTCATACACTTAATTAGTTCAAGCACATCCTTCACACACAACATCCAAATCAGATCATGGATGCACAAGATAAAGTATTACCATCAAATACCATACCATCCACAAGTATGTATTCATACATAAGACAAGGCTTAACCATAAGATTGTAGCATTAAACAAAAACCATCAAAACTGAGGGTTCATTAACCATCAATGCATATAGATGTAAAATCATTGCATGTTAGATCGTCAAAACCATTGGGTTGTATTAATGTGAGGGAAAAGGTAATACTACAAACTCATGGACTTAAAATCATTGACTCTAAATCATTGATTTCAAACCATCGGATCAGGTGTAAGAAGCACCAGCAATTGAATAATCAACCATACACAAAACTATCAGGTTCAAGGAAAACAAAACCATTGAATCATATGCCTTAATCACCACAATTGGATCATGAGAAACCATAGTAGTATACACCTAAAAGGACCATCATTTACTGAATTCAGAAGCACCATTAGTTGTGGACATCAGGTCCACCATCGGTTGCGGACTTCAAGTCCACCATTGGGTGTTGACACAAGGAAAGCCATCATTTGAAAACAAACCAGAGAGACCATCGTTTGAGGACTAGAAGCACCATCAAGTATTGAACTGGAGGAACCATTAGTTGAGGACCATCGAGTCAGAGCCAGTGAAGACATTAAATCTTGACTTAGTCACACCATCAAATGTCATCTCTAGGTGGGAAAAAAGGCCCAAAACTCTGAGTAAAACCATCATTCAATGAAGCGTAAGAAAACATCGTTTGAAACACTAAGGACAATCAAAACCACCATTTGTGGAGAAACAAGTCATCAGTTGTGAGGGGGAACATAACCATCGGTTATTTGCACAAAAGAAGGTGTAAAATAGAAACTATGTCAAGGACATCATTTGGTACAAGAAGGTCAAGAAAAACATCACCAAGACCAAACCATCAGGTTGCAAAACAACGAAGGAAATCACTTCAAAACCCTAAGAATGAACCATCATTTGAGTGAGTGAAACCCATTATTTTCCACATACATGCAAGGTCAAGAACTTATATTACCAATGAAGGATCATGCACAAGGTTTATGGTTCATACAAGAACATAAACTACTCAAGAATCATTACATAAGATCAAACCCTAGGCAAAGATATCATCTTTCTACTTGGAATTTCATTTTAGAGAAAGATCTGGTACATGCAAGCTAGGAGTAAGCAATAAACATGGAGAAAGTTATAAAACTCAGCTTAAAGATGAAAATAAAGCCCCACACAAATAGTTAGCTCGAGGAAAGAAGGTAGAAACCCTAGTTTGAGCACTCCACTCAGACAAGCTGGCTCCTTCTCCAAAAGCAAGCAAACCCTAGGTCAAAGATGCAAGAAGGTGTTTCTCAACCTCTAGCACAACATCTACCATGAATCTGACCAAAAAGGATGGAAGAGAAGGTAGGACAGTGACAATTAAGGGTAAAGAGGAAGTTCTTACTTGCTTAGGTCAACAACAAGCTAAGGAAGCTCCATAATCTTGAAGAGAGGGTAGATCCAAACCCTAGGTGAACATGCAAGCAAGATTGGCCAAGCTTCTTCTACCTTGCCTTGTTCTTCACCATAAAACAAGAGGGACGAGCTGCAAATAGAAAGGAAGAAGGGAGGGTGTGATAGGTGTGTAAATAAATCATTTAAAAACAAGGAGGGAGATATATAAGTCTATGGGAGAGAGAGAAGAGAAGGTTAAGGTGTCTAGCTATGTTTGCCATGTATCCACGGTCAAAAGCATCACTTCCATGCAAACTAGAAGGTCCATCATTTGTGGGAGTTAGGAGGACCATTGAATCTTGATTCCCAAGTCATCCATTGACCCTCAGCAGTAGGGTGACCATAGTATTATGACCCCTTGGTCACAAGGGTGAAAACCCTAGTTCCACCATTGGTTTACACCTCTACTTGGTGAACCATCAATCCAAGGAGATCCAAGTGAGAAAACCATCAACTCTCACACCTCAAGGGATGACCATAGGTTCCCAACACCAAGAAAGCCATCAGATCCCAACTCTCAAGGTGAACCATCATGTTATATCACTCAAGGTAGCCCATCTATGAGGGGAAACCCTAAGATAAACCCTGAATGGGTGTCACCACCAAAACCAAGGTACAAAAAGGTGCCACAAGGCACAAATAACTAAATAATGATATGAAAACATGTTAGGAACAAAAATCATGTGACAAATTGCAAGATAAACCTTATATATGGGTAAATTGCATAAGATCCTAAAGTAAGCATATCAATGCATAACATGCTCAAACAGTGTCCAAAATGGATCAAACTTGAAAGTTAAATTTATCACATGGTATAAAAGAACATCTTGGAGATATATTAAGATTTTAAGAATCCAATTAAGGTAATCAACATGTTCAACCAAAAAGCAAGGTTAGGGGTCTTATAACTATAAACCTCTAACAAGGATTTTTCACTCCATACAAAAAGGAAACCTTTCCTGGTCAACCTTGTTAGGGGTAAACCAATGGAGATGACGTTCTAAATGGACTTCCTATACTGTCCTTCTAGGCTTAAGAAGATTTGGCTCTCAGTCAGTGTTTGGGGCTACTCCCACTCCAGCACTGTCTTCACCTTACTTGGATTCAAACACATAATTAGCAGATATATGATAACCTTGAGAAGACACTTTAGTCACCCCAAACTCACTCTTACTGAAATTGACACGCAGTTGTTGCTATTGTTTCAACAATCCTAGGGCTTAGAAAAGATTTTGTCAATGTGGATGACCATCTCTGAAGTACTTTGAGATGTTATCCACAAAACATTTCGCAACTCATAAGGATACAACCTAAGAACTCTATTCCTCAACTCCATAAACATTACTGACACATTGGTTAGCCTAAACAGAACAACCATGAACTTATGGTGACCATACGACTCATGTCATTCACTCTGATTCTCATTTGATGATATCCCAACTTTAGGTCTATTAGAAGGAACATTGTAGCACCTGTCAACTGATCAAAAAACCATCTATCCTTGGAAGTGGTTACTCATTCATTGTTGTGACCTTGTCCAGCTGTCACAGTCCATGTAAAGAATCATGGAATTAATCATGTTATTTCCCAAACAACACTTGAAGGATCTTTGCATATTACTCTCTACTTTTAAGGGAAAGGAACACCAAGAAACTCATCTGATAACCATCTTCAACTCACTTACTATCGGTACACCCTAAATACTAGGACTTGTCCCCTTGGTATCCATAACATGTGCCAAGAAGAACTCACATCCTAGTCTCATCAGCGTCTCCCCCATCATAACCAACCCAAAATGTATACGAGGAGTCTTCCTAACTCTTGGAAGGCTCAAAAAGCATTCCCATCATAAAACGTCATGATCTTGGAAATAGTCCCAAGAAACCCACATACAATATCAAGATATCCACGTTCTAGGATCATAGTGAATCCATGTGTACCAACTAGCATAAGATCCACTTGTAATTTGCTCCCCGAAAAGAAAGAACACAAAGGAAAACACACTTCCCACAACACAACAACATTATCCAGGGGTTACTAACAAGGGATTACTTATTCTACCTTCATCATACGAGTAACATTTGTTATGTATTATTTTACCTTTTTCATTTGGGGATCCTTGCCATCACCATAGGAATTATCATTATTTTCGTACTTCATTGCACTTTGTTGTTGATGATTTATTATTATTATGCGTGTGTTTTTTCATGTTATCTTGTTTCTCCCTCACTTACCAAGGGGTAGTTTATCATATTTCACATTTCCTCATTAATTTCTTTTACATGTCATGATAATTTTACTTTAACACTTCCTTAGATACATATGTTGGTATGAGATTTACTCAGGTTCCACACTATCCATCTGTCATTGTTCTTATTTGTCTTCTCATATCACACTTATCTCAAGAGTTCTCTTCTTTTTACATGGATTTTTTACATTGGCTCATTTTATTAGCACAGATTTATGTTTCCTTTACTTCATTATCTTCTAAAATTACGGCTTCAAGAACTCCTTTTTACCTTATTTATATTCAGATTTAGATCTCATGGTATCGTCTCTTTCTCTTTAGTTACCAAATATCCAAGTTTTGATAGGTCAAGATATGATTCTCATCTTTCTTTGGAGTAATATCAAGATATTTTCATCATGATTTGTATTGATTATGTTGTTTATATTGTTTCAAACAGACTACTTGATCAGAGTAATACAAAAGATAATGATCTAAGAGTTCCACACTTACCTTTTCAGCAATAATTGAATACATGGCCAAGGAATCCAAGTACTGAGTTCAAGTAGTATGCATCATGTTCACATGTCATGCTCCTTACTTAGTCATCATCCTAGTCCTAAGTCCTAGTGTCTCTATAGACTCAGTGAACCTAAAACTCTACTACCAACTTCAAAGAACCCTTCACGCTAAATGAGATTACTTAAAACTCAAAACACAATCGATCACTAGTTAACCACAGTAGAAAAAAAGGGATAATTAAAATATATTAAGCATCCAAATCATGTCCAAATGGATTTAGCTAAAAACCAAACATCTTTCATATATTCATATTATGCCAAGCATCTTTTACAAATGTTTTGTAGCCTCAACCACTGCATATACATGTAGAAGATGATATCCACATATACAACATGTATAAGAATCAGAATGGTACCAAAAGCTTGAGATGATTGAAACATCATATACAAACTTTCCCACCCAGAACTGAGAGTACAGGGATGACTCTAGGACACACTATACATCTAAACAACCTTCTCTAAAGTCCATCACCACAAATCCTCCTCGCTGCCATAGTTCTATTGTCATTGCTACCGGTCACCTAAAAAGATGTGGTGGCCCATTAGGGGAGACCCATGTCCCAGCAAGAGATATAAATCTCAACAAAGATTATTGATTACAATAGGTTAATTAATTAAAAAGTTTAAGCACATTAAGCATGTTAAACAGATACACATAGAAAAAGGCATGATTAACAAGGTACATAAAGGAACAGATAAAACTATCATCATAAATCTAATTAACATCATAACGTAGCTAACACCATTAGTAGGGCTAATAGTATATTCATAGCTAACAGTAGAGAATATCTAGGAGGATAAAATAACTAACAACATAAACCTAACCAGTAGTATTAATATATATATCAGCATAAGCAAGATTACTCTCTTATTGCACTATACATCATTTATATATGAAAGGATCAATCCAATGGTATGATCCAATGTGAAGTGTTGTGTATAATCCTAACAGATATACTACGCGACTAGATTACATCTTTTATTAAGCCCTAGGAAATTGAGGTATACCACTTAAACTCCAACTGACCAGTGCTAAGTTGTAATCAATTGCGTATAATATCTAGGAGAGTTGAAATCCTAAGATCTCAACTACCCCCTGTCAATACAGGTTCGTCGCAGTGACACATAAGGTCAAGCTACAAAAGCCTAGTCCACCCTTGGTATATACGTCATAGAACTAGTAAACAGCCCAGCCTTCTCTTTAAAAATTCATGATACTAGTGAGCAAGGTATACAAACCCTATCATCCAAGGCACAAACACAATTGTCCTCAATCACATCACATATACAAATATCTGAGATACTATCACAGTCATTCTCCTACCAAGGCATGACTGTAGACATCCTCAAAACATGCATATATTCAACAATATAGGACTCTGAGCTTCAATTAGAGAAAAACTCATTTCACCGTCCAACAAATCCTAACACTGGAATGGATCTATGGCATAGGGCACTACATGATTAAAGTTTCACTTGATTACTTAATGCCAATTGGGCGAATTAAGGTTTCATCCAATAAGTGAACATA
The DNA here is from genome assembly GCA_963693085.1 of Alisma plantago-aquatica. Lineage (NCBI taxonomy): Eukaryota > Viridiplantae > Streptophyta > Magnoliopsida > Alismatales > Alismataceae > Alisma > Alisma plantago-aquatica. The sequence continues at coordinate 1,204,910,274 of OY856411.1, read as the reverse complement.
TAAACCCTAATTCATTTCTAATAAGCATATATGTATAACAACTCCAGAAGATATCCTCTTTTCTTTTCTTCGTTGTGCCTGATGCTAACTCGATACCATCAATGTGGGCGCATTGTTGTTAGGGCGACCTAGATCTCCACAGGGCGATTCCCTGGCAGTGCCACCACCAACATCTCGACTAGGCATCCCGCCTACCGAAATCCACCCCCAATCGGCTTAGGGCCATGGAACCAGCAACTTTTTATCATTGGTAATCGCGATCCACTGGAGAGATCTTGCCCTCCCCATTTATGAGACGGCTTACAAGACAGAGCATGCAGGCCATGAAGGCGCAGCAAGCTATGCATGAGAGAAGAGAAGGTTTTGTGGCTCTGTCTACTCCTACTGACTCCATCATCCAGGACATCAGGAACGTCCTAAGATCGCCCAGTCCGGGGATTGGCCAGCAGTCACCCGATGTTCCAACAAGACGTGTATCCGATACTGGTGAGGAGTTGCACGAAGATGACAGTGCCATTGTTGTTATAAACCCTACAGATAAAGAAGATACGATGATGATGCCGTCGAGTTTTTCGAAGGAAGCACATAACCATGCTGGGATAGAGGGGGCAGTAGGCCTCGCTGAGTCCTCTGCTCGAATAGTGGAGAAGGATGTTTCGCCAGCGGGAATTCCTATCCAGGCACAAACTAATGAGACGCATGTAAACGATGAGGGAGGACATAGACAAGGGGGTTTTGTCAAAGATGTGATTAATTCCAAGATAGCACATAGCAGTGATACAGTGCAGAGATAGATCTCTCAGACAACAACCATGGATCGAGATACTAGAAACTCTAGTCGTGGTCTGTGGGAGATTGGAGTGCCTAAGGACACCTGTTACCGGTGTCTAGGAAAGGGACATTGGCAGTCCCAGTGTCAAAGTACCATTGTCTGCTACAAATGCAGAAGACAGGGACATATTGCTAGAAGATGTTCTTTCAAACCTAGACCCCACCCTCCCAACATATTCTCCATGGATGAGTTCTCGGTGATGAAGGCAGGAGTTCTGGCCCGTGGTGGCCCGCAACATGTTCCTAAGAGGATTGCGGTCAATCTGGGACCAGATAAAGAAGAAAGAAAGAGTAGAGCGATGGCTCTTGGTCGTGCGGTGGAAGTGTCTTAGCCGACTCACATCCCATGGGAGGAACTTTGCTCAGTGTTGAAGAAGAAGTGGTCGCACGCGACGGACATCTATCGTCATGCTAGAAGCAAGGCAGTGCCCTTCTTTGTTACTAAGGAGGAAGCGATGGAAGCATGCAAGGAAGGTTGTTTTCAGATTCAAGGTAGAAACATAGCCCTTAAATATCTGGAGGATGGCGAGATATGCTCTAGAAAGGAAGCACTATGGTTCTGGATAGCTGACCTACCCATTGTGTGTAGAGACGATGATGCCATTGTGTGTATCGGACTGGATGAGGAACCAAGATGACATCTCTGGTATCTTAGTCCTTGTAGAAGCTTTTAACGAGGACGTGCCTCAATATGTTGCACTGACTTATGGAGAATGTAGATCGGACGTGTTGTTACAGATAGTCGCCAGAGGGAGACCTAGATCGAGCCTATTTTCGAGAAATGAGATTGGTGAGGACTTAGGCATTCTCTATCCATAGAACTACCTATGTTAATGATGCACATCAATCGAACAAACCAATGGAGATAGAAGCGTCGACAGTCATTGAGAGGAATGATGAGCAACCTTTGCATGCAGGTGCAGTTGATTTTGATAGTGGTAGGAAGCCGCAAGTTTCAAGTCAACACAACAGAATTGTGCTTGATGGTAATGGCAATAAGAAATGCCTACAGCTAAGTAGTATACAAGATTTCATCCACATTGGCGATGAGGGTTATAGACCTAGAATTAGAGGCAGCAGAAGTAGACCTTTTACTCGAAGACACTGTGAGGAGAGCATTTCCTATCAGTATGACAACTGAGCAGATGGACATCAACGATACGGACATAGAAGAAGACTTTTTGAAGGTGAGATTCCATTCTCGGATGATGAGTGGGAGAATAGAGGAAGGGCAGGATGCTGAATGAGAGGGTTGCAGTGAGTGATCTTAGATCCAACCTTATGGACTCTAAAATCCTCTTCTGGAACATTAGAGGTGCGATGAACAATAGAAAAAGAAAGGTTCTGGGAAGACTTTGTAGAAGACATTCTCCGAAGATAGTTTGCATTGCTAAACCATTCCTACACGCTATAGCTGCGGAGGAGTTGCTCGGCATCGTTCGGTTAGACTGGATGACTAGTAACGAGGTGGAAGGAGACAAGCTATGGATTTATGCGGACAAGGCGATCAACCCATCAGTAGTTCGAATGCATAGACAACACATAACGCTTAAACTAAGTGTGGAATCTAACAATGAGGTCTTTGTTACAATGATCTATGCGAGTTGTAACTAGGCTAATAGAAGGAATCTCTGGGAGGATGTCATTGATCTTTCTACCATGATTGGGGATGCATGCTGGCAGATCACTGGGGACTTTAACATAATTAGGGACAATGTGGAGAAGAGGGGAGGTCTTGACAAAAGCTTTTAAGAGGTTATGGAGTTTAACTCATTCATTCATGATGTGAATATGAGAGAGGCCCCTTATGAGGGCAGCAAATACACTTGGGTTAATAAACAATATGGTACTCCTACCATCTAGGAAAGATTGGACAGAATCCTCCTTAATGAAGCATGGTGTGCGAAGAAACCTTATGCGAAAGCCTTCCACCTTACCCGTTACAGGGTTTCGGACCACTGTCCAATCCTCTATTAGCATGGGACCATGAGAAAATTCAATGGCAGAAGAACTTTCTCGTTTATGTAGACGTGGCTAAAAAATGAGGAATGTCATAATCTTATCAATGAGATCTGGGATGAGGTTTCGTTGGGGAACCCGTCTGAGATCTTCTACTATAAGATCAAGATGGTTAGGAAGGCCCTTAAGATTTGGAGCAAGTGAACTTTTGGGGACATTGATTAGAGAAAGAATGATTTGGAGGATGTTGTCTATACTACCCAAATAGCCTTCGATGAAAATCCTTCGATGGAGAACGAAACAAACCTCAGAATGACAGAATATGAGCTACAAGAGATCCTTGATACTGAAGAAAGCATCTGGAGAGAAAAATCTAGAATAAGTTGGCTAAACGATGGAGAAAGGAACACAAGATTTTATCATGCAATCGTCAAGGCCAAGAGAAAACACAATAGTGTCGGCTACTTGCTGCTTGATGACAGATCGAGACTAGAGGACCCGAGTGAAATCGCAAACTTTGTTGCTGAGCACTTCAGTAGTTTCTATAAGGATAGTTCTATCTATGATGAAGTTGTCCTTGCTGAGATGTTGCAGTCTATTCCTGAGAAGGTGTCTATGGACGACAACAGCTCCCTCACTGTGGTTCCTATGGAGGATGAGGTGCGTCTTGCTCTGAAACAGATGGATATGCATACTGCCCCAGGTCCAGATGGATTTACTGTCCCCTTTTACATTGCCATGTGGGAAATGATTAAGAAGGACTTCATGAAGATGACCGAGATGTTCTTTAGAGGTCTCAACTGTCACCGAAGTTTATTCTGCTGTAGAATCCTACTCATTCCCAAGGTTGAGAATCCTACAAAGATAGAGAAAGACTTCCGTCCTATATCCATTGAAAATGTTGCACTGAGAATCCTAGCTAGAGTCGTCAGTAATAGAATGGCGTAGTTGATGCCTTCCATTATTTCTGAAGAATAGGCGGCGTTCATCCATGGCAGGGAGATCACACACCACATCAGGATGGCCAAGGAGTTGATGCACGACATTCATCAAGGTGGCGAGCAACCAAATGTGATGATAAAGTTAGACATGTCAAAGGTGTTTGATAGAATTGAATGGATCATCCTCAAGAAGATCATGAGACGTTTTGGTTTCTCGGAGGAATTATGTATGTTGTGCTTAAGTTTCTTCTCGAAAACATGGGCTACGGTCTCGATTGGGGGTGAGTCTGCTGGTTTCTTTCCCATGTCCAGAGGCATTAAGCAAGGGAATGCGATTTTGCCATTCATGTTTATTATCTTTGAGGAGCTCCTCAGTAGATATATCCACCACATTGATCACATTCACAATCTGGAGAGATACCGGACCAGAGGAAACGTGTCTGCTCCCTTATTCCTTCTATATGCAGATGATGTTGTGTTGTTCCTGAATGCGTAGCCGGACTCCTTGCAGCGAGTACAACATGTTCTGAAGTTTTATGAAGCAGCCTCAGTGCAGAGGATCAATTGTACCAAATCCATTTGTACGGTGGGCAGCAAGAGCGATGAGACTATCTCAAACATTGCGAATATTCTTGAAATTGACACCACTGTGGATTCTTTTCCTTATCTGGGAGTAACAATTAGAGTGGGTAGATACACTCTTAATGATTTCGAGTTCTTGCTTCAGAAGATCAAGCAGAAGATGGCCTCTTGGAGATCTCAGCTCCTTTCCTTTCATGGCCGGAGGATGCTTATAGCTCACGTCCTTTCGTCGTCGACAGTCCACACTGCAGCTTCCATCGGAATTCCTTGTGGTGTTTCTGATCGTATTGATGCCATTCTTGCTCGTTTTCTTTGGGCAGACCGTGAGAATCACCATCGTAAGGTGTGGGTATGCTGGAATAAGGTAGCAAAGCCTGTGGAAGGTGGTGGTCTGGACCTTTTTAATACAAGAATCATTGAAAAAGCTTTCGTGGCTGAGGCATGCTGGGAGGTGTTAGCCAGAGACACGATCTGGGCAAGATTTTGTAGAGCAAAATACTCGAGTAGGGCGTTCAGTAGATCTGTGATCTACCCATATAATGTATGATACAGAGACTCGGCATCTCCTTACTGGAAACAATTGTGGAATATGTTCCCTATGATTATTCCTAAGTGCAGATGGCGTATTGGGAAGGGTCTAATCCTTTTCTGGGACTCCTTATGGTGCGACGAGAGGTTATTCGATCATGTTGTACACACTAGTGATCGAAACCACCCGTTCCTAGTTCATGATTTTTGGCTCCCCAACGAAGGATGGGACTGGATGACCTTGAGGCAGATAATCGATGAAGATGTCATCCAACTGATTGAGAAGGCAGATCAGTAGATCTCGGAAGACGAGGACCATCTTATATGGAGTCCGGAGTGGATGGGTTTGTTCTCGATCAGATCTGTGAAGAAGATGCTCACTATGAATCACAGTGATGCTCCCTCTGATGCTCAAAAGATTTGGTACTTAGATGCACCTAAGGCATGCTCGCTTATTTGGAAGATCATCAATCATGCGATCTCGACTGACGACAACATATCTAGATGCCAAATTGCTATGGCATCTAAATGTGAGTGCTGCGAGGAGCCTGTTATAGAAGACACAGACCATTTGATTTTCCATGGTCAACTAGCAGTAGGTTTCTGGAACAGATTTGCTCTCATTATCGATAGAGCGCGGCCATATAACAGAGTGGATTTGTTGGAATTTTGCTCGAATGGGAGATCAACAATTGTCATGGTATGGATTACAGCATGCCTTGCGACGCTCATTCCGTTCTATATCTGGAGATGGAGATGTCGAGCTCGATACGATGGATGTAAAGCACCTATTGACAGAGATATGAATTGCATGACAGCGCAGATCAACTCCATGATGAAGAAGTAGTGGTTCTGTGTCCTTGCGAAGCCAGAAGATCATAGTCGTCTTAACAATTACGACATTGAAGATCCCAATTATGCTCTTAGAGAAGTGAATCTACTGAAGTGGACGATCCCTGATATTAATTCCCTAAAGATGAATGTGACGATTGGTAGAAGCAAAGATCCTAATGGTTGTGACGTGTATTTTACTACGCGCTAAAAACGCAAGTGTACGCGTCGAGTAATATAGGCCTTGTGAGGCCCGAGTCGAACTCAGGGATACGTGAATTATTGGAGACTTCTACTAACTAATCGCAATCAGCTAGACCGATTAACAAAGTAAGGTTTTGTTGTTCAAATTAAAAGAAAATAAAAACCAAACAAAGAAAATAATCGATTAAAGGTTAATTTAATCAATTAAAAGGATATTTTTAGGATGGCGGTTTCACCGCGGGTCAACATTGTATTAGATTTCATATAATTCCTCACACTTCTCTCTCTATCCGGGTAGTGGCCTGAAATGAGAATTACCCACTGTCGTGGTGTAATCCACTACTTAGATTTAGGTTGATTCCATCGTCATAGTAATCATTCCCCTAAACTAAGCGCATTAAGATCGGTCCCTCAGTTCCCACCATTAATTTTACAACTCCATTGTCAAGGGTTTTATTAATTAATGTAGAATTCGTCTCTTTTCAACCGTTAATCCTTCTGTCGAAGTGATTAAGGGCATTAATTTATTATTATGGTGATCAAACATAACAATAGCAATAGAGAAAACGAATTTATACCACGGATATGAGAGAAAAATATGAATTATCAATATAAAATCATCATACAATGTATCCCCGGGCTACTCCCGGTCCTAAAGATTGAGGGTTTTAGCCTCTCATGTTCATCTTACACGAATACATGGTAGAAATTGGGGAATTCATAAGAAAAACGTGAAATAAATGGGAAAACCCCTGAACGGAGAAGAACCGGTGGATCCTTGGCGTAGAACACGAGCTTCCCCGCCTGTCGGTGGTGGAAATCGTCTTCGGCAGCATCCAAATCACCCGGAATGAGCTTCTCGGCCTCCGTTCTCCTTTTTCTCCTCCTCGGCACTCGTGCAATCCAAAATGAGATTATCCTCACGTCTGGGCGGCCGTCATTAGGTATAAGTCCCTAATTAGGTCGTCAAATAACAACAGCCGTCCTATCGAAATCAAAACCAATCCAACGCATATCTGCCGGCGTCGATACCATCGACGCGAGTCGATGGTATCGACACAGCGGATTAGCGGCAGCTTTCCTTTCTTTTATTCTGAGCGCCTGTCATGATCTCAATACCATCGACTTGGGTGTCGATGGTATCGACTCCTTTAGCGTCGGTTGTTGTCGTTTAGCGACGCTGTAGCTCTCCTTGAGTCGATGGCATCGACTTGCGTCGATGGTATCGACTTCATCCTCGCCAGCAGCCTGGAGACATCTCGATGCCATCGACATGGGTGTCGATGGTATCGACTCTGTATTGCTCTTCTCGGCTGACAACCTGTGGCTTGGTCGATGGTATCGACATCCGTCGATGGTATCGACAGAAGCAGATACTTGTTCTTCCTGAAATTGCACAACAAGACCAAGTAAATCCACACGATTTATGATAAGATGATCAATAATGCTTAAAATAGTGAAACAAAGGGGATTTGATATAAAATGATGGCCAAGACCAAATAAAGTGAATTATGCAATAATATCCATGAAAATGAGTAATTAAGGCACAAAACACATATGAAATCGGTCTATAAATGCGACTCAAAATCATCGCATCAAACTCCCCTAAGCTTAAACATTGCTCGCCCTCGAGCAACTAATCCTTAGAATAGAATTGCGAATGTCAACTAACAATCAAAATACCAACCCACATCACAAATGACTCCCACTGGACGTTCTCAAACCGGCCTACCCTAATCACAGAACAGTAATTACCCTATAGGTGACAATAATCATCAATAAAAGAAATTATCCTTCAAACCGATGAACACTATCACATAAGGCAGTTAACATAATAAAGTTCGCTGATTCAGCCATGGTGCATATTGTGATCGCCTAAACTACGTTGCTCGCCCTAACTACCATCTACATGGAAGCAGTCCTCCTTATAATCATGAGTGAGGAGAAAATCACGGTGGCCTACCAATTCGAGCAACGGGTGGATGGAATGGGTGGTTCATAGAAGAATTTGGAAGTATTACACAGTTTCAAAATGCATACAACAAAATGCCCTAAATGATGCAAATGCACATTAAGAATGCCCTAATGCCTAAAAGTGGGTGGAATGATGCATGCACTAACCTTCTACCTCAAAATGAGATAGAAATCTACTCAAGCCACATCATGTACTCAAATCCCCTGTTATACAAGTGATATCATTCCTTTCTCCCTCTTATTCCATTTCCTTCTAAATTCTCTTCTTTTTTTTTCTTTTTTTTCAAAATTTTTTTTTCCTCTTAGCCCACATATCAATAATTTCTTAGAGATACATGTGTTAGGCTATTTTCTTCATGATTGGAACTCTTTGTACTAATGCGAGGGTATGGAACAATTTAGATCACTTTGTAAGACAACCTGAGGTACATGGTGTACTTATGCGTGAAAATCATGAAAGTTATGAGTGCAACTACATGACATGCACCTAAAGGTAATGTGCATGTATCATCGTATATTTTTTTTCGTTGTATGCAAAATTATGAAAATAGGAATGCAAACCCTATCTACATGCTATGCACACAAAAGAAATTGAAACTGCACTTTACTTCCAATTCTTGGGTGGATTATAGAAAATGGGGTGGAATGATCACAAGATTAAGTGACTGAACCTTAGAAGAAAATTATGTGTCCCTCCTTACTGACATGTGTAGTAGTTTAAAGGGTTCTTTCTCTTACATCTGATTAAGGTCTCATTACCATTTGATTAGGTTAGGCTCAAACAACCGTTACTATCCACTTTTCATGAGTCAATGGGGGTGTGAGTATGACATATTGCTTCATAGTTGACATAAGCAATCATTTTCATAGAACAAGTTCCCCAAGGACAACCAAGTTAAGCCATCCAAATGACACAGAAAAAATTTTAAATTCCCTTAATTTCCCCATGAAAACAGCAAGATGACAATTTTTAAGACATCCACGATTACACTAGATAGATGTGGATCCTAAATAAAAACTTAAAATTGCAAAAACAAATAACAAAGCAGAAACTAAAAACAACTAAAGAAAAGATAAAAGATAGAGCTGTTCCAGCCACCCCCCTAAGCTTGAATTCGACTATGGCCTCATAGTCAAAAACCAACTTAAGGGTGGAACAGTGATACCCTGATCAATCTTGCGGAGGCGGTGGTGGGTATTGTGGTGCCGTAGGATCCCAAGACGGGTACTCCCCCTGGAAGCTTGGATCATATTGGGTCCTCGGCGGAGGCTGTGGATAACCTCCAAAGTAGTCTCGACTCCAGTAGTGGTCGAAGAAGGGCTCCTGCTGCGTCTCTATCCGCTGCAACCGGGTGTGCATTTGCTCTTGGTTGGCGAGGATGAGCCGCTCGTTCTCGAACAGAGCCCGTTGGTTGTCAAGTATCCGGCTCGTAGTATCATGAATACCGGTATACATACCCATGTGCTGCAGCTGAGTCTGTTGTATGTCCTGCAGCATGGTGTACATCCCTTGCATGGAGTAGGGATCCGCAGTTGTCTGCTCTTGCTGTGGTGATGGCGGCGGGGGCTGAGATGATGAAGATGCACCCGGGTGCATCCTAGGACGCTTCCGTGGTGCCACGTGTGCTCGAAGAGGTGTGAAAGCCTCCTCGTCCTCCTCGGCCTCGCCTTCTTTGTCGTCACCTCCGCCTTCTTCTTCGGAGGACTCGATGGCTATGATGGGCCATCGGAAATGTTGCTTGCCCTCGATGTGGAAGACGTCGTCCGGCAGGGATGCCTCCTGGTAAGCTTGGTTGACGTGGCAATGAGCGTACGCCAACCCGTCTCGGATAAGAATGAGGTTTGAACGGTGCAAGTGTTGCACGTTCACCTTACTCCGCGCAGAAATCGGAGTCATGGACTGAAAGTTCATCCCCAAGTACAGCGCCAACTTGGTGACAAGACCACCAAAGTGTATTGGAGCCTTCCTTGTGCTCCGCTTCACCGCCATGACGCGCTGTAACCAGAATGCTCCCCAGTTGCACTCTTGACGTTTCAGGAGTGCATAGAGAAAGAACAGGTCACTCTCCTGAAACTTGCTCAAAGCAAGATCGCTCTGAGCGAAGAAAGTCAAGCTCAACATCCTGTGCAGGACCCGGACGAACGGGTGCTCAAAATCCGCTACCGCGGCATTGTGGTAGCTCACGGTCTTCCCTGCCGGCACTGTAAATAGCTCGGCGAAGATTTTGTCGTAGTCGGTGCGGGCGTCGGGGCGTCAGTGATCGTGGCGGCTGTGGTTCCAGTTGAAGATGTCGTTGAACTGCTTCAACGTGATGTTGTAATTGTTGTTGAAGAGTCGGAAGGACACCCTGCCCTGGATCCACGTCTGGTCCGATGGTACCACGTCATTTCGTACGACGTAGATATCAAGAGACGCCATGAACTCGGCCACCAGTTCCTTGTATGTGGGCCATTCGCCGAAAAACGGCTGCCCATCCGCATGACAGTCCATCTCATAGAAGCGATTGGTGTGCCGCGCTTGCCCGGCCAACACATAGGCCAAGTTGGCCTCGAATCCCAGCTCCCTGATCATTCCCCGGTCCACATACCGGGTGGCCTCGAACTTCCGCTTCATTATCTCCTCGTATACCTTCCTTACATCCATGTTGGCATGAATGAGGTGTGGACGAGAGATGGAAGCGGTTGGAGGAGGAACAAACTCCTCGATCTCCATGGGGTGCGCGCTTGATGAAGATGCTCCGCCCGTATGCACCATGATTGTGAGAAGAATGAGATTGGGAGAAAAGAGCTCGGTGAAGATGGAGAGAAATTCTCCGCTCGGTGAAGATCTTCGCTCGATGATGCTTCTCCGCAGGTGTAGAGGGCTCGGGGGAGTGCTCGGCGCAATGGGAGATACTTGCTCTGAGGGTGTGATGTCATATGACGTTGCAAGTCCCCTTAAATAGACTTGATCGGCGCCCCTGTTGACCCGTCGATACCATCGATGCGGTTCGATGGTATCGACACGTCTCGCAGGTAGCCGCATCTGTCGCTGGTATCGACGGCTGACGTTTGCTGGATCGAGAAACCCGGATCGCTGACGGGTCGATACCATCGACAGAAGTCGATGGTATCGACGCAGCACCCGGATCGCTGACGTGGCTGTTGCGATCGTCGTCGATGTCTTCATGTGGATCGGTGACATGTCTGTCGATGCCATCGACGGGTGTCGATGGTATCGACTTTCTTTTATTGCGACACCTCCGTTTATTGCATTCAACCTGTGATGATGTCGATACCATCCACGAGGCCGTCGATGGTATCAAGTTGACTGAGAAAAATTCATCTGAATATCTCCAGAGATCTCGATGGTATCGACTGGGGTGTCGATACCATCGACACTTTTATTGCGACCTGCCTGTGACCATGTCGATGCCATCGACGGGGCCGTCGATGGTATCGACGCAGTGCGATTTCTGCTGGTGTCAACCTGAACCCATGTCGATACCATCGACTGATGTGTCGATGGTATCGACCCTGCCTGTTCCTGCACATTTAACAAACGGATCAAGGTATCATTTTTAAACTAAAAAGTAAACAAAATAAAAGCAAACTACACCTAACATTAAACTATCCTAATGTACCAATGGTTGGGTTGCCTCCCAACAAGCACCCTTCTTTAGCGTCTTAGGCTAGATGGTGTGACAATCATCATCTTTTCACCGTGGGAACTGGGCTTAGAGGATCATTCGGTAATTTGAATTCAACACGATCTCTTCCAATGCCCAAAGATAGAGTACCTCTCCCTAAAGCAGTAACAACATCTGTCGTTGCTTGAAACGGTCTTCCTAGGAGAATTTCACAACTTTGGAGTGGTGGCATATCCATGACGACAAAGTCCACCGGATATATGAATCTGTCAACTTTGACTAGAACATCTTCACATACTCCATAGGGTCTCACTGTAGACCCATCTGCCAATTCAATTGTCGCAGCCAACTTCTTTATCTCTTTTAACCCCAACTTTTGAAATGTAGCCAAAGGCATGAGATTTATACTAGCGCCGGAATCACATTGCGCTTTAGAAAAATGTTGACCACCTATTGAGCATGGAATGTAAAAACCTCCTGGGTCTTTTTCTTCTTTGGTGAACTCCCATGAATCATCGAGCTCACCGTCTCATTCATCCAATAAATTTCATCTTCTTTTATCCGCCTCTTCTTATTGATGATCTCCTTAATGAACCTCCCATAAGCGGGCACTTTATCAATCATCTCCACCAATGGAATATTGATGTGGAGTTTCCGGAATATCTCCAAGAATTTTTTAAAGTAACGATGCTCTTTCTTTGACTTAGAATTTACCGGATCTGAAACATCAGCTGCATCAGCGCGCCTGTGAGGTGGCACATAAGGGCTTTTCGGGGGTACCTCCCCTAAGCTTGCTTCAAGCACTCCCTCCGACGTGGGCTTTGGTGAGACATCATCAATAGTAGCAGCTTGTTGTGGTTCCTCTCTCGCCTCAGATGTCTCCACATGTGCACAAACAACCTGCACCTGCTCATCTTGCCTAGATGGAGATACCATACTCACAAATCTCTCTGATTTCCGGAAGAAATGGTTTCCGCCCGGCAATCTATAGTACGTGCGTGGATATGGTATCGCCGGTGTTGCATTCACATTGAAAGTCATTTTTCTTTCTTCTACAACTTCTTGCACCTGAGATTCCTCATTTCTTACCACCGACATGTACTTAACCTGGTGATGTGCTTGAGCCACGTTCACATTCTCAGCTGGTTTCTGTTGATTGGCGTGCTTGATGGCCGCCACTTCATTTGAAATATGTGCCACGGTGGTCTCTAATGCCCGCATATGTGCTCCATGGCTTTACAGTGTCTGCCCAAACTTGGTTAGAATGTCACCTTGAGATTGTAATTGTTTACCAAACATGGCCATCATCTCTTGGTTTTGCTGAACCATTTGACTTAGCAATTCAGTGTTCTTTTCCTCGGTTCTTTGCTGTGGTTTGGCATCCGGATCCTGCAGAAAATTATTCAGATCCTTCCATGAAAACTTTTTATCTTTCCTCCATGCATAGTCATTGTTTCTATAGCCCTGTTGTTGCATGAATTTCACTTGGGCTTCCTCATCCTTAGATGCATCCTCCTTAGTTAGCAGCTTCTTGGCTAGAAGATCTAGCTTGTCGTTCAGCTCCCTAACTGTTCTGGATTCGCCGGCAACCTTGACATGTTCTACTGCACCTCTGTCGCCCCATGACTGTTTCTGAGCCATGTTCTTTAATATCTCCCAGCATCTTGTATCCGTGTTGTTCAAGAAAAATCCTGAACCGGCCGAGTCCAAATTGCTTCTATCATGCTCGGAGAGAGCAAAGTAGAAGATCTTCACTTGGGTTTCCTTGTCCAGTCCATGGTGTGGACATCTCCTCAACATGACTTGAAATCGCTCCCAAGTCTCAGAATAGGTTTCACCCGCCTGTTGGGTGAAATTGTGGATCTTCCGGATCATATCATTGGTCTTCTCAGGAGGAAAGAACCTCTCGAAGAAAACCTCCACCATGTGATCCCATGATTCAACAAACTCGTCGTCGAGGTTATGAAGCCACTCTCTTGCCACTCCAGCCAAGGAACTCGGGAATAACTTGAGATAGAGCACATCCTGCGGAAATCGATCTATCTTCACCATATCGCAGTTCTCCACAAACTGACTAATGTGTGCCACTGGATCTTCATTTTTCAGTCCGTGAAATGCATTGGATTTGACCAAATTAATCAGTTCTGGGTCGATCTTGTATGTAGGTATGTTCAGCCCCTGTTTCTTTATAGGCCCCTTTGATGCCAAGGAAGAAGACGCCTTGATCTTCTCCCATATTGTCTGTGCTTCAGCCATTACTTCATCTTGTTCTTGCTCAGATTCAGAATGTATATCACTGTGGTGTTCCTCCTCGTAGTAGTCCTCATCCTCTGGTCCCGCAGATGGAACCTCAGGTGTGCGATTCACGTAGTCTCGACTACGTGTGTGCACCATGCAAAGCACATGAAATATGGAAATAGGGGTTCAGTACAATGCTTTGAATGAGTCAACACAATTATAGAGAAATAAAGGAATTTTTGAAATTGTTTTAAAATTAATAAAAAAAAATGTGGCCTAGAATGGCCGCTCTTAGCACTCAAAGTGCCAATAATTCGCCGTATCCCCGGCAACGGCGCCAAAAACTTGACGTGTATTTTACTACGCGCTAAAAACGCAAGTGTACGCGTCGAGTAATATAGGCCTTGTGAGGCCCGAGTCGAACTCAGGGATACGTGAATTATTGGAGACTTCTACTAACTAATCGCAATCAGCTAGACCGATTAACAAAGTAAGGTTTTGTTGTTCAAATTAAAAGAAAATAAAAACCAAACAAAGAAAACAATCGATTAAAGGTTAATTTAATCAATTAAAAGGATATCTTTAGGATGGCGGTTTCACCGCGGGTCAACATTGTATTAGATTTCATATAATTCCTCACACTTCTCTCTCTATCCGGGTAGTGGCCTGAAATGAGAATTACCCACTGTCGTGGTGTAATCCACTACTTAGATTTAGGTTGATTCCATCGTCATAGTAATCATTCCCCTAAACTAAGCGCATTAAGATCGGTCCCTCAGTTCCCACCATTAATTTTACAACTCCTTTGTCAAGGGTTTTATTAATTAATGTAGAATTCGTCTCTTTTCAACCGTTAATCCTTCTGTCGAAGTGATTAAGGGCATTAATTTATTATTATGGTGATCAAACATAACAATAGCAATAGAGAAAACGAATTTATACCACGGATATGAGAGAAAAATATGAATTATCAATATAAAATCATCACACAATGTATCCCCGGGCTACTCCCGGTCCTAAAGATTGAGGGTTTTAGCCTCTCATGTTCATCTTACACGAATACATGGTAGAAATTGGGGAATTCATAAGAAAAACGTGAAATAAATGGGAAAACCCCTGAACAGAGAAGAACCGGTGGATCCTTGGCGTAGAACACGTGCTTCCCCACCTGTCGGTGGTGGAAATCGTCTTCGGCAGCGTCCGAATCACCCAGAATGAGCTTCTCGGCCTCCGTTCTCCTTTTTCTCCTCCTCGGCACTCGTGCAATCCAAAATGAGATTATCCTCACGTCTGGGCGGCCGTCATTAGGTATAAGTCCCTAATTAGGTCGTCAAATAACAACAGCCGTCCGATCGAAATCAAAACCAATCCAACGCATATCTGCCGGTGTCGATACCATCGACGCGAGTCGATGGTATCGACACAGCGGATTAGCGGCAGCTTTCCTTTCTTTTATTCTGAGCGCCTGTCATGATCTCGATACCATCGACTAGGGTGTCGATGGTATCGACTCCTTTAGCGTCGGTTGTTGTCGTTTAGCGACGCTGTAGCTCTCCTTGAGTCGATGGCATCGACTTGCGTCGATGGTATCGACTTCATCCTCGCCAGCAGCCTGGAGACATCTCGATGCCATCGACATGGGTGTCGATGGTATCGACTCTGTATTGCTCTTCTCGGCTGACAACCTGTGGCTTGGTCGATGGTATCGACATCCGTCGATGGTATCGACGGAAGCAGATACTTGTTCTTCCTGAAATTGCACAACAAGACCAAGTAAATCCACACGATTTATGATAAGATGATCAATAATGCTTAAAATAGTGAAACAAAGGGGATTTGATATAAAATGATGGCAAAGACCAAATAAAGTGAATTATGCAATAATATCCATGAAAATGAGTAATTAAGGCACAAAACACATATGAAATCGGTCTATAAATGCGACTCAAAATCATCGCATCAGGTTGTAACAGGTGGTGGATGGCTAGTATCATTAGGAACCATCATGCAGCTATTTGTCAGATTGCTAGAGCATGGTTGACAGCAGAGGACTATGCTACTGTGTTTCTTCAAGCTTGTGCTGTGGGGCTTAAACTCGCGGAGAACCAATTATTGAGGATTTCAGTTGTGGAGATTGATGATGACAATACCTACCAAATTTTATGGGGCATAGCTAACATTCCCTGGAGGCTGTCTCGAGTTGTCAAGGAGTTGAGAAACATCATGGAGGAAGAAGGCATTGTGGGATCGCTCATTCACAGGGCCATTAACTCTATTCCCAGGGAGATTGGTAAGTGGGGTATTCATAGACATGAGCTGATTGTGATATCTGATACTAGAAGATTGCCTCCTAGGATCTGAGGTATGGTTATCCTTGAGAAGAACGACACTCTGTATGTGGTGATGCAGTTCACACACCCTTGAAGGTCTCTCTTTAGGCTAGGGAGCTTCTTTGGGTCTGTTTTGAGGGGTGTTTGTGTGCTCTTAGGTGAAACATGTTATGTGCTTGTGTTTGTGTGTTGTTTTGGCTTGTGGGGTGGATAGACCTGCTTTTTTCAACATGAGTTGTATTTGAGTTTTTTACGCTCACACGAGGAGGGTGAGATGAATAGATAACCTCCTGGTTTAACCAAAAAAAAAACTCCAGAAGATATAGAATGTATGAGACATGATACTCATATCAACATCACATGGTACTATTTCATTGACATCCATAAGACCATACTTGTCATCACACCATCACAAGATATAAATCCAAATCACATTATCATAGGCTACCAACCATTTTCAACATAAAGAGGATTACACCTCCATAAGGACTCAATGCATACCCAAGGGTCATTAAGACCATCACATCATTTCCTGCATGATCATCATTATCTTTCAACACCTTGAAGAAGGTTCAACTCACACCATCATGCTTGTGATACACAAGTATAGTATAGAAAGCATCAATCATAAGGACTATGATAACCACTAGTTAACATATTAAGGTTACAACAGACATTAGAGAGAAAATTCCTTCATCATATCATACAAGTAAGACAATTATGATTAACCATAATTCTTTAATTGAACTAAGTTAAGTTCAACAAGATAAGTAGAAGTGATCTTACAAATTAGCACCTCAAACAAACCATAGATTCATACACTTACTTAGGTCAAGCACATCCTTCACACGTAGCATCCCCATCGGATGATGGATGCAAAAGATAAAGTATTACCATCAAACCTCATACCATCTTCATTTATGGATTCATACATAACACAAGGTTTAACCATCGAATTGTAGCATTAAACTAAAACCATCAAAACTTAAGGTACATTAACCATTGGTTCATATCGACACAAAAACATTGTATGTTAGATAAGCAAAACCATCAATTGTATTAATGTGTGGGAAAAGGTAAGACTACAAACTCATGAACTTAAAATCATTGACACTAAATCATCAATTCCAAACCATCAGGTCATGTGTAAAAAGCACCAACCATCAAATAATAAACCACACATAAAACTATTGGGTTCAAGGTAAACAAAACCATAGAATCATATGCATTAATCAACACTATTGAAGCATAAAAAATCATAGTAGTATATGTTGGTTCTAGGTCTCTATAGGGGGATGAATGGAGCTTCAAAATTCTCATAAGAATAGTCATACATTCAAATTATATCAATTGAAACCAAAAGCTTAAACTCAATTTGATGTTCTACCGAAACAAACATAGTAAGGATGAGAGAGATTGAAACAGACACTTAGACAAGGTGGTTAGAGTGGTTCCAATCTCCAAACCAGGAGACCATAAATCCACTACCTAGAGAGGTCAACCTCTAGGAATTTGCAACCATGCATATGTATATTCCATTACAAGAGATACAAGAAGACCACCATACATCCAAAGACTTGCCTATTCAAGATAAGAGTTTTTCACCTACACAAGGACTTACCCACTTGATCAAGATGTCTTCAGCCTTCTCCAAGTACTTACCCACACTTAAATCAAGTCTTTGGCCTTGAAGGAATTGCCAACTCTTCTTGAATCTTCCTCCTTGTCCTTCTCCTTCACCTGGAGAAGATCTTCACACCTTCTTCAACCTTGAAGAAGAATAGCAACTCCTCCTTTACTCGGAGAATATCACTTCAACCTTTTCTCTTTAAGAAAGGGGATTGGGAAGATGGAAGGATTGAGATATTTACAAGATAACATAGAAATATCTCTTTTAAAACATGCCTAACTCACTCATAATTATGAAATGCTTTGTAAATGAGAGAGAGAAAGGGGCTCAAAGGGTTGCAACACACTCAACTATAGAAAGGACCAAGTATAACATGAATGAGCAAACTTAGAATAAACTCTAAGAGGTACTATTTATAGATGGGGGTGCTCGTTTGAGTTTGGGATCACTTAAAAATGAAAAATATCCATTTTTCAACTTGCAACTGATCTATTTTCATTTCTAAAATTTCTCTAATTGATGGAGTCACTTTTTTTTGCATTTTCCGTATTGTACATTCGGTCGAGTTTTAATAAAGATAACTCGACTGATCCACTAATCAACAAAGCCGTCGAGTTTGTCCTGGGAAAACTCGACTGATGAGTCAAAATTAGTTTTGGTCAGTGAGTCATTTAGTCGAGTTCTGTGAGTGTAAAACTCAACTCATTCATCTATTTCCAAAAATCCATCACTGGCCAGTCGAGATCCAAACTCGGCCGATAAAGTTTCTGTGAAAAATTTTTCAATATGATATATGAGTGATCAAACATTGGAATTAAGTGTCCCTAATTTTTTCTCATCTTAGTTACAAGTCATATCATCAATACAAATGATTACAAAAATATTATAAGGTGGTTTAGAGTGTTTTCCCAAATTGCACATTTTCTTTGCTTTTGACTTAAACTTGGACAAGCTAGGGCTGGTGTAATTTGATCCTTTTCATGTACCTAAAGCTTGAAATCAATCTTAAACAAACATATTAGATACATATGAATGGAATAGTTAAGTCATTATTAAGATATGGACAATGTATATTTCTAAGGTCAACATTCTCCTCCTTTTTTACAATGACAAACCATTCCTCAACATATTTAAAAAGATATGTAAAGTTATAACTTAGCCTTGTGAATTGCAAGGGGATTCATAATGTTAACAATGTGAATTTCTCCCCCTCCATCTATGCTCACTCTTACCTGCATAGTTAGGCTTTCTATACATAGAAATATAACATGTATACTACATGGTCCTTTAGCAAGTCACATAATAAAGCATATATTTTGACCAGAAAAGGATCACATATGTTATAAAAGCAATATGGTTGAGCTTCAAAACATTGAAATTGTCTCCCCCTTTTGGCATTATCAAAAAAGAATGGGGTAGAAGAGCACAAAAAATAGGTTTTCTTCAAGCACAACCAAAACATACAATCATAAAATAAAACATGCAACTACATAACACACATCAAATAGAGATGAGAGAGAAACAAGCAATCCATGTCATAATCAAAATATGGGTAACATACAACCAACTCATGAGATATAGTCAACCGGTGAGTAAGGGTACATATGATTAAGATTACAACACTAAAAGCATGTTCTCAAAACAACCATGTGTGTCTCTCACTCCTCAACTATCCTCCTCCTCTCGACAATTACCAGTGACTCTCCAATCCCTTTAGGTAGATTTCTGGTTGTTGCTGCCATGTGACTTTAGGGTGCTCCTATTCCCACCTCGTCAAGATGTCCAAAAAAATCGGAGATGGGCCACACCCCTCTAGTAGAGGTGTGGCTTGGTAGGGGAGCCTCAGTCGAACCTCTACATAAGGACGGATGACCTGGTAGAAAATCTTCTGATCAACCATTAAAATCATAGATGAGTGAGTCAAGTAGCATAGGTCAAGAAGCTTTCCTCCTTCTACCTTTTTGTACCCAGATACATCATGCCCCAGGGCCAAAGCAATGGAATTCACAATCCCTCTCATAATAAATAGATTCTTGCTCTTGGATGGGATTTTCTTCATGTGATCAATCATTAGGGACCCCAAGTTTACATGCTTGCCATGTACCATCCATCCTAACACAAATAGGTCTTTGTTGGTACAACTACCTTGATTTTCATAGCGGTCCAAGATGGTGTTCGCCAAGACCTTCTGAATGTATCTCAAGACGGGGTTATGAATCAAACTTGTCTATGATTTCCTTGCCAAAAAACTACTCTACCCTATAAGCTTGTTCCACATTGTAGTATAGTTCATAGTGGTTTCTCAATTTGTACTCCCTGTATGAAGTAATTGTGCTGCCTCAGGGGTAGGAGTGAAAATGCCATAAATGCAGTGATAAGATAAGTGTCATTCCCCAAAGTGACACTAATGGCATCCTATGAGACCTTCTCTATGGTTGCAAAGAACTATTATGTTAGCTCCACATAGGTCTCCTAAACTATAATTAACACCTCATAGCCCAACGGGGTCCAAATATCTAAAAAAAATTGAAGATACCCAAAGTATCCATTATCTCTTGGCAAGCATATTGAGTGTCAATCACTCGGTGTGTCAGACACTTAGGGTGCTTTGGCTTCTTCACCTTATTTCTCTTACCCCCAGGTGTTGCCTCATTATGTTCTTCTAGTGCATCCTCTTGTTGTGCATCTAGCATTATTTCCTCTTCATCATCTATCAGTAGCTACCATTGTGCTCTCAGTTGTGGCTATGGCGGTGGTGTCATGGATGTCGAAGGCCTTGCTGCTGAAAATGACAGTCGGGCTACCAAAATTGATGGGAGAGCTTCTGAAACTAACGGCCTTGTTGCCACCTCACCTCTGCTAGGTAGTCTAGAGGACTCCTCCATCATGGTATCCACCATTGCCTCCATGTAGGGTGATCTCCTTGTGAACCAGAGGCTTTTGGTGGTGGTGGAAGGGGTAGACGTCTCGACAGAGCCGAAGATGATGCATTCTTCGGCCAGCATCCATAGGAGATCACATAATTGGTCTTAGCTAGGACTTTCTTATCCATTTACTTAATGTTGGACTAAAATTGTAGGAGAAATGTGGAATTTAGGGATGTTCATTGTTCTACATATGTGGGGCGGAATGGAGCAGAAGTGGAGAAATCAGTGGGTGACAATGGGTGGAAATGAAGGATAGAGGTAGGGAAAATGGTAGGGAAATGATTTGGGATATATTGGGGGTGATTTGAGGATGAATAGGGGGTGGATTGGGGCTAGAATAGAACTACACAGCTTCTCTCTCATGTGGAATGGTCATGCTATTCACGCGGGGGTGGATGAACAAGTGAAGACCAAAATTGCAAAATGTTGGATTAAGTACTAGATTGGGTAGCAGAGCGGTCGGGGTACGTGGCACGGCTACGGTGGATCACCTATTTCATGGCTTTGGTAACCTACACGACCGTTCTGAGTGGGTGGATACATGGCCATGCTGCCTTGGACCGTCATGTTGGGTCTGTTCTTTAGTTCTCAAATTCTTTGATTTTTCTCAATTTCCCTGTTGATTATGAATGCACCACCACGGCCGTTCCATGTCACAACAGTTGTGGTGAGTACTGTGGAAATTGTTCCACACTTGAATTTCATCAAAACATCAAATCTTTGATCCAAAATGGTTTTTCTTGGATTACTTGTCAAAATTCATCTAATTTCCTTATTTCAACCTATTTTCACCTACACATCTTAAAACTAAACAAAAACTATTAAAAACAAGTGTGTGTGTGTGTGTGTGTGTTTTCTTGGAAAAGTGTAAAAATAAAACAAAAGTATCAAAAATGGAAGGTTGGGTGAAGAATTCCCAAACCTAGGTGGGTTGCCTCCCACAAGCACTGAGTTTCATACCTTCAGCTGGGCTTCTTGGTGACTCTTCAATCATTCATCCATTTGGCATCCTCATGTGCCCATTCTTACAATAAATGCATCTCTCATTTGCACTCAACCTATGTTCCTCATCCCTTTGATCACCAAAATTGTCATCAAATCCTTCATTCAGATCCCCTCCTCTCAAATGACCATTTAGACTCTTGAAGTGATCATGCCCAATATCCTCATCTCGGGCTCACCAGGTTGGAGTCTTATACATGTTGATCTTGATCTTCATGTCCATGAATGAAACTGTCATCGTGCCACTGTGAACATGTATCTCAACGTCATCTATAGATAAGAACAGTCTTTCCAAGACAATAGGAATCTTCCTATCCTATGACTCCATATCAAGAACACTGAAATATGTCATGAACATTGTGCCTTTTTCTTTGTCTATCATTACCAAAACATCATCCACTCTTCCTCTCGGCACTTTTATGGAATGGTCTGCCAATTGAAGAGTGCAATGTGTCGGCTTAAACTTGCCCAATCCCAGCTCCACATAGACATTATAGGGTATCAAATTCACACTAGACCCCAAATCAAGTAAGGATATGTCTATGTGGTGTCCCCCTACGTAACTAGGTATGGGTGGGGCTCCTGGGTCTTTCCTTTTCATGGGAAGTGAGTGTTGGATGATAGAGCTCACTTGTTCAGTCAACTTCACTCTCTTTGGTATTATCCCCGTTGACCTTCTCTTCATAGTGCATAAGTTCTTAAGAAACTTGGCATATGATGGGATTTTCTTGATAGCATCCAATAATGGAATATTGATCTTCACTTGGCAAAACATCTCAAGAATGTCAACATTGTGCTTTGTCTCCTCCTTACTTACAATAGCTCATCTAATGTTTCAATGAATGGTGGCTCACTTGCTTTGGCCTTTCTTGCATCAACATGAGATGGAACACTAGGGATGGTGGGATCTACAAATGGAGTGTGAGGTGGAGCACATGGTATCCCAAAATCAACAAGCGGTGTCACTTAATCATCTTTGGCAATTTCCATCATAGTAACACCACTTGGCTTCCTTTGCTTTGATTTATCAACTTTTCTTTGACCTACGGGCTGCTCAAGAGATTTCCCACTACTTAGAACTATCACAACACTTCCTTTCTCATGGTGGAGAGGGGGATCTAGTTGTGGTTGTGGAGGAGGTGGCTTGGTATTGCAATTGAGGAGGGGAGAATTGATGTTAGAAGGTGAATTATGGAGAAATTTGTGATTATGGAGGGGTAGGTGGTGTATAAGGCTTAGGATAGCCTTGGAAGTGATATATGGGCTTCACTTGCATGGGAGGTGGACTACAGAAAACTTATGAATAAGTCATTAATCCACTTTCTTCATTGAAACTCAAGATGGGTTTTGAAGACAAATTTTCTTCTTGGAGAGCAATTATGGAAGATAGTTGCTCTATCCTCTCCTCAAGCCTTGCCACATTCATTTGTTTGTCACCAAACCTCTTCAACCTAGAGAGAACCTATTCCTCAAACCTTGATATATATCTTGGAATTTGTGGTTCTTGGTAGCTATAAGAGTGAGATGTCTTCTTTTCTTCACCATAGAACTCAGTAGAATTGACTACATGGCAAGGACATATGTCACTTGGTTCTTCATGAAGCTCACCATGTGACCAAGAATCTTTGTCACTTGTGGGATTTAGTCATTATGAGTTGGGGATGTCATATCAAAGGCATGGCCACCATCATTCATCATGCTTGAAGCACAAATTCTTGAACCTTTTGCTAGCTGCTCATACAAGGGCCATATCTCCTCAGGTGGCCTAGCCATGAAAACTCCTCCACAAGTGGAATCTACTAAGGATTGGCTCTTTGGAGACAGACTGGAGTAAAAGGAGTGAACTAGATGCCACAAAGGGATCTCATGGTGGGGGAACTCTCTCAACATCTTCTCAAATCTCTCCTAAGCATTGTGAAACTATTCATTACCCAATTGACTGAAACTTGTTATGGTATGCCACATTTTTGTTAACCTTTCTATAGAGTAGAATTTTCTTAAGAATGCATTCTTCATCACCTCCCAACTCATGATGTCCCTCCTTGAATCATACCAATTTTAGCTTTGTATTTAAGGGAGAATGAGAACAAGGTCAATCTGATTATGTCATCACTAGCCGTCGGCGTTCTGAAGGTGGAGCATACTTCAAGGAAGGAGTCCAAGTTCTCATAGGGGTTCTCACTCTCTGAGCCATAGAAGGTGGGTTGGATCCCAAGAAGACTTGGAGGGATGGATAATTTCTCCCTTGGCATTTGATCAACTCTACTAGAAATTGGTGATTTGTAGCTGCTAGGCATGAAGTAATCTTGAAGTGGCTTGTGAGGTATAGTTTATCCTTCCATCTTATCTCCCCCACGTGGCTTGTCACATGCACAAGGCACAACCAAACAAAAGAGAAAAAGTTAGCAAACCAATATGCACAAAGAATACAAAGAATAAAGAATAAATAATAGCAATGATGAGGGGAGTAGGAAAAGTCAAAGAAAACTGATTAGTTAGGTCAAGCACCTTTCTCCACTGCAATGGTGCCACAAATTTTGGTATGTTTCTGTCAATGGCGTTACACACTACTCAATTGGAATTTGAGTAGATGCAAATCCGTGAGCAAGAAACACACGGTGGGATTAAACTTTCAAAATTTATGATGAACCTAAACTCAACACACTCGCATAAACTAAAACACTACACCCACAAGAGCACGAGGTCATGTTGTAGTATAGGTAAGGTGGCAAGTATAGGGTCGATCCATAGGGAGAAAAGGGGGACTAGAGTTAGGTTATTTTTAGGTCTAGGTTGCTACTGCGGAGTCTAGGGTTGAAGGGTTTAAAGGTGATTTTTTGATTACACTAAGTTGAATGGGAAAGCAAGTAAAGGAAGGCAAGCAAGAACAAAATCTAAATTAACCCTAGACAGTTAATTCTACTAAGCAAGAAAAGACAAGGAAAGATAGGAAAAGAATAAGCTATGCTAAGGCAAGAAAGAAAAGGAACTACACTACACTAAGATAGCAAGCAAGGCAAAAGAGCAATTAAAGACCTAAAGCTAACAAGAAAAAAGTAAGAATAGGACAAGAAGCTAACTAAGTAAGTAAAGAGCTAACTAAGCTAACACTAGCTAAGCAAGAAGGCAATTAGGGTTTTAAAGCAATAAAGGGAAATGTGGGATGTTTAAGGGATTCACTTATCAATTAGTTTGGGGGTGACATATGCACATAATGATTTCATTTATATTATCAAATCAAATAACAAGCTAGAGTCTAATGAATTATCCTAAACTACTAACTGGTCATGGATATGCTAGGTTGTGTATAGGGGAACTAGTCCCTACTACCCTTGCGATGTTCAATGGGGTTAGGGTTTAGGTATAATTCAATTAGAGTCTAAACAAGCCTAGGTTTCTAGGTTAGATGATCTTAGGGTGATTAGGGGTTGAGGTTAGTAATGGGAGTGGAAGTGAGGTTTTAGGCCTCCCCTCACCCACATTCTAGCCTTGAAAAATCTCCATTCTAAGCACACAAATTCATCTAAACTGGCTACTTAGATCTCTCAACTAGGGTTAGGAGAATTGATTAGAATGTATGAAGATTTGTAGCTAGCTAGGGATCCAAGAATTGGACCTAGGAGAAAATCCCAAAATTCACACACACAAGCAATTTCTCTAAATTCCTAGGTGATTTTGAGCACAAACCAACAAGCAATTCATGAAGAGTGAGATAGAAATAGAACAAAATCATTAGCAAATGAAATTACAATATTAACACATCATTTTCCCCCAACATATTTTTCACCCCCAAACAGCCCACCAATGGGGTCTAGCTACTCATAGCAATGCAAAATACAAAAAGAAGGATGAAAGAGGTAGAAGAAGCCATGGAGCTCAGTGTAGATGAAGAAATACTCCACTTCAGCTGTTGTAGGATGTCCTCCTCTCTCTCCTCCAAGGCACAATGACATGGGATGGTGGTGGAATAGGGCCAAAACACTAGGAAAATTGGGTTTTGGTGGTGGAAATGGTGAAATGGGGTGAAATGGAGGTGGAAATGGAGAGGAATGGGTGGAATGCAAAAAATGGGGAGCTAAGAGGTGGTCGAAGGTATCTAACCTCATACTAGAGCCTCCACCTAGGTATATATAGGTGTGGGGGAGGCAATACGTCAAGTAGGGTAAGTATGGGTAATGCAGTATAAAAGTAGCTAGGTTTTGTGGGTAGCACAGTTGTGGTCATCACCACATCCATGGTGGAGTGCGGTGAGAATGGCCGTGGTCATGTGGAATGACCATGGTAAAAAATGGAGAAAAATCACAGTAACTTGGTCAAAAATGTTCATGAGGTTCACCACAGCCATGGTGGGGCTAGGGTAACATGGTTGTGGTGGCTTGGAAAACAATGTCTATTCTTGGCTCCACAATCATTCTATCTCAGCTGTCACATGGTCATGCAAGGTAGCATGGCCGTTCTAGGTCAGTTCACCATGGCCATTCTGAGTGGAACGACCGTGGTGATTCTTGCTTTTCTCTAAGGTGACTATGTTGGTTTTAGATGAACCAGCATGGCCGTTCAGAGGTACCACGACCGTGGTGGTCTCCGTTGTAGCACTTTGACTTGATTCTTTGTTCATTCTTGGACATCTTTGCTTCAATGGAGCTTTGGCCACTAGGGGTAGGTTGAAGGAGCATCGAACATCACTTTAGGCCTCTCCAAGGGTAGGGAAACCTAGGATCACTCATTTTCTCTCTCTTACATCATGCATGGTCCAAATGCCTGAAAAACATGCAAATAATGTCCATAAGTGCATTTTATACAAATATGCATATTAGGGGAAATAACATGTAATCTAACAGGTATATATGTGATTGAAATGCAATATGACACAAGATGAAACTTTAAAATAGGGTTGAATCAGTTATACACATGTTGATGCATCATGTACCCATGAGGGTTTCATTTGATACATTGAACGAGGTGCAAGAAGGACGGTATGGTTGAGGACATGGAGGTGCCTTGGTGGAGGTAGAGGCTCTAGGTGTGGTAGAAGAGGATGGAGTCAAGCTTTTCTTGAGCGTTTTCTCACTAATACAGACTCCTTTTTGAGCAGGTTTTTAATGAAGATCATGAAAAAGAGACTTTCTAGTGGCAGATTGAAATAAACCACAGATCAAGGCTGGGTAGGGTGGGTGGGTACCTCGGGTGTTCTTCCTAGAGTCGAAGAAGGTCATGTGGTGGAGAACATATATAGACCACTTGACTCTGATGTTCTTTAGAAGGTAAAACATAATCACTGTGGTATTCTCTATAATTTCAATTGACTTTTCTTGGTGTGAATATTACAGTTGACTATCAGAGTGAGAATGCGGCTTTTTAAGTCTAAGGCTAAGGAGGGTAGGATGGACTTCTTCCTATAGGGAAACTGAGGCTTCTTCAAGAATTTATGTATGTCAGGGAGAGTGATATCATATTGCTTGTAGAAGGCCTCAGGGTCTTGGAGGTCAAAATACTCAAGGTAATGCTTTCTCCATGTGTCGGTGACCTCAGTACCAGAGAAAATTATATTTAATGTATCTTATGAGATATTGAACTTTTTACCGGTAATCATGGAAGTAAGAATGACTTGAGTATTAGGTGGGGGTACATGAGTGTCGTAATTTCATGATAAATTTGCAAAGAATTCATGAACCTCCTTAGTTCTTGTGATGGAGTTGTTATAGCACATGCATTCGACACTCAGGGTTGATATGTGGTGGTCATACAACAACTAAGCTACCTCATCTATAACCATTTTTCTATGTGGGTGAGGCTCAAACAAGGAACAAAAAGGAAAGGGGTTCCTGGGAAGGAGCTCCTTGTACCTATTTAGAGCTTCATCGGAAACAAAGAAGGTATCATTGAAGGGAATGAGGTGAGAGTTGGAGGAGGAGTATGGTGCTCCGGAAGGGGCAGTTCTCTTTCTCCTATTTGCAGCCATGGAGGCAGAAAGAAGGAGATTGAGAGATCAAAAACGAGGGAAACACCACCAAAATCAGACCAAACACCTAGGGATGATGTGTAAGAGAGCTAGGAAGGTCAATCAAGGGATGCCTAGGGATAGGAAATGAAAGGTCGGGGATAGGGTTGAGGCTTGATGGAGTTGGAGAAGGAATTAGTCAATTTTTCTCTAGTTGAGATGGAGAAAAGTCAGACAAACCATACTTTAGTTTTGCTCCAGCCCAATCATCGGTCAAGTTATGTGAGATGGAAACTTTATGTAATGGCTTTTTATAAAATCCCTCGGCCACATATCAGTCAAGTTGGCATCTTGACCGATGGTCAACCTGGTCCATCATTAGAAATCTTAATTTCTAGCCTTTTGAGTGCCAATTAAATTTATTTTTCTAGTACATTTTGCATTATAAACATACTTAGGCACATATTACTCATCATTGGGTACTATTTAGTGATAGAACAAGTGTTTGTGAAAAATACCCAAAATAAGCGAAAAACAAGGCATACGAATGTGAAATTTTAGCACTTTAGCAAGCAAGTGTGATCAAGACTTGAGCAAAGAATATCAGATAGCTGGAAACTAACTAGAAGTCATATCAAATTCATCCAAAGTAGTTATGAGTAGTTTAGATCTAATGAAATTAAATTTCTCTCAAGCTAGTGGTTTAGTAAAAATGTCCACCAATTGATTTTCCATGTCCACATGCTTGATAGAAATATCCTTTTTGGAAATGTGATCACAAAGAAAATGATGACAAACCTCTATATGCTTAGCTCAAATATGCAATATAGAATTGTAAGATAAATTTATTGCACTAGTATTGTCACAATAGATAGGAGAAGGATCAAAATAAATCTTAAAGTCTTGGAGCATTTGCTTCATCCATAGAACATGGGAACAACAATTCCCAGATGTAATGTATTCAGCCTCAGTAGTTGATAAATCCATTGTGCTCTATTTTATACAAAGACACCAAGAATGGTCCTAGGAGGAAGCAAGTTCCACTTGTGCACTTTCTATCAATAAAATATCCTACATAATTTGCATCACTATAGGCCATAAAAGTAAAGTCTCTTGACTTGGGATATCACAGTCCAAAATTTGGGTTTTTGGCTAAATACTTAAAATCCTCTTAACAACTATAACATTTGATTTTTTGGGAATTGATTGACAGTGAGCACACAAGTCAACACTGAACATTATGTCAGGTCTAGAGGAAGTTAAATAAAGTAAAATTCCAATCATACCTCTATAGAGCTTCTCATCCACTTTCTCACTTTTTTCATCTTTATCAAGTTTGATGGTGTTTGACATGAGGGTGTCCATTAGCTTGGTGTTCTCCATCTCAAAGAGATTTAGTAGCTCACTTGTGTACTTGCCTTGGTTGATGAAGTTCCCATCTTTAGTTTTCTTGATTTGAAATCCAAGAAAGAATGTAAGCTCACCCATCATGCTCATCTCGAACTCACTCTGCATAAGATCACTAAATTGCTTGCAAAGACCAAGATTAGTTCTGCCAAAATGATATCATCGACATAAATTTGAATGATAAGAAAGTTGTTGGAAGTGTGTTTAAGAAACATGGTAGAATCCTCTTTTCCCATGATATACCCATGATCTAACAAAAAGTTCTTTAATTTCTCATACCAAGCTCGAGGTGCTTGTTTGAGTCTATAGAGAGCTTTTTGCAATAGATAGACATGGTTAGGTACATGTTCAAAGCCAGAGGTTGTGAAACTTACATTTCTTCCTCAATTGCACCATTTAAAAATGCACTTTTAACATGCATTCGATAAAGAAGAAAGTTCTTATAACTAGAAAAAGCAAGCAACATACAAATGGACTCAAGTCTAGCTAATGGTGCATATGTTTCATCAAAATCTATACCTTCCTACTGATTGTAGCCTTGAGCCACTAAACTTGCTTTGTTTCTTACCACCTTGCCTCTTTTATCTAGCACGTTGCTGTAGACCCACTTGGTTCCAATGACCTTTCTATCCCATGGTCACTAGTATAGTAATGGTCTATAAGGTCGGTTTTTTTTAAGCCTATAGTGTCACTTTTCAACTGACGCCTAAGTGTCATCGCTAGAGAAATTGTTGTATAGGGTCAGTTTTTTAACCAAAGAAAACCGACCTTATATAGTAAAAACCGACCCAAGAGGCTGTCAAAAACTAACCCCAAGAGAGAAAAGAAGCGATTTGTAGACTCTATTGAGTCGGTTTTCTTCATATAACCATCCTTACAGAGTTTCTCTAGGGTCAGATATTTAGAAAAACCAACCTTCATACTACCTTTAGAAAAATAACCCACCCTATAAGGTCGGTTTTTCTAAATAACAGACCTAGAGATACTCTGTAAGGACAGTTATATGAAGAAAACTGACTCAATAGAGTCTTGCTGATAAACAGACCCAATAGGGTTGGTTTTTCTAAATAACTTATCCTAGAGATGCTCTATAAGGACGGTTATATGATGAAAACCGAGTCAATAGAGTCTACATATTGATCTTTGATAACCAGACCCTATAAGGTCATTTTTTCTAAATAACTGACCCTAGAGATACACTATAAGGATGATTATATGAAGAAAATCGACTCAATAGAGTCTATAGATTTCCTTGCTAATAAACAGATCCTATAAGGTCAATTTTTCTAAATAACCTACCCTAGAGATACTATGTAAGGACGGTTATATGAAGAAAACCGACTGAATAGAGTCTAAAAATTGCTTGTTGATAAATAGACCCTATAAGGTCGGTTTTTCTAAATAACCGACCCTAGAGATGCTCTGTAAGGACGGTTACATGATGAAAACTGACCCAATAGAGTCTACATATTGATCTTTGATAACCAGACCCTATAAGGTCAGTTTTTCTAAATAACTGACCCTAGAGATACTCTGTAAGGATAGTTATATGAAGAAAACCGACTCAATAGAGTCTACAGATTGCCTTGCTGATAAACAGACCCTGTAAGGACGGTTATATGAACAAAACCAACTCAATAGGTTATGAAAACTAAGTTTCTAATCCCAGATCCTATAAGGTTGGTTTTTTCATAAAAACTGACCCTAGAGATCGACAAGGTCGGTTGTTTAAAATAACCGACCCTATAGGGTACAATTTTTTTAAAAAAAAAATCTACAGAAACAGAACAGAAATCTTCAGAACAGAGTAGATCAAAACCTTCAATAGAAAAGACATGCAAATGATGCAAGCCATAAATTCCAAAACCACATTTGCTAGCTTTTATGTCCATTCGAATTATCAATTTACAAACCACACATTCATAACAAAAATGATTCATATAATCAGTTGAGTTACACATAATCACATCATAACATTTAAAAAATGATAGATTGCAAGTATGAGATGATATTAATGTCAGATACAAAAGTAAATATGAAAGAGTTCCAAAACCACATACATAAATGGAGCTAACATATTCAATCCAATGTTATATTGACTTCATTTAGAAAAGCATCTGACCACTCTTCTCAGAATTCATTTATGTCCTCAGGTGTGTAAGGCTGAGTTATAAATATCTACAATAGAAAATGCACATGCTAATATTTTATAAAATGACTACAACTCACTTGTAAATTTATGATGTTATTCTTTATTACCTGATCTATAGTCTGAATGTCATGTGATGCTTGTTTCACAATAGCTTGCATATATTTCATTACATAGTAGCCACAATCCCAGTCATTATTTTGTATAGGACACTACAAATTATATTTAATGTTAGTAAACTACTATAAACAGAGTTGAGATAAGACTATAAGAGTTGACATATAAGAGTTGAAAATTAATACATATAAGACTAAGCAGTTGTCAAAGTAGCTACCTTGGCATTTTTCAAATTCAATGTCTTTAATTTTGTGGGTATTTATTCTCCACCTTCACAAAAAGCCCTTATACCCTTATCAATTAAACGATAGTTGGTAAAATAGAAATTCTAAATAGAAATATCATGTTGAAGCATTGACTAAATTTATGCTTACTCCATAGTTGGAAATTTCAATTTGTGGCCCCTTATTGTAATTCCCATTGGGTCAAGATAATAAAGAGTCATCAATTTTGGGACAACCACCAATAATTCCCAATATCTAGATCTGAGTATGAATAAAACAAATATTAAAATAAATACATTTATTCATTATTAAAATTATATTGAATAATAATACTTACTTGACATTAAAAGGAATTAGAATAATTTCCTTTCCCAGACTAGAAAAATATTTTAATGCAGTAGAGAAGTACTTATTCACATCCTCAACATGCGTCTCCACCTGACTAGTGATTGAAGGAACTAATAATCCAACATTCTTTATATCAAAGTTTATGGCCTCGGTATATAAGTGGTTGTATAACATTTGTAATTATTTTCATATATAGAAATAAGTTAAAAATATGTATTGGAATTTTCTATATTGATAGATACTTACCTTATCCATACTTCTAATATTGAAGTATTTAGACAATCATATTGGAACAACTCTATAATATCATCAAGAAAAATATAATTATCAAAGTCCCTCCCAGTTGCATCTTCTGTTAAATTGACCAACATATGTAATCCATAGCTTTGGTTGGCTAAATATCGACACAAACATTTACATTTACTTCCCAACTCGTCGAATGTGGATTCTGGAATAAAAGGTGGCTTGGGCATAGGAGGATGACTAGTAGAATTTTTAATTTTTGGTTTGTAAACTTGTTACTTAAATTACATACTTATATTACATGAGTTCATATATGTAGTCAAATATGAAAAACATGGTAGAATCCAGGTATACCTTGCCATTTATAACCAGGTGTCTAGGCCAACCCACCATAGCACCCTCTGCTTCTTCAACTGTACTATATTCAGGATTAGGTATGGGTAGTGGTTTGTCCCCCATTCGGTCATACACAAGATGGATGGACACACGGCCAATGTCATCAGTAATTTGTTGGCAATGCAATGTACCACCAAGGTTGTATACCTTGCCCGCTGCCACAACATTATATTTTGGAACCTCCACTACAAGTTTACAGTTCATACCAACCTAGAATTGAAATAATATAAGTTATATACAAAGCAATAAACCAGATACCTACTACAACTATATATATATATATATACATATATATATCATACTAATAACACAACATATAGAAAAAACATACTACAGATTGTTGTGGTGGGTCATTGAGAGTGCTCCCACGACCTTCTACAGCTGGAGTATGTGCTTGTACCTCATCATCTGAGAGACGCATAGTTTGAATAGGTTGAGAAGGTTGAGTAGGCTGAAATGAAGAAATTATTTCTTTTACTTTCTGTGCTACTAATGCTTCAACTTCCTCTTGTGTAAGACCTCCTACATGACCTCTTTTAGATTGTGAAGGGAAAAAATAAGTATTGAATCTTATGCCAGCTCCTAATCCCCTAACACGGCCAAGATGCTCCTTCGTACCAAGAGCAACTCATAGTTCATCCACGCGGCTAGTTGGGGTGAACTTTCCTTCCTTCCTTTGCTCATGGAGATCAATCTATTCATAGTTAATAAAAATATTAAATCATAATATCAATTAGATATAAATAAATCTAAGTTTGTGGGAGTTACTTTTTACGTAGTTGGGATAAACCTACCATCTTTTGTGCCACCTCCTTAATTGCAAGGTTGACAATTTCACCTGCTTAATTCTTTCTAGCATCAATCCACTACAAGTGTCGGGGTGGACGCTCAGCTTGAGTTGCACAGGACTCTTCTCCAGAAGAGAGTTGCTTCTCTTGTAGTTGGCGGCGGAAGGCATAACCACTGGGCCCCAAGTGATGGTCATTCAAATTTTTGGCCCGTCTTTCCTTTTGGGCCTCGTGAATAGCCTAATCATTTAAAATGAGGTATTATAATTTATACTTGGCAAACATATATAAAAAGATTCACCTCATGAATTGTATAAAAAGATTCATACAATACATCACAATCTTTATTACCTAAAACTCTTCTGATTTCCTAGATGCAACAAATCTTTCCCACACCTCAAGATCTATAAATAAATATATATATATTGTTTTCTTCTTTTGTTTAGGATTATCTATAAATTCCCTTTTGAGATATGTCTTAAAAGCCCATCATCGTACACCACAACATTGTAGCACTTTTTTCTTGTGATCTTTTTCATTTAGATGAAAAACACCCTATACATACAAAAGAAGCAATAATGTTTTATTAAAAAGGATATGTCTTTGCAAGCAAACTAAATTAGAATCAATAAACAAAAAACATATTAAAATAATATCACTTCCACTCACAAATATATCTTTCCATAGGAGGTCTTTTAAGGCATCAGAAACATCATGGCACTTTTTTATATCTATTGCCACCTTACTACGCACGATCGCCCCTATGTAATGCTTGAAATCACTAGCATGTTCCCCAATAAGTGCTCCTGTCACATCAAACTAGACTGCCAATTTCTCCCCTTTAGCCCTAAGCTCCTGCAGCCTACGTGTTATGATCGTATTTGAGCTTAATGGGTAAGTTAAGGTTTATGTGGATGACTACATACTTAGTTATATTGGATATTTAATTAAACATGATTAATGATGATATCTCAATCATGATATGTTAAAACTAATGAGAACCCCAAGTATGCTATCTCTTTGTATAAATAGGGTTTGAGAAAATTTAAACCCTAATTGGCAAAAATTAGGGTTTTGATAGTACATGAATAAGGAATTTGATCAGGATAGCAGTGTGGTAAATAATTTCTCCTATTTTCTACAAATTTTTATTTAATTTAATTTTTTATATAATATGTATAACTCAATCATGCATATTGGAGAAAAATTTCAGAATATTTGAGTGTTCTTTGAATGTGGTTCATGGTCGAACTATACTTCGACCAAAATGCTGACAGAGTACTTTTCAGTAGTGTAGTGTTTTATTTTCAATTATTTATTGGTAACACGAAATGATCTGCAATTTTAATTGGAGATCTGAAACTCAATCATAATCAACATTTAAAATTTTCATTATTTTTTGATGCATTTAGACCTTATCAATAGATGAATTACAGTAATATTTTTATGATAGAAAATTCAGCTGAAATAAGAGAAAGTATAGTGAGGGGTCAATGTGCAATTGTCCCAAACAGCTCAATTGCTCTATATGGTCAACCTAACACACAAGGAGTGCTCATGATTCGTGATTCAATCTAGAGAAATGAAATCCTAGAGAGAGAGGGAGAGTTAGGGTATGAAAGGAGAAAGTGATGGAGATGCTGACCTAGGGTTTTGTAGTCCAAGGAATGATGAAATCATGTCATTTTAGATTCTTTGCATAGACTTTAATGGTGAATCTTCTCTCACATCTCAAGATTCTGTCCCTCCTCTGATTTGACCTGAAATGGTTTCAAAACTTCCCCTTTTTTACTCTTTCTTCATAATCCCTCATTTTTAGGGTTTCTAAGTTGAAAGGAAGAAGAATCGGGTGAATTGCTAGGGATTTTATATGAGATTGAAATTTTTAGGGATGACTGCATTTTTAAGGTGTTTTCACACCTTAGGGTGAGTGGGAACTTTCTTTAAACAGTATATTGCAGAAAAATTGGTTAAATCATCCATAATCTTTAATTGCTTAGTATGCGACTACAAACCCTGAATTGTGTGTTTGATCTAAGTTGTTCCAAAATGATATGAAATAGATTCTTCCTCTGTTTGGATCAATTTCAGATGATAAAATCATATTAGAAATGTATACAATACATCCTAATAAGAATTCCCTAAGTACTCGCAGAGGTTATAAGAGTAAACTAAAATATAGGGAATTTGTCTATGACTGAAAATGTTGTATAATTAAATAGAGAAATTTGTTTATCTGGATTCCCTTGGTTATGAATGATTGTTTATCTGAATTCATAGTACATATATGTTAGATACTATCTTAGATTTCATTGAAGGTGAATAGTGTTTGTTTGATATCTCAGTAAAGATGGTGAAACCCTACATGCGAAGAAAGTTGGATATTTGAGAATAGATATCGTGAAATCCATTTGAACGGATTTTCTTGACATGATAGACTTTATTTATTAAATTTTATTATTGATGCATGTTATCTCAATGAATGGCATGGAAACCCAAATTTAGCTCAGTTCCAAGGTTTCATACATATATTGATTTTATATGATTTGTTAGTAGTAGTCTTTATTTAGTGAATGTTTATGTCGCATGAAATCCTTATGAGAGCCATGTGATAAGTGAATGGGGTAAATGAAACCCTAAGGATTGGATGTTCAATGAATCAGGTATTTAGATATCAATGTTCATAGTATGAGAAGTGGTGATGTTTAGCAGTTCAGTTGTGGTAAATGTTATCAGATGATTTATGAAACGAATGGTTTACAAAGCTAAACTAAGATATGTAATGTGATGCACAACTCAAGATTTGGGTTGAGGTGCACGTTTTCCAAGAAAGTACAAATAATTTACAAGTGCAAATGAAGATTACTCGTGTGTCAAGTAATTAACTCTTATCAGTGTATTAAGAAGTTCAATTGCATGATTCTAGTGTATAAAGTATCAAGTGGACATGTATTCTGTTATTTAAGAATTTTAATCTGCCTGTATGTATAAAATGTTGATTTCTTAGTATATTACAGTGTGTTGAGTATATTGCTCTGCAAAGTTTAGACTGATATACATGTTGCGTTATAAACTTTAAATAAATAGACACAGTATCATAGAGATACCAGACTCAAGTATAAGTAAGGGAAAAGATACAATATAGTAAGAGCTTTCCAAGAATAATAAAATAATAGACTTAAGAGGCCTAAACATCATAGATTCTCATATGAGGTGTCTACACCGTAGGGCTGAAATGACCTAACCCTGCAGTGTCCAGTATACGGGGGTCGGAACGTACTAACAGGTGGTATGGGGAACGAAGCCCTAGTGGAAGTCTCCTTAATATATAGCATGTAGTGTCCAACATCAACCAGAGGTCCTGGTGGCACTAGAGTACAGAAATGCCAATAGGTGGCTTGACTCTCTGCTTGTGTGCTCAGGTTAGATGAGAAGTCCAATTTTTATGGCATAATAGGTGTGTCGAGGCCAGAGAGCCATTTTCCTAATTTGGACCAGTGACGTAGTCAGGATTAGCATTCCCGAGTGTGCCAGCTAAGTCTTGTATGGTGAGATCGTAGTTCTCTGCGAGTCTTCATATGTATAGTACACTGCATATGATAAGGGCATAAGCTAAAATATGCTAATATAAGTTTTAAAGAGTTTCTTATAAGTAAGAAAGGCTAAGAAAGATTCGAGTACAGTTTTCCAGCAATTATTCTTTGTATGTTTCTGAATTATTAGTTCTCTTTGAAATTTATCAAGTATGCTCATATATTGATTTGCTCTTGTTGATATCTAGAGTATCCTGCCATATTTATGATTGTCAATGATCAATCTCTTTAAAGCTTACTACTGTTATAATTGATATCAGTTGCTCAAAAGTATATTTGTAATTATATTAGTACTTTAGACTGTTTCTTTGAAGTACTCATTCACTGGGCGAGTAGGCTCAACCCTCTACTCAAAAAAATTTAGACAAACTATGGGGATTGAAGATATCATTGCAACGTAGTAGAACTGCCACAAGAGTTAAGTCTGAGTATAGTTAAGTTTAGTCAGTCCTTGTCACTCTAGGTCCTTGTAAAGAAATAAGAGAGAGTTGTAAATGATGATGTATAATATTATTCCTATTTTAGCAATATATGCAAATCAGCAAGTCTTATGTGCTTAAAAGTATGAGAAACATAATGAATGTTCATACATGCATTTTTTACTGTTGAAATCAGATTAGAGAAATCCATTTCAAGATTCCCTTGTAAAGTTAGTTTATGTGGTTCAATGCGAGAAAACAAAGAGTCTGAAAAAGAAGAAAAAATTAAGGGTGATCTTTGTATTACGTTAAATCCTCAATTTATGTCCTAATCTCATGATTAGTGGTAATTGTGAGATCAGGGTGTAACAACTTGGTATCAGAGCTTAAACTGAGTTGTCAGGGACCATTAAGTTAGTAAGTTAGAGTCATAAGTGTGGCAGATAGGAGATGTTTTGATGTTAGCTCTAGGGATTTGAGTATTTGGATATCCTGGCCCGGTATCTGATTACTTGGATCAACCAGTATCAAGCTACTTTGTCTATTCTTTCATGTATACCCTGGCCAGGTATATTGTAGAAGGATGTTCTAAGAGGAACCCAAGAAATATTAGGGTTAGAAACAAGATAAGTAACATGAATTAAGAGCATAAATATAAAATGAGATAGAACTTTCATTTCATATTATTGTTTTATTGGAGATGAATAGAAAAGCTCTTATATGTTTGAATTCAAATATTCAGTATTTTGAAATATATATGGGTCTTTAAGATTTGTTGTACACTATGCAGTTGTAGCATTTATTGATTACATTCTTTGTATCAAGTAGACTAGAAATGATCTTTGAATGAGATTTCCTAAGTGGATAACTTTTCTTCCACACATTTGAGATGAATAGGAGTTGAGTAATCCTGAGTAGCTCTTGGCTTCAGGATAGTAGGTTCGGCCTGGTCTAGCTGGCAGGGTGTGTTACTGGGATCTAATGACTCCTATTGAAAATATAATAAGAGTAGACTCTGGATAAATTAGACCCACATCATAGTGAGAATGTACATACACTAAGATGTTGAAACATATGGGAAAGATTAGAATAGCAATGAATCAATTGGAACTGATATATGAGATCCAACTTTGGGGCCTCATATGAGAAACCCTTAATTGGGAATAAAGGAACACGACATAAGGTTCAGATTTAGTTTAATCTATTAGTATTATATGAACTCTAAATATGAAACGTGGAAAAGATATGAGAAAAAATTATGTAAGGGGCCAAGATAGTAAGAATCAATCATGAGGAATGGATTATATAACTGAGTACAATACTTTTATGTACTCCAAAGCAAAGGGAAAATAAAAGAAAAGAGTTAAGTATACGATAAGTACATAGAAGTGAAGAGTCTTCAGAAGAGTTAAAGTAAAGAGAATTAGATGAACATATAAATCATAAGACTAGGATAAGAAACATAGTTGAAACAAAGAGAAATGTTGGAAATAATGAGCCTGATTAAGGAATGATGGTTATGATATAATTGATAGCATGGAATGTATACCTTTATTAATAAGTTTAATACATTTTTCCTTACTGCCTTTGGATTCTAAGTCTCTATAGAACAACAAACTAGTTTCTAAAGGAAGAACAAAAGTGTAGCTAAATAAATGAATTAAGTCATACAAAGGTAGACTATATTCAGGAAGGAAAAACTTGATTGAAAGAGAAACTATGTTTCACCCATGCATGAGTCGTTTGATTTAAAATGAAGGATATGTAATGTATCAAACATGAGTTGAAACTAGTAGAGATATATTGATTTAGAATTTAAACTTCACATTAGTAGAAGGATAAAAGGAAATATATGCAACATGGTATACATGATCATACACATAAAAGAAGCAACATGATCATAAGATAAAACTAGAAGTTAAAGATGACATGTGGAATAGTAGTATATGGTAAGGGGATTATGGAAAGTAAAGAAGGGTTTGAAACATAATGGAGTCATATAGATTATAAAAGAAAGAGGTTGCGAGATTCAAGAAAGTGCTAATTAGTCAAGTATCCTTGTTGATAATTAATTAAACCTACATATGAGAAATGTATTAGTGATGTTTGAATATAAGAATTCTAAGTCTCAAAATCATCTTCTCTTTCATATCTTCCTTAATCAGAGCAATGTGGGAATGAAGTGATAAGAAAATGAATCATATATGATGCATAACCACCATGGTAGAGACATCTAGTAAATGTAATAATGACACACAATATGATGATGAAACCCTAGTAGGGTAATTGAGAATGTAATCTATCTGAATAGGTCAAGTAAGAGAAAGAAAATTCAATTGATAAGATAAGAAAGACCTTAGTAAAACTTGTGAGATCCAAAGTTTGAATTTCAAATTAAGGGAGAAAAGTCACATCACAATAACGTCATACTTCTGATAAGAACCAAACCCTAGAATGTTTAGAGTTGTAGTAGTTCAAGGGATGTCACTAGAGATTTGACCTTGAATACTAGCATCTCTATAAAACAAGATCATGAGATTTGCACTATGAGAAGTAAACTACCACTGATAGTAATCCAGGGTTTAAAGATAGCTAATCTGAAAGGTTAATAAACAATATGGAAATGATTCAGAATAAAGAGTAAGATATAAATTTGAAATGTAACAAGTGTGTTTTGAACAAAAAGAAAAATACAATATGAGTGAAGTGCGATATGAGATAAATTCTTGCAGTGATAGCAAGAATGATGAATAATCTATTTGTACCTTGTATGTTTCAATTTTAGGAATGTTTAATCTACATGATTAAAATGAGAAGGATAAGTAGCAAAAAGTAATTAGTAGTGAATGAGGAGAGAGATACGAGAAAACAATGGCTTTAAGTAATATGTGAATTTGTTTTTAGAAGTACAATTTGTTGAAGGCATAATAAGGGATGTAAATTGGTTCTACGTATGATTTTAGTGTACATGTGCAAGCAATATGTTAATTTCATGTGTTTGGTAGTTGTAGTCCTTCATACCAGTAATCCATCTTAGTATTGTACAATTTTGGTATGGTGATATGGGTCAAATGATGATAAAACAAATGGAGGGTTACCCTGAATAAGGTAGTCTTACCTATTCACTCATATGAATAGAAGGGATGATAACCATATTGTATTGATATGCGACCCTAATGAGGTATAGCTTGTTATACCTAGATTTAATATAACTAAGAGATGGTAATTGGGTATGAATAGTCCTTGAATGACTAATACAATCATGGAATAATTTGTTACTATTGTTGAAACCCTAGTATGCTATAACCTAATGGTTACACCTTGAATTATGTGTGGGTTCACACTTGAGAATAATATGGAATGTGAAGGTAATGCTTCACCTTATGCGTCCATGATGCAATGGGGATGTCATGAGTAGTATTATACAATTGTTGTTGAATCTAGTCTTCCAACTCAAGACTATTTTGCTATTTGAGTAGCACAATAGTAAAATTCAAAAGAACATGGTGAACTCTCTTTTGTGACTTAGAGGTAATACATAACAATAGTACATACTGAGTCGTATGAATTGAGATAGTTGGATCAGATTATCAATGTTGAGGTAACACCTCAAGAGTATAAAAAAATATTGAAATGGTTGTTTCTCTCTCTCTCTACTATGATTGATTGTGGCATAGAGAATTTGTTTGTTGTCCTTGAGAACTATTTCAAACATGTTGTGATTAGAAAAGAAAAGAAGGAGTTAATGTTGAAAACTGCATTCAAGTATGAAATACAAGAATATAATGACATGTTAGATTTCAAAAGCTTAAAATAAACCCCAAATGTACTTTACTTGCATATTTATGTTTCGAGGGTGAAACCTTTTTAAGGGGGGAAGAATTTATATGACCGTATCTGAGCTTAATGGGTAAGTTAGGGTTTATGTGGATGACTACATGCTTAGTTATATTGGGCATTGATTAAACATGATTAATGATGATATCTCAATCATGATATGTTAAAGCTAATGAGAACCCCAAGTATGTTATCTCTTTGTATAATTATGGTTTGAGAAAATATAAACCCTAATCGGAAAAAATTAGGGTTTTGATAGTACATGAATATGGAATTTGATCAGGATAGTAGTGTGGTAAATGATTTTTCATATTTTCTACAAATTTTGTATTTAATTGAATTTTGGATACGATATGTATAAATCAATCATGCATATTGGATAAAAATTGCAAAATATTTGAGTGATTTTTGAATGTGGTTCTTGGTCAAACTATACTTCAACCAAAATGTTGAAAGAGTGCTTTTTAGTAGTGTAGTGTTTTGTTTTTAGTTATTTATTGGTAATTCCAAATAATCTGAAATTTTAAATAAAAATCTAAAACTCAGTCATAAACAATATGTAAAATTTTCATAATTTTTTGATGCATTTAGACCTTATCAGTAGATGAATTACAGTAATATTTATATGATAGAAAATTCAGCAGAAATAAGAGAAAGTATAGTGAGGGGTCAATGTGCAATTGACCCAAGTAGCTCAATTGATCTATATGGTCAACCTAACACACAAGGATCTCTCATAATTCATGATTTAATCTAGAGAAACGAAATCCTAGAGAGAGAGGGAGAGTTAGGGTTTGAGAGGAGAAAGTAATGGAGATGCTGACCTAGGGTTTTGCGGTCTGAGGAATGATGAAATCATGTAAGTTTAGCTTCTTTGCATAGACTTTAATGGTGAATCTTCTCTCGAATGTCATGATTTTGTCCCTCCTCTGATTTGATCCGAAATGGTGTCAAAATTTCCCTCCTCAAATGGCAGGGTGCGCTACTGGGATCTAATGACAACTATTGGATTGATTCTTACTATCTTGGCCCCTTACATACTTTTTCTCATATATTTTCTATATTTCATATTTAAAGTTCATATAATACTAATAATTAAATTTAATCTAAACCTTATGTTGTGTTCCTTTATTCCCAATTAAGGGTTTCTCATATGAGGCCCCAATGTTGGATCTCAGATATTAGTTCCAACTGATTCTTAGCTATTCTAATCTTTCCCATATGTTTCAACATCTTAGTGTATGTACATTCTCACTATGATGTGGGTCTAATTTATCTAGAGTCTACTCTTATGATATAGGAATAGATTATATAACTAAGTACAATACTTTTATGTACTCCAAAGAAAATGGAAAATAGAAGAAAAGAGTTAAGTATACGATAAGTACATAGAAGTGAAGAGTCTTCAGAAGAGTTAAAGTAAAGAGAATTAGATGAACATGTAAATCATAAGACTAGGATAAGAAACTTAGTTGAAACAAAGAGAAATGTTGGAAATAATGAACTTGATTAAGGAATGAGGGTTATGATATAATTTAGAGCATGGAATGTATACCTTTATTAATAAGTTTAATACATTCATCCTTACTACCTTTGGATTCTAAGTCTCTATAGAACAACAAACTAGTTTCTAAAGGAAGAACAAAAGTGTAGCTAAATAAATGTATAAGTCATACAAAGGTAGACTATATTCAGGAAGTAAAAACTTGATTGAAAGAGAGACTATGTTTCACCCATGCATCAGCCATTTAATTTAAAATTAAGGATATGTAATGTATTAAACATGAGTTGAAACTAGTAGAGTGATTATTGATTTAGAATTTCAACTTCACATTAGTAGAAGGATAAAAGGAAATATATGCAACATGGTACACATGATCATACACATAAAAGAAGCAACATGATCATAAGAGAAAACTAGAAGTTAAAGATGACATGTAGAATAGTAGTATATGGTAAGCGGATTATGGAAAGTAAAGAAGGGTTTGAAACATAATGGAGTAATATAGATTACAAAAGAAAGAGGTTGCCAGATTCAAGAAAGTACTAATTAGTCAAGTATCCTTGTTGATAATTAATTAAACCTACATATGAGAAATGTATTATTGAATGTTTGAAGATAAGAGCAATGTGGGAATGAAGTGATAAGAAAATGAATCATATATGATGCATAACCATCGTGGTACAGACATCTAGTGAATGTAATAATGACACACAATATGATGATGAAACCCTAGCAGGGTAATTGAGAATGTAATCTATATAAATAGGTCAAGTAAGAGAAAGAAAATTCAATTGATAAGATAATAAAGACCTTAGTAAAACTTGTGAGATCCAAAGTTTGAATTTCAAATTAAGGGAGAAAAGTCACATCACAATAACGTCATGCTTCTAAATTTTAGGAATGTTTAATCTGCATGATTAAAATGAGAAGGATAAGTAGAAAAAAGTAAGTAGTAGTGAATGAGGAGAGAGGTAAGAGAAAATAATGGCTTTTAGTAATATGTGAATTTGTTTTTAGAAGTATAATTTGTTGAAGGCATATTAAGG
The DNA here is from genome assembly GCA_963693085.1 of Alisma plantago-aquatica. Taxonomy (NCBI): domain Eukaryota; kingdom Viridiplantae; phylum Streptophyta; class Magnoliopsida; order Alismatales; family Alismataceae; genus Alisma; species Alisma plantago-aquatica. The sequence goes on along the minus strand of OY856411.1, from coordinate 1,204,866,656 downwards.
TACGTATGATTTCAGTGTACATGTGTAAGCAATATGTTAATTTTAGGTGTCTGATAGTTGTAGACATTCATACCAATAATTCATCTTAGTATTGTACAATTTTGGTATGGTGATATGGGTCAAATGATGATAAAACAAATGGAGGTTTACCCTGAATAAGGTAGTCTTACTTATTCACTCATATGAATAGAAAGGATGACAACCATATTGTATTGATATGTAACCCTAATGAGGTATAGCTTGTTATACCTGGCTTTAATATAACTAAGTGATGGTAATTGGGTATCAATATTCCTTGAATGACAAATACAATCATGGAGTACTTTGTTACTGTTGTTGAAACCCTAGTATGCTATAACCCGATGGTTACACCTTGAATTATGTGTGGGTTCATACTTGAGAATAATATGGAATGTGATGGTAATGCTTCACCTTATGCATCCATGATGCAATGGGGATGCTGTGAGTAGTATTGTACAATTGATGTTGAATCTAGTCTTCCAACTCAAGATTGTTTTGCTATTTGAGTAGCACAATAGTAAAATTCAAAAGAACATGGTGAACTCTCTTTTGCGACTTAGAGGTAATACATAAAAATAGTACATATTGAGCTGTATGAATTGACCGGCCTAAATCGCGCGTCCTAAACTTGGAGGCGGATTTGAGGTAGTTGAGCTTTTACATTTATAACCCGAAACCTTCTTGGCCCCCACAACTTTGATTACGGGGTCGAAGTAGATAAACGGGGTTGAACACAGGGACAAGGGTGGTAGTGTTGAGAATGTTGAATCGACACGCTACACTCCGGCAAGGATAAGAGATGATAAAATTCCCAGAAGGGAACAACTGAACAAGATCGATAAAACAAAAGAAAACCCTATCTCCAACTGGAGTTATAAGGAAAACTTAGGTTTTAGGCATTTATCAGTTTTTAGGGATTTTCATGCAATGGAAATAGAGAGGTAACACTAATGCTATAGCGAGATACGAAGGAGAAAACTTCGGTAAAACAAGCGGCAGCAGAAAACATCCTGTACCCCTCCTCTCAGAGCGGGTACCTCTAACCAAGCATCAACACCCCTCTCGAGGTTGCTGGACTTAAATTAGAGTGGAAGGGTTACTACTACGACTTTGATTCTGGGCACTCTCGTACTCCAAAATCAGACCAAACACTAGAGCCACAACACCTCTCTCAAGGCTGTTGCGACGGGAAAACACGATTCGGTAGCTAATCAAAATGCGATCCAACGTGCAAGCTAGAGGTCAGATATTAAACATAGCAATCATCCAACAAGAGTACCAAGCATAAGGTAGCATGTAATTAACTCTTCTATTTCCATTAACGAACAAGGTTCTAATTACATAGCAGAAGTAAAAGAAATAAATGTCTGAAATAAAGATAGATGTCGCCTTCTTCATATAGAAGAGCGACAGACTACAGCAGACCCTCTAGCCCGATATCGGTCAGGAGCCTAGCCCGATACACCCTCTCGGGCGGCACACCGTAACGGGCGGACTGTATCGTGCGAGGACCCTGGCCCGATACGCTCATGTCGGGTGGTACCCTATTGGGTGACTCGCCGTGACAAGCTATACGTATCGGGGTCCGGTATCGTGGCGGGCTTGGAGTGTCGCTTCTACTATCAGTCACTAATGTCGGGGATCCATGTCGGCCGATATCGGCCTGTAGTGTTTCCCGGGACGACCCTAAGTGAACTATCCCCTACCTCTCGGGATGGGGAAGCGCCCACCTGGAATCGCCCGACACAAGCACTGAGGCACGATACCCTAGCTCTTCTCGTCTTTCCTGAAGTGACTTGCGCAGAGTTCCCCTATTTTGACCTCCTGTAGCTACTATTTATAGGCAGCGGTTGGGGGAAGTCATGGTGCTCGGGACACCACGTGTCCTCCTTATCGTCGTGGGGTCGGGTGACAACCGATATCAGTATCGCCCGGCATAAGGAAGTCGGCTGTCGGAGGTCGTGATGGGCGGCGCCTGCCGGTGGGTTGTCGGTATGGCGCGACAAGCTTCAGTTGTCGTGACGAGCTCGGCTCCCTATCGGGTAGAAGATGTGTCGCCCGCTAGCCCCTTTCTGCGCGGCATCCTTATGTCGTACGTCAGTGCGTTGCGCTACCCTGTCGGGCAGTGATCGTATCGGCCATCTGGAATGCCGATGCAGGTGGAACTTGTTTGTGGGCCGGGACGGCCTTATTGATGACAAATGAGTCCAAAATGAAGGAAAAATCTACAAAAGATGGAAATATTGAATTAAGAGCGCCGTTTGGCCAATTATTGCAAAAGTACATATAAAAGGAGAGGAAAGTAGTTAAAAGGGCAGTTTTGATAACAAAATAAGGGTCAAAAACATCACAAAAATTGGTGTTATCAACCCCCCCAAACTTAGCGTTTTGATTGTCCTCAATCAATATATAAACTTTATTTTGTGATGCTTCTTCTTGCTCGGTGTAATTTTCAGTTCAAGAGGTAAAACAAGAATCGTGATGCCTTTAGAGATAATACTGTCCCACTACGAACAAAAGACCTTGCGTTTCCTGCCTTATTATTTCGGTAAGAATTTTCTCTACAGCTTCGACGAGACTTGTGTGTATGATTCCGAAGTTAGCTTTCACACCAAACAACTTTTAGGGGCAGAAAGTTGTATGTTTGGTAGGCTAAGGCTTTTTGGGTTTTTCTTCTTGTTTCCCATCAGTCCATCCAGGTAAGGGTCGGTTAGCGGGCAAGTGGTCCCTGTAGTCTAAGCCAGTTGGCTTTAGAGCAGGGATTTCACATCCTACGTACCACTGCCCCGGATCTACCATGCCTAAAGATGGGTACTTTTGGAAAACAAGTGTGAATATATATATATATATATATATATATATATATATATATATATATATATCTTATAGGGCACAACTGTCATGCTTTTATTCACCTCATAAGGCTACTTTCTCTTTTTGGGATTTTTGTTGGGTAAGGGGGAACAAGAGAGATCTTTGCTGTTTGGGCAGCTTTTTCCTTCTCCATACTCGTCTCTTAGCTGTTGTGAGATTATTCATTTTTTTCAAATATTTTGGCATGGAAATTCGTAGTCTTTTGTAGTTTGAGGAAGCATTATCAGAAAGATATAACAAAACTTGCATCTCAATGGGCACACAGAAAACAGACTTGGCAAGAAGCAAAATTTTTCAAAATTTTTATATGATCGTGGCATTTTATACGAGCATGGGTACATACACATGATATAGGAGAAGGAAGAAATGACACAAAGGGAAGAGATGAAGAAGAAAATTTTTATACCTCCCTCACTGGTACATGGGTACCCCCCCCCCAAACTTACTCCACTCTCTGTCCCAGAGTAGTGAAGAGGACAGGGTGAGGTCATGTTAGCCCAATGAAGGTTAGCTAGTGATTGCGCTTGTGCCTTGGAGATGGTGCAATATGTTCTCCTTGCAGTCTCCATTTTCTTTCCCAGCTGGATGCAGCCAGAACAAGTGGAAAGCTCTCAAGAAGGAAGTGCAAGGCTCGTGCATGGTAGACAGAGAGCTCTTGAAAACACTTGTGGATACTTCCCCTTTTGCGGAGGTGGAACCAGAATGCCCACATTCGATCCGAAGGCCACCAGGGCAAGACTTGTGTTGTCTCTAGAGATGGTCCTAAATCACCACAGAAGACCGACTATGATAAGGAAATGAACCTCTTTTGGGGCTACCAAATCAAGAAAATTTTCCCTTGCTCTCTTTTTGGCGGTTGGTGGCCCCGCTGCCTTGGGATTCTAATGTTTCTGTCTGACTGTTCTTGCTTCAGTTGCGGCTGCGATTCCGCTTCTTGTGCCTTATTCGCCAGCTCGACCGGGGGTTTGCTTCGTGTGAGCCAAAAGTGGATTACTGCATGGCAAACAGGTGGCCGAAAGAGTAAGTGTGGTAGCCTGACATGTTGAACCCTCCTTACTATATAAACCAAACTCAGTTGGGGGTAAAACGGACAGTTCTGGGGCATGTGTTGGCCTCTGAGACATGTCGTTCCCGAGATGACGGTCCCATCAGTCCCATTAAGGGCAATTACTCGCCTGCACGATACGGTGCACGCCGCCCAGGAATGCCATCCGTAACGGCCATTGCGATGCCCGAGAGACTACAGCCTGATACAAGAGGTCATGCACGCTAGCTGAGCTGCTGCCCGAAATGGTAAAAAAACAGGCGGCCAAAAAAAACTAAAACTTAGGTGAAGAAAAAGCGATTAAAGGGTAAAACATCATCAACTTAGGGTTAAGTCCCCGACCTCTGGAGGTATTACTCCTCAAAGCTCGTAAAATACAGCGGTGGCCCATAAAAAAGAAGAGTCGGTACGCTCGGCACGTGCATGGACTCGGGCCTTATTACAATCCATAATGTTCGTTTCACAAGGAAGAAAAATGCATCCTATTCTACGAAAGAAAGAAAAACTCGGGCTGCCTCCCGAGGAAAACTGAAGTTTGCGTCGCCAGCTCGACCGGTGTAGGTTCTTCATGTTCAGCCTTCGACTGTACCCATATCCTACAAGTTGATTTCGGCTCTCCTGACAAAAGCTTCATCCTCATAGAACCTTTTTACTCTGTGCCCATTTACTTGGAAGACTTTGGTCGGATCGCCCTTGTCGTAGAGCTCCATCATTCCTGATGGGTATATCTTCGATACAGTGAACGGTCCTGACCATCTCGTTTGTAGCTTCCCAGGAAAAAGATGAATTGAGGACTTGAATAATAAGACTTTATCCCCTTTGATTACATCTTTTCTCCTTAGGTGGGCATCATGCCACATGTTTGTCCTCTGTTTGTAGATTTTTGCATTTTCATAGGCGTTCATTCTCAGCTCTTCGAGCTCTTGAAGCTGCAAAAATCTCTTTTCTCCGGCTTTCTCAAGGTCCATGTTTAAGAATTTGATCACCCAAAGGGCCTTATGTTCCAGTTCCAGAGGTAGATGGTAGGATTTTCCGTAGATCAGCTTGTAGGGGGTGGTTCCAATGGGCATTTTGTAGGCAGTCTGGTAGGCCCAAAGCGCGTCGTCAAGCTTCATAGACCTGTCTTTCCTTGTTCAGCTGACAGTTTTCTCCAGGATCTGCTTAATTTGTCTATTTGAAACCTCTACCTGCCTTGAGGTCTGTGGGTGGTAGGGTGTAGCGATCTTGTGCTTCACTCCATACTTATGTAGGAGTGCTTCAAACTATCTCTCTCCGAAGTGTGACCCACCGTCGCTTATTACTATGTGTGGTACTCCAATCCGAGGAAATATCATTTTCTCGAATAGCTTGATTACCGACTTGGCGTCGCATGTTTGGGTTGCTACTGCTTCCACCCACTTCGATACATAGTCTACTGCCACTAGTATGTATTGATACCCCCTGGATGGAGGAAACAGTCCCATGTAATCAATCCTCCACACGTCGAAGATCTATACTTTGATCCAGTTCGCCATCGGCATTTCATTCCTTCGCCCTATATTCCCCGTAGACTGGCACTCTTTGCAGACTTTTACAAATTGTGCAGCATCTTTGAATAAAGAGGGCCAGTAGAAACCTAATTGTAGCACTTTTGTGGCAGTTCTTTCGCTACCCAGGTGTCCACCGTAGGGGGAGGCGTGGCACTCTCTCAGAATGTTCGCGGTTTCTTCCTCTGGGAAGCACCTCCTGTATAAATTGTCAGCACATCTTCTTAAAAGGAGGGGATCATCCCAATAGTAATTTTTAGCATCCGCGAACAATTTCTTTTTCTGATTGTAAGTACTGTCAGGAGGCAGCTCTCCACAAGCAAGATATTTGCAGATATCTACAAACCATGGCAAGTCTTCTTCTTTAGCTTCTGCCAACATAAGAGCCTCATCCGCATAGTCGTCGTTGATCATTGGTCCCCCTTGTCTTTCAGCTACGATCCTCGATAGGTGGTCGGAGACCACATTTTCTACTCCCTTTTTATCGATAATTTCATGGTCGAACTCTTGAAGCAGCAAGGCCCACCTCAACAGTCTGGGCTTTGTGTCTTTCTTTTGCATTAGATATTTTATAGCCCATGATCTGTATATACCTTGACCTTTGCTCCAACGAGATACGACCTGAATTTATCGAAAGTGAAGACAATTGCCAGCATCTCTTTTTCTGTGGTTGTATAATTTACCTGAGCTTCGTCCAACGTGTGACTAGCATAGTAGATCACATGGTGCTTTTTATCTTTCTTCTACCCCAGGACCGCTCCTACTGCATAGTCACTAGCGTCGCACATCAGCTCAAACGGTAAATCCCAATCTGGAGCTTGGAGGATGGGTGGTGATATGAGCGCGTTCTTTAAAGCCTGGAAAGTCGTTAGACATTCATTAGAGAAAACAAATTCAACATCCCTTACCAGCAGATTGGACAAAGGCTTTGAAATCTTTGAGAAGTCCTTTATGAATCTGCGGTAATAACCGGCGTGCCCGAGGAAGCTCCTCACTCCCGTCACGGACTTCGGGGGAGGGATCTTGGATATGGCTTTGACCTTGTTGGTGTCCACCTCGATCCCCCACCTTGAGATCTTATGCCCCAGAACAATGCCCTCTCGTACCATGAAGTGGCACTTTTCCCAATTTAAAACCAGGTTGTTCTCCTCGCACCTTTGTAGAACCAAGGATAGATTCTTTAGGCAGCTATCGAAGTCCTTTCCATAGACTGAAAAATCGTCCATGAAAACTTCTATGATATCTTCTAGAAAATCTGAAAACATTGATATCATGCATCTTTGGAATGTGGCGGGAGCATTGCAGAGTCTGAAGGGCATCCTTCTGAAAGCATAAGTGCGGTAGAGGCAGGTGAATGTTGTTTTCTCATGGTCGTCAGGCAGGATGGGTACCTGGTAAAATCATGAAAAGCCATCAAGGAAACAGAAAAAGTCATGATGCACTAATCTTTCAAGAACTTGGTCAATAAAAGATAGCGGAAAATGATCTTTTTTGGTAGCCTGGTTTAGCTTTCGATAATCTATGCACATCCGCCATTCGGTGACGGTCCTAACTTCCACCTCGTCGCCCTTTTCTCCCTTTACCACTGTCATCCCGCCCTTTTTGGGTACTACATGGATCAGACTTAAACAATTGCTATCGCTGATTGGGTAAATGATCCCCGCATCCCTTAGCTTGATTACCTCCTTCTTGACGACCTCTTTGAGCATCTGGTTCAGCTTCCTCTGGGGTTGAGCCAGAGGCTTGGCAGATTCTTCCAAGTTGATGCGATGCATGCATAAGGTGGGGCTAAGGCCTTTGATGTCCTCTACTGAATATCCTATAGCCCCCCTGTGGAGTCTCAATTCCTCAAGAAGTCGGTCCACCTGGTCTCTCGAAAGATTGGCATTGACGATGACAGGGTTTCTCTCTTCTTCATCTAAAAATTCATATTTTAGACCTTCAGGCAATGGTTTCAACTCAGGCTTTGCTCTGGATGCCTTCTCTTGAGGCTCCTCCTCGAGAGAGGCATACTTCACACACTCCACCACCTCATCCTCTTCGTGCAGACCTTCGTCAGACAGGTCAAGAAGGTCGAGATACTTCGCAACTTCAGGATCTTCGAAGTTGGAATCCTAACAGCTTATAGCCCTCGCAAGGGGGTCCACTATCCGGATGTCCTCCTCTATGTCCTCGCAGAATTTATCGTAGATGTCCGCAAAGCATGCAGATTCAGACAGGGAAGGACCCTTCATTACCTCCTTCAGCTTGAAGTCCAGGTGGTCGTTTCCGACCCTTAGCGTGATAATCCCTTCAGAGACATCAATCAGCGCCCTTCCTGTTTCCAGGAAAGGACGTCCAAAGATGATCGGGCAGTAGGGGTCCTCTGTTGTATCAATTACGACTATGTCACAAGGAATGAAGAAATTACCGACCCTGATCGGCACATCTTTGACAACGCTGACTGGTCTCTTAAAGGTACGGTGCGCCAGTTTGATCCTCATATTGGTATGAACCATGTCGGTTAAACCCAACCTTTGCGCAAAGCTCAGGGGCATGAGGCTAATGCTAGCCCCTAAGTCGGCAAGACCTTTTCGCTCGACGTTGTCCCCGATGGCAAATGGGATTGTAAAAGCTCCAGGGTCTCTTCTTTTGTTTGGCAGGTCAGGCTTCACGAAAGCTGAGGAAGCAGACGCTAGGTGCACGGTCTCAACACTTCCTCCTCTTCTTTTCTTCGTGATAAGATCCTTGAGGAACTTAGCGTAGGTCGGCATCTCCTTCAAGGCATCAAGGAAGGGGACTTCAAGATGCAATTTCCTAATTGAGTCCATGAACCTTTCATGACGCTTTTTCAGATTTGACTTGATCAGTTTATATGGGAATTGTAGCCTAGGAGCATATGGATTCCTCCCACCAGGTAGCTCAACGGAAGACTTCTGTGCAGGCACTTGAGCTTCTGCTTGTCTACCTTCATCCTCGTCTGGAACAGATCACCGTTTTTCAGAGTACCTAGAAATAGCATAAAAATCAAGTTAGAAAATAATACTAGTTATTCAATTTCAGGCAAAGAATAATAATGATAACAAAAGAAAGAAAAGAGTGATGTCAATCTCATTTCTAAGCTTGAGGCACTGGAGTGTAGTTAGTGGATTCGGATTCGTCAACAGTATCGTTTTTCCTTGTCCCCGACAACGGCGCCAAAAAGTTGACCGGCCTAAATCGTGCGTCCGAAACTTGGAGGCGGATTTGAGGTAGTCGAGCTTTTACATTTATAACCCGAAACCTTCTAGGCCCCCACAACTTTGATTACAGGGTCGAAGTAGATAGACGGGGTCAAACACAGGAACAAGGGTGGTAGTGTTGAGAACGCTGAATCGACACGCTACACTCCGGAAAGGATAAGAGATGATAAAATTCCCAGAAGGGAACAACAGAACAAGATCGATAAAATAAAAGAAAACCCTATCTCCAACTGGAGTTATAAGGAAAACTTAGGTTTTAGGCATTTATCAGTTTTTAGGGATTTTCATGCAATGGAAACAGAGAGGTAACACTAATGCTATAGCGAGGTACGAAGGAGAAAACTTCGGTAAAACAAGCGGCAGCAGAAAACATCATGTACCCCTCCTCTCAGAGCGGGTACCTCTAACCAAGCATCAAAACCACTCTCGAGGTTGCTGGACATAAATTAGAGTGGAAGGGTTACTACTACGACTCCGATTACGGGCACTCTCGTACTCCAAAATCGGACTAAACACTAGAGCCACAACACCTCTCTCAAGGCTGTTGTGACGGGAAAACACAATTCGGTAGCTAATCGAAACGCGATCCAACGTGAAAGCTAGAGTTCAAATATTAAACATAGCAATCATCCAACAAGAGTACCAAGCATAAGGCATCATGTAATTAGCTCTTCTATTTCCATTAACAAATAAGGTTCTAATTACATAGCAGAAGTAAAAGAAATAAATGACTGAAATAAAGATAGATGTCGCCTTCTTGATATAGAAGAGCGACAGACTACAACAGACCCTCTAGCCCGATATTGGTCAGGAGCCTAGCCCGATACAGCTGTGTCGGGCGGCACACTGTAACGGGCGGACTGTATCATTCGAGGACCCTGGCCCGATACGCTCATATCGGGCGGTACCCTATCGGGAGACTCGCCGTGACAAGCTATACGTATCGGGGTCCGGTATCGTGATGGGCTTGGAGTGTCGCTTCTACTATCAGTCACTAATCTCGGGGATCCATGTCGGCCGTTATCGGCCTGCAGTGTTGCCTGGGACGACCCTAAGTGAACTATCTCTTCCCTCTTGGGATGGGGAAGCACCCACCTGGAATCGCCTGGCACAAGCACTGAGGCACGATACCCTAGCTCTTCTCAGCTTTCCTAAAGTGACTTGCACATAGTTCCCATGTTCCGACCTCCTGTAGCTGCTATTTATAGGCAGCGGTTGGGGGAAGTCATGGTGCTCGGGGCACCACCTGTCCACCTTGTCGTCGCGGGGTCGGGTGACGGCCGATATCAGTATCGCCCGGTACAAGGAAGTCAGCTGTCGAAGGTCGTGACGGGCGGCGCCTGCCGGTGGGTGGTCGGTATCGCGTGACAAGCTTCAGTTGTCATGGCAAGCTCGGCTCCCTGTCGGGTAGAAGATGTGTCGCCTGCTAGCCCCTTTCTGCGCGGCATCCTTATGTCGCGCGTCGGTGCGTTGTGCTACCCTGTCGGGCAGTGATCGTATCGGCCATTTGGAAGGTCGATGCAGGTGGAACTTGTTTGTGGGCCGGGACAGCCTTATTGATGACAAATGAGTCCAAAATGAAGGAAAATTCTGCAAAAGATGGAAATATTGAATTAAGAGCGTCGTTTGGCCAATTATTGCAAAAGTAAATATAAAAGGAGAGGAAAGCAGTTAAAAGGGTTGTTTTGATAACAAAATAAGGGTCAAAAACATCACAAAAATTGGTGTTATCATGAATTGAGATAGTTGGATCATATTATCAATGTTGCGGTAACACCTCAAGAGTATAAAAAATATTGAAATGGTTGTTTATCTCTTTGTCTACTATGATTGATTGTGGCATAGAGAATTTGCTTGTTGTCATTGAGAACTATTTCAAACATGTTGTGATTAGAAAAGAAATGAAGGACTTAATGTTGAAAACTGCATCCAAGTATGAAATACAAGAATGTAATGACATGTAAGATTTTAAAAGCTTAAAAGAAACCCTGAATGTACTTTACTTACATATTTATATTTCGAGGGTGAAACCTTTTTAAGGGGGGGAAGAATTGTTATGACCGTATCTGAGCTTAATGGGTAAGTTAGGGTTTATGTCTATGACTACATGTTTAGTTATATTGGTTATTGATTAAACATGATTAATGATGATATCTCAATCATGATATGTTAAACCTAATGAGAACACCAAGTATGCTATCTCTTTGTATAATTAGGGTTTGAGAAAATATAAACCCTAATCGGAAAAAATTAGGGTTTTGATACTACATGAATATGGAATTTGATCAGGATAGAAATGTGGTAAATGATTTTTCATATTTTCTAAAAATTTTGTATTTATTTTAATTTTGTATATGATATGGATAACTCAATTATTCATATTGTATAAAAATTTCAGAATATTTGAGCATTCTTTGAATGTGGTTCTCAGTCAAACTATACTTCGACCAAAATGCTGACAGAGTGTTTTTAGTAGTGTAGTGTTTTATTTTTATTTATTTATTGTTTACTCCAAATGATCTAAAATATTAATTGGAGATCTGAAACTCATTCATAAACAACATGTACAATTTTAATAATTTTTGGATGCATTTTGACCTTATCAGTAGACGAATTACAATAATTATTTTATGACAGAAAATTTAGCTAAAATAAGAGTAAGTATAGTGAGGGGTCAATGTGCAATTGACCCAAGTAGCTCAATTGCTCTGTATGGTCAACCTAACACACAAGAAGCTCTCATAAATCATGATTCAATCCAGAGAAAAAAAATCCTAGAGAGAGAGGGAGAGTTAGGGTTTGAGAGGAGAAAGTGATGGAGATGCTGACCTAGGGTTTTGCGGTCCTAGGAATGATGAAATTATGTAAGTTTGGCTTCTTTGCATAGACTTTAATGGTGAATATTCTCTCACATGTCAAGATTCTGTCCCTCCCCTGATTTGATCCGAAATGGTGTCAAAACTTCCCCTTTTATCACTCTTTTTCATAATCCCTCATTTTTAGGGTTTTCGAGTTGAAAGGAAGTAGAATCAGGTGAATTGCTAGGGATTTGATATGAGTTCGAGATTTTCAGGGATGAGCTGCATTTTTAAGGTGTTTTCACACCTTAGGGTGAGTGGGAACTTCCTTTAAATAGTGTATTGCATGAAAATTGATTAAATCATCCATAATCTTTAATTGCTTAGTATCCGACTACAAACCCTAAATTGTGTGTTTGATCTAAGTTGTTGCAAAATGATATGAAACAGATTCTTCCTCTATTTGGATGAATTTCAGATGATAAAATCATATTATAAATGTATAAAATACATCCTAATGATAATTCCCTAAGTATTCATAGAGGTTATAAGAGTAAACTAAAATATAGGGAATTTGTCTATGAATGAAATTACTGTATAATTAAATAGAGAAATTTGTTTATCTGGATTACCTTGGTTATGAATGATTGTTTATCTAAATTCATAATACATATATCTCATATACTATCTTGGATTTCATCTAAGGTGAATAGTGTTTGTTTGATATCTCAGTAAAGAGGGTGAAACCCTAGATGCGAGGAAAGTTGGATATTTGAGAATAGATATTGTGAAATCCATTTGAACAAAAATTCTTGACATGATGGTCTTTATTTATTCAATTTTATTATTGATGCATGTTATCTCAATGAATGGAATGGAAACCCAAATTTAGCTCAGTTCCAAGGTTTCATACATATATTGATTTTATATGATTTGTTGATACTTTATTCAGTGAATGTCTATGTCGCATGAAATCCTTATGAGAGCCATGTGATAAATGAATGGAGTAAATGAAACCCTAAGGATAGGATGTTCAATGAATCAATTATTTTGATATCAATGTTCTCAGTATGAGATATGGTGATGTTTAACAGTTCAGTTGTGGTAAATGTTATCAGATGGTCTATGAAACGAATGGTTTACACAGCTAAACTAAGATATGTAATGTGATGCACAACTCAAGATTTGGGTTGAGGTGCACATTTTCCAAGAAAGTACAAATATTTTATAGGTGAAAATGATGATTACTCGTATGTCAAGTAATTAAATCTTATCAGTGTATTAAGAAGGTCAATTGCATGATTCTAGTGTATAAAGTATCAAGTGGACATGTATTCTGTTATTTAAGAATTTTAGTCTGCCTATAGGTATAAAATGTTGATTTCTCAGTATATTATAATGTTTTGAGTATATTGCTCTGCCAAGTTTAGAATGATATACATGTTGTGTTATAAACTTCAAATAAATAGACATAGTACCATAGAGATACTAGAGTCAATTATAAGTAAGGGAAAAGATACAATATATTAAAAGCTTTCCAAGAATAATAAAATAATAGACTGAAGAGCCCTAAACACCATAGATTCCCTATGAGAGGTCTGCGCCGTAGGGATGAAATGACCTAACCCTGGCAGTGTCCAGTATATGGGGGTCAGAATGTACTAATAGGTGGCAAGGGGGATGAAGCCCTAGTTGAAGTATCCTTAATATACAGCATGTAGTGTCCATTATCAAGCAGAGGTCATGGTGGCACTAGAGTAAATAAAATCCAATAGATGGCTTGACTCTCCACCTCTGTGCTCAGGTTAGAGGAGGAGTCTAGTTATTACGGCATAATAGGTGTGCCGAGGCCAGAGAGCCCTTTTCCTATTGCAAACCAGTGACGTAGTCAGGCTTAGCATTCATGGGTGTGTCAGCTAAGTCTTGTACGGTGAGATCATAGTTCTCTATGAGTCTTCATATGTAGAGTACACTACATATGATAGGGGCATAAGATAAAATATGATAATATAAGTTTTAAAGAGTTTCTTATAAGTAAGAAAGGCTAAGAAAGATTCGAGTCCAATTTCCCAACAATTATTCTTTATATGTTTTTGAATTATTAGTTCTATTTGAAATTTATCAAGCATGCTCATATATTGATTTTCTCTTGTTGACATCTAGAGTATCCTGCCATATTTATTATTTTCAATGATCAATCTCTTTAAAGCTTACTGCTGTTATAATTGATATCAGTTGCTCAAAAGTATATATGTAATTATATTAGTGCTTTAGACTATATCTTTGAAGTACTCATTCACTGAGCGAGTAGGCTCACCCCTCTACTCAAAATTTTTTAGGGAAACTGTGGGGATTGAAGATATCATTGCATCAGAGTAGATCTGCCACAAGAGTTAAGTCTGAGTATAGTTAAGTTCAGTCGATCCTTGTCACTCTAGGTCCTTGTAAAAAAATAAGAGAGAGTTGTAAATGATGATGTATAACATTATTCCTCTTTTAGCAATATATGCAAATCAACAAATCTTATGTGCTTAAAAGTATGAGAAACATAATGAATGTTCATACATGCATTTTTTTACTGTTGAAATCAGATTAGAGAAATCAATGTTTAGATTCCCTTGTAAAGTTAGTTTATGTGGTTCAATGCGAGAAAACAAAGAGTTTGAAAAAGAAGAAAAAGTTAAGGGTGATCTTTGTATTACGTTAAATCCTCAATTTATGCCATAATCTCATGATTGGTGGTAATTGTGAGATCGGGGTGTAACACTACGCATCAGTGTGGGACCTCTACTTTTCTTAGAATCACCACTACCATCCTCATGGTGGTGCTCATGCTCAGAATGTTCATCTTCACTTGCCATTTTAGAACAACCTGCAAGTATACATGATAAAGGAAACATAAGTTATAATAAAAGCACAAGTGATTGATTGATATATGATGTATATTTAAAAGATTACGGTATTGAATGAAAATAAAATAAATAATTCAAAGAGCACATGCCTCTAGTATTGGTTGAGTTGTTAGTCAAGTAAAATTCCTTCAACATGGTCTTGACATGTATAGTATTCATCGGTGTTAACTTCAACATTTACACTTGGAAAACCAGCTGAATGGGCTAGAATCATCATACTTTTTGTAGTATTCTTCTTCATTTATGGGATCTAGAGTAAACTGTATTTTTCCATGAAGAACGACAGACCAATTTTTATTTGTCAGGTCATCAATATAGAATACTTGTTTTGCTTGGTCTGCCATGATAATTGGCTCATCTTTCTCACCAATCTTTTCAAAATTCACCAATGTGAAACCCAACTCATCCACTAAAATGCCTTTGTTGCTGTCAACCCAATTACACCTAAAGATAGGAACTCTAAAATTTGTATAGTCTAATTCCCATATGTCCTCAATGACGTCGTAATATGACATCTCAGCTTCGTGTGGTATTTTATCTTTGGCACTAGTAAAATACAACAAACAAGCTTGAACAGTGACCCCACTATGTTAGAATACACTACTTTCATCTTGACACATTGTGTAGTATGAAAATCTGTTTATGTCATAACCTTCATATGACATGCCATCCATTTTTGGCTTAAAGGCGAGCCATTTTATGTTCTCAGCAACATTATTTGGTGATTCAGATAGTTGATTAAAGACTTTCTCTTCAAACCACCTAATAAATGTTCGATTATGCTCTCTTGCAAGCCACATTGAACTGGATCGCGGATGACTTCTCTTGATAAGATCATTGTGTTCTGTGATGTAGCTACTAACTTCATCGATGTTGTGTAAAATATACAAATGTGCTTGTTCCCATAACTCACAATTAATTCCTTTCACTTGTGCTGCTAGAGTTCCTTTGCCACAATAAGATTCAGTGTGATGGGAATTTTTAAGATCGCTAGAAGTTTCTTTAGAATTCAAAAAATCATTACAAAAGTCCATCACCTCCCTAGCCACATAACCCTCAATAATACTCCCTTCAGGATGATAACGATTCTGAACATCACCTTTAAAAACACTCATGTAGCGTTCAAATGGATACATCCAGTGTAAAAAAATTGGACCCAACATCTTCACCTCCCTTATAATATGTACTACAAGATGAACCATGATATCAAAAAATGAAGGAGGAAAGTACATTTCAAGGTGACACATGGTAACAATTACATCTTTCTATAATTTATCAAGAGTATCATGATGTATCACTTTGTTGCATATTTCATTGAATAAGAAACAAAGTCTTGTGATTGCAAACCTTACATGCTTCAACAATATAGATCGAATAGACACAGGTAAAATTGGTTGCATTAAGGTGTGACAATCATGAGATTTGAGACCTATCAACTTCAGATCCTTCTTTGATACCAATCTATGAATATTAGAAGAGTATCTTTGTGGAACCTTAATATTATACAAGCACTCATAGAAAGTATTTTTCTCCTGCTTTGACAAAGTGTAACAAGCTGGTGGTAAATATGTACGGCGACCCCTGATCTCCACTGATAATTCTTTTCTTATATCCATTAATTCTAAATCTTTTCTAGATTTGATGTCGTCTTTAGTCTTTCCTGGTATGTTCAATAGCGTACCAATGTTTCTATCACAAACATTTTTTTCAACATGCATAACATCAATGCAGTGTCTAATTGCCAAAAATCTCCAATAAGGAAGATCCCAGAATATTAACCTCTTCTTGTATAGAGATATGTCACATGTGAGAGTAAGATTACTTGAACTCTTTCTAAAATCATTAACAATATGTTTCACCCAATCATATACAACATTTCCTAGTATAGGTTTAGGAGCACTTCGTCCCTCAGTTGACCCATTAAAGGTTTTGTGTTGCCTTCGATACGGATGCACTATTGGGAGAAATCTCTGATGACCAAGATATATGATTTTACCACCATGTTTCAGTCGAATTGAATCAGTAATTTCCTCACAAATAGGACATGCTTTGTATCCTTTTATGATATATCCAGACAAATTTCCATAAGCTGGAAAGTCATTTATCATGCAAAACAACATAGCACGCAAAGTAAAGATCTCTTCACGTGAAGCATCATATGTCATAACACCTTCTTCCCATAGTTTAATTAGGTCATCAATTAGAGGTTGAAGGTAAACATCAATATCATTTCTAGGTTGCTTGGGCCATGATATCAATATTGACAACATGACATACTAATTTTTCATACACAACCAAGGAGGAAGATTGTATATAACAATCATAGCAAGCCATGTGCTATGTTGGCTGCTTAATGTACCATAGGGATTCATTCCATGTGTACAGAGTCCAAGTCTTAAGTTCCTTGTTTCTTTACCAAATTGAGGGTATAATAAAACAATTTTCTTCCATTGTGGTGAATCAAATGCATGTCGTAGGATGCCATCATTGGCCTCTAAATTCCCATGCCAAGACAAATTTTGTGCATCTTCTGTATTAGCAAATAAGTGTTGAAATTGTGGTATTATTGGTAGAAACCACATCACCTTGGTAGGAGAACCATTTTTAGCCTTAGCTGAATTTGTGGTCTTGTACCTTGACGCACCACATTTTGGACAATTTATCAAATCACTATAGTCCTTCTAAAATAACACACAATCATTTGGACATGCATGAATCTTCTTAGCCTCCATTCCCATTGGGCACATTATTTTATTTGCTTGATATGTTGAAATTGGAAGCTCCTTGCCTTTAGGAAGAATTTCCTTTAACAAAGACAATAGTGAAGTGAAACTTTTATCGCTCCATCGGTTTTGAACTTTAAGAGTATATCATCGCATCACAGCACTCAACCTCGTGAACTTAGTACAACCCTTATATAATGGTTTTTCAGCATCATGGACAATGTTTGCAAATAAAGAAGGTGGATCAATGACATTATCCCGACAGCTACGTAGCATCTCATCAACCATATCATCCTAAATCGGGTCATCCTGAATCAGTTCATCATTGACATTATCATCATTATCTATATCTTCTATGCCACAACTATTTGTATCGATATTTTCTGATCCATAATTAAGTTTATCTCCATGCCAACACCATTCATTATAACCTTGTATGATCCCATTGCATATGACATGATTCTTAATTTCCTCAACAATATCAACATTCAAATTGTTGCCACAATTTCTACATGGACAATAGAACCTATATGTAGGTAGTTTCCTATGTTCCTCAGCAAATCTGATAAATTCATCAAGACCTTTGGCAAACTCTGGACTGCAATGGTTCTTGATAGACATACAACTTTGATCCATTTTCTAGATCACATTAAAATTAATTATAAAATTATATAAACATTTAATATTGATACTATAAGCTTTAAGTTTTTATTGATAGGGATTTAATTACTTCTATACAAAAGTGTACCACCTATCCCATTTTTTAATATTTAATCTCACTAGTAATTGTATAATGTATGTTTAGTTTTGAATAAAAATTTCAGCAGCATTTCCCCTAAGTTCTCCAAGTACACCGATGTAAAATGGCACATAACCACTCACATATGTACCCAGAGAAAAATGAGGAAATCCTACTGAAATTTTCTTCAAAACTAAACGTACATTATACAGTTACATCCTAAGTGAGATTAAATATCCAAAAATAGTCCCAAACCAGGGACTATCCAAAGTTTACTCCTAATTAGTAAATTTTGAACGAGTTTCTAAGTTAATATATAAATGTATTATTTTCATATTTATATATTAAGTTAAACATCATGCATCGATGATCTCATCTATAAATGCTAAAGTGTCAATCTAGGAGTACACATGTATAATCTGACATTCGAACTTTTCTAGTATTACCCTAAAGATCCTAATATTTTAGGTATGGGGGTCCTAACTGCCACATGATCTCCCACGACTGAGATCCATCCCATATGGTTAGGACCAACACATATGAAATGGAATAGATGATAGGAAAAGTGTTTCCATATGAACAAGATTTAATTATGATCAAGTAGGATTTCAATTACTAGATCAAATAAGAGTATATATAAGTTAATGAGATGACAATCATGAGAAATTTAATATTTCGTCAAGTGTTATTGGACAGGATAAAGCATGCACTCATATTTGATATTTGTTGTCTATTCTAGACAGCCCTAGGGAATTTCAAATAGAATCAGTTCATACAGTGGGATTTAGTTATATATGGAATAAAACTCAATATGGACAAACCAAAAGTGGAAGCGGTTTCAGTAGCTCTTGTCACTGTGGCGGCGACGGCCACACAACAATTTTAGGGCAAAGTAAAGGCATTACCTTTTCGATCTTCGGGGTGGCGGCCACAATGTGGAGGTGGGGGTGTGGCAGTGGAGGCTCCTCAGACACCATGACCGAAGAACAAGCACGGCAGCATGACTCTTCAGATGCGATGACGGCAACGAGAACGGCTTGAAGGCAGCGGCCTTACTTGGAATAGGTGGAGACCTTCATGGAAGAGGTGGTGACCTTTGTGGAAGCGTGGAAGAGGCGATGACCTTTCAAACACCACGACAAGAGAATGAGATCTTCAAACACAATGACAACAGCGAGATCTTTGGTGGCGTGGCAACAAGGTCTTGGTCTCTAGCTTTGGTGGCACGGGAGAGAGCAAAGAAGCAGGTCTCAGTAGTGAGGGATCTTCTGTTATTCACCTGACCAAAGTGTTCTCTACGCTAGATATTAACACCTGACATGTAAGGTCGGTTATTAGCAAACAACTGACCCAACAGGGAATCAGTGCCCGCACAAAACCCTCTAAGGATGGTTTTATCAAAAAGCTGACTCTGCAGGTGACACGCTACAAGGTCATTTATTAGTAAATAACTGACCCAAGAGATCAGTCCGCAATGAAGCCCGAAAATAGAACTATAAGGATGGTTATTTGGAAAACCAACCCAAGAAGACTAGGCTCTAAGGATGGTTATATGGAAACCTGACCCTATAGGTTGCACCAGTCCAGGGCTATAAGGTCGGTTATCCTAAAAAACCGACCCAAGAGGTCTGCGCCCACCCAACTTAGAGATCCCAAGCTATAAGGATGGTTCATTAGTAAAATCAACCCAACAAACTCGACTTCTAAGTACGGTTATTTTGAAAAAACCGACCCAATAGCTATTAGCAGTACTCGAATTTTCTTGACAACTTCTAGGTCAGTTATTTTGAAAAAACTGACCCTATAGCTCGATGGGCGAAGGCAAAATGAAGCCAATTTTCTCCATAGGAAACATGTTGGGTCTGTTTTCTAATAAAACTGATGCTATTTTTATGTGCGCCATAAAATTATGATTTCGCGGGTCTTTTTTAGCGTCGATTATCTTTAAATAACCGACCTTGTACCTCAACCAGTACCCAGATTTTTTTGTAATGACTTGTTGCTTCAGTTCTAGCTTATTAGGTCGGTTTTTCTAATATAAGTGATGCTTTCAGAAGCAATGTTATAGGTCGAAAAAGTAGTAGTGGGTCTTGGCACTAGAGTCCACACTTTGTTCTTCTCGAATTGCTCCAATTCTTCTTGCATGGCTAGGATCCATTCATCATCCCCAAGAGCTTCTTTGACTTTCTTTGGCTCGAGTTGTGAGATGAAGGCATTGTTTGCTTGTTCTTTGTTGAAGGCAGCCCGCATCTTCACTCTTTCAAAGGGGTCACCTAAGATCAGCTCTTTAGGCTAATTCTTTGCAAAATAGGGAGTTGGATCCTTCTTCTCTTCATCTTTCTCTTATTCTTGAGTGGCCACCTCTTTTCCCTTTTGGGTAATGTTGAGTTCTTTTAAGATAGGAATCACCTCACCTACAACATCATAATTTGGAACAATATATTTGGGAATAGAGGGGTTAGTATCAATAAATTTGACATTAATAGATTCTTCTACTTTAGATAGATCAACAGTAAACACTCTATAAGCCTTTCTAGTAGTGCTATAGCCAAGAAAGAAAGCCTTGTATGATTTCAAATCAAACTTGTCGAGATAATCTTTCATGTTCAAAACAAAACAAGGACATCCGAAAACATGAAAATACTCAATAGAAGTCTTCCTACCACGCCATATCGCATTGGGGGTTTTCTTCAAAGAAGGATATGTGAAAACCCGATTCTGCACAAAACATGAAGTACTAACAGCTTCGGCCCAAAACTACTTTGAGGTGTCATACTCTAAAAGTATGGTCCTATCCATTTCCTGTAGTGACATGTTCTTCCTCTCTACAACCCCATTTTTTTGAGGTGTTCGAGGTGAAGAAAAGTTATATGCATATCCATATTCTTTACAAAAATGTTTAAAAATATCATTTTCCAATTCTCTCCCATCATCACTATAGATGGAAATAATTTGGCAAGAAGCTTCATTCTCAACTCGTTTGCAAAAACTAGAGAAAACATCAAGCGTAACACTCTTGGAAATGAGAAAGAAGGTTCAAGTATATCGAGATAAATCATCAATAATAACAAGACAACACTTGGAACCACAAAGTGATTGAGTTCTCGTAGGTCCAAATAGATCAATATGGAGAAGTTCAAGAGCTCTCTTGGTGCTTAGAACTCCTTTATATTTGAATGAGGACTTGGTTTTCTTTCCTTGGGTACAAGGTTTTCATTCCACATCCTTTTCAAAATCCAATTTTGTAAGTCCCTTGACCAAGTCCTTTTTGCTCAACTTCTTCAATTGATGTATATTTACATGACCAAGCCATCGATGCCAAAGAGAAATATCATTCGAATTGACTACAAGGCATATACCAACAATAGGCTTAATAGAGTCAAGCACAATTACATAAAGATTACCATTTCTAATTCCCTTATATATGACATGATAAGTGAGGGAATCTAGAAGAAAGCATTCAAAAGAAGTAAATAGCACAAGGTAACCATTATCACATAATTGACTTACACTTATTAAATTGTGATGTAGTACATCCATAAAAAGAACATTCTTGATACAGAAGGATTCACCTGCATCCCCCTCATCTTTTACCTTACCTTTCTTATTGTCCCCGAAAGTAACCAAACATCCTTTCTTCTTTGTGAAATTGTTGAAATGGATTATGTCACATGTCATGTGCTCAATGCAGCCAATATCAACAATACATTTTCCTTTTTCCTACAAGAAAGGAGAGTGTCAATTCCCAACTCAAATTTTGTGATCCATAGTTAGCTTGAGGACCCATTTCATCTTTGGGTTGGTCCCCTTAGGCTTGTAAGGACAATAAGTAGAGTAATGATCATCACTTTTGCAATGAGAGAAAATCATAGGGTTCTTAGTGCCAGAAGACTCTCCCTACCAATCCCAAACCACTAGTACCACTTTGTTTGGTAGAATGGTCAAGGAATTCATTTATGGAGTTTTGCCTTTGAGGAATTTATGCAGAGAGGCTCTAAGTCAATTATTGTCATTAGTAAGAGATATAACAGTAAAATACAAACTAGCAAGATCATCTCTAGAATGAATAAGATCGGCCTCTAAATAGTGGACTTTAGTCAAATAAGAGTCCTTTTCAAGAGTAATGGAAGAAACATCATTACTAGGAAAAATAGGTCTAGAAGGTAAATCATTTACTTGACCAAGAAACTTAGCATTTTCAGATTTTAGCAATTGAATTTCTTTGAGATAAACATCCCTCTCATCTCTATGAGCATCAACAATAATCTTAAGTTTGACATTTTTATTTTTAAGTATCTCAAGCTCATTTAGGCACTTTTGGTTGTCTTCCTTAAGAGATTCAATGTTCTTAAGGTAGACACCATTCTCTACCTCAACTCCATTGTATGGGAGTGTAAGGACCCTGACCTACATTTAGGGCTAACCCTATTTGTTTTGGCTAAAGTAAGTTTCTTAGAACTTTAATATAATCCTCTAAGGTGTTTTGTTATCATGTGACACACTTATGTTTCATGTTTGGTCCAATTTGAATGATGTTTGAGTAATGTTCCCTTATTTTGCACCAAAGTGCAATTTACCCAAGATGAGAAGTTATATTGCAATATGTCACATGTTGAACATGCCTTAAGTGCTTTAGCATCATAATAGAGAGAATGATGCCAAGTGGTGGCTTGTGGAAAGCGTAAGTTCCAAGTTTGAGATTATTTGAATAATGTGTGTGCCTTGTGTACCAACTTTAGGTGCAAATTACAATTTACCAAAAATTAAGGTTTATGTGCAAATTACCACCACTAGAGTGTTCCTACTCTCTCTTAGTATCATCTAGAGGAGAGAGAAATAAGGAGACACCATGTTGGAATCATTTTTGAGTGGTAGAATTTTTGGTGATGAAAAGACCAAGAAGTGTTGTGTAGTTCAAACCCTAGATTGGGTTGTAATGAGTTGTAGAGCTTATATGGGAGTTCCTATCAGCCAAGAAGCCATAAAGGAGGTCCCATATCATTTTGTTAACTTCTTGGAAGTATTCATATAGGATTAGAACCTCAAGGAGGTGATCCATCATGAGTTATATGTTCCTTGGAAAAGTTGTATCGGTTTGTGAATAAAGTGATATTGGGTTGTGATATCTTGTTCAACAAGGAACCCAATGGCCGATATCTATTCTTCAATTATCCAACAAAGAGTTCTACATGTTGAGATAATTATGGGTGCATGCATGGACATGTGTCAACCCATGCATGGATGTGTGTCACCTAGTAGTATGAGGTGATGATACCTCTTATACACTCTCTCTCATGAGCCTCAACTATATATACCTCTTTTTTCACGTACTAGTGAAACTTTTCGAATCCTACAACTCTCTTTCTCTTAGATATTGCCCATAGGAGTTTTGGATCAAGGAGGAGCTTGAGCTTCAAGCTTAAGGTGAAGCCATGGTCATCTTCAACCTTGGTTGAAGCATGATTCTTGGGTTACAGTTATTCCTTTCTTTTCTTCTTCACCACGTTCTTAACTATAGTGATTCTTTGCATATGGAGGAGTTGTGAACGAGTCTTGGACTCTTAATAAGTCATATTCAACCTTGGGAATGTGAAGCTTTAGATCTTGGAGCTTTGAAGTTGTTCTTGAGGCAGGTATATAACTTGAACCCAATTATGTTATTATTCACCTTCAATCTTGCTATATTTGTTGATCTACTTTCAATTTTGATTTTCCTTGAATGATTGATGCATCTATATGTTCTAATAGTTGCATAGGACTGTTTTCCATGAACTAGAATAGTAAGGAACGAAATTCTAGAGCTTTATGATGATGACATCATCATGGCACAAACCAATATTGGGTTGGAGCACCCCTAACCCGATATGCAAAACCCTATACTTGTGTAACCCGATATGTATGTGGTCAACTTGACACACACACACCTGTTGAACGATATAGAGGTAAGAACACACCTCATGAATGATATAGAGGTAAGCACACACCTCTTGAATGATATTGAGGTAAGCACACACCTCTTCAATGATATAGAGGTAAGCACACACCTCATGAACGATATAGAGGTAAGCACACACCTCTTGAACAATATAGAGGTAAGAACACACCTCTTGAATGATATAGAGGTAAGAACACACCTCTTGAATGATATAGAGGTAAGAACACACCTCATGAATGATATGGAGGTAAGCACACACCTCTTGAACAATATGGAGGTAAGCACACACCTCTAGAATGATATGGTGATTGTAACCCAATACATTAGAGGACAAAAGTGGTAAGGTGGTTGATACCCTAGAACATGTGATGGCCAATACACTAAAGTATGGTGTGGCCACTACTATAGAAATGGCTTATAATGTCACTTTTAAAGATGTCAGTTGTATAAACAAACCGACGCCTAAAACATAAAGTGTTGGTTAAATAAAAAAACTGACATCTATCTGTGAAGTGCGACCAGACACAAGTATCACTTTTATTTAGCGTCAGTTCCTTAATAAGCAACCGAAGCCTAAAATTAACTGCCAAATCCAGTGAAAAAAATTCCTCCAAAATTTAACATACAACGTCAGTTGTTAAAAGAGAAACTGACGGCTAAAGTTTTTCTGCGAGACACGCAAATTTGACCAATTTTATCGTCGGTTGGCTTACAATAACCGACGCCGTTGTGTTTTCATGTGCTTAACCATGCGAAAATGTTCACCTCCCTTTAGCATCATTTTTATATGGAAACTGACGACTATAGTGTTTAGCGTCGGATGTTTTAAATAACTGACACCTATTGTTAATTTAACAGACCCACACGAGCCATTCCCCTTCTATTTCATTCATTCCGCGATTGAGGGTTTTAGGTCTGGCGATTCCTCTACTCACTGGCCACCGCTCACTGCTCCTCTGCCCGCACCTCTGCCGCCGCTTGCTGGTCCGCTGCTCGCCACTTCCACTCACTGCTAGCTCCGGCCACTGCTCTCTCTTGCTAGCTCAGCTCCCTGCTCTCTTCTTCCTCCACGTTGTTGATAGGTAAGCTGCTACCCTTCTTCTTCCTCTACCTCTTCTTCTTCCTCCACCTCTTCTTGTTCCTTCTCCCACCTTACCAAATGTATGGATAAAAGCAAGGCAGGACCTGCATGTGGGCTGGAAACGGCAGCCATGGCTGTGTTGGCCGACCACGGCCGTGCTGGCCAGCACGGCCGTGGTCGGCCAACACAGCCATGGTTGCCATGTCCAGCCCACATGTAGGTCGTGCCTTGCTTTTATCCATTTGGTAAGGAGGGAGCAGGAAGAAGAAGATACATTTACAATTGAATACTAATGCTTGACCTAATTCTGTAAATTTTGATGCATGTTGAATTAAGATATTAAAACCCTAAAACACATTTCACCATAATCTTGAATTAACTATATTGTTGAAATCTTGTGATCAATCTATGTAAGATATTAAAACCCTAATGTTAAATCTCTGATTTTGTAGTGATGTGTCGCCCTAACATCTACATGAATCCCTATTGTATGATGTAGATTGATGATAATTCATGAGCTACTTTGAAATTTTGAAATCAATTATGAATCATCTCTCCATCCCTAGGTCATACTAATTTATGTGTAATCTTTATCTTGATGATGAACATGCATGGACACTCAAAATGTTGAAATCAATGTTATAGAATGACAACACATGTATTTGTTGGCCTACAAACCCATCCAAGATTTACTCATTAGGAGTAAATCTTGGATAGTCATCGGTTTGAGACTATTCTTGAACACCTAATCTCACTTAGGATGTAAGTGTATAATGTGTATTGGGTTTTCAAGAAAATTTCGGCAGCATTTCCCCATTTGTTCTCTAAGTACATATGTACTTAGAGAACAACAGGGAAATGCTGCCGAAATTTTCTTGAAAACCCAATACACATTATACACTTACTAGTGAGATTAAGTGTTCAAGAATGGGATAGGTGGTACACATTTATTATATATAAGAATGACAACACGTGTATTTGTTGGCCTAGAAACACGTCCAAGATTTACTCATTAGGAGTAAATCTTGGATAGTCCTCGATTTGGGACTGTTTTGAACACCTAATCTCACTTAGGATGTTTTAACCATTAATTATATATAAGACCTTAAACCCTAAAGTTTTACCATAAACCATAATCTTTTAGCCCTAGACCCTAATCTTGTTCTAATATATACTTGTTTTCTCTTTGATCATAGAATGGATAGATCATGGATGTCCATTCCAAATGGCTGCACCCCTGAGTTTATTTCTGGTCTTGAACAGTTTATTAGATTTGCCGAGGAACATAGGAAACAACCTGGAGATAGGTTCTACTGTCCATGTAGGCATTGCGGTAACAACTTGAAAGTCAGCACTAGTGATGAAATCAAAAGTCATGTAATGTGCAATAGGATTGTGCAAGGCTATATAGAATGGCACTGGCATGGAGAGATTTCAAACTTAAAATCAGTGGATGTCGATAGCAGTGCTTGTGTGGAAGAAGAAATTGCCTTGGATGACGTAGATGTGAATGAACCAGTTCCAGTAGACATCGTTGATGCGATGTTGGATAGTTGTGGGGTAGAGCACACCGATCCACCTCCCATGTTTAGAAACATTGTGCATGATGATGAGATACCGTTATACATAGGTTGTAAGTTTACAAAGCTTAGCACTGTGTTGAGGTTGTATAAACTGAAAGCTAACAATCGATGGAGCGACAAAAGCTTCACATCATTGTTGTCTTTGTTGAAAGAAATTCTTCCTGAAGGAAATGAGCTGCCAATCTCAACATACCGGTTAAAGAAATTGTTGTGCCCAATGGGAATGGAGGCCAAGAAGATACATGCATGCCCGAATGATTGTGTATTATTTCAAAAGGATTGTGGATTTGAAAGATTGTCTAAAATGTGGTGCGTCAAGGTATAAATTGACAACTTCGGGGGAGTCCAAAACTGGTTCACCTGCCAAGGTGATGTGGTATCTACCTATAATACCATGGTTTCAACGCTTGTTTTCCAATCCTATAGATGCGAAGAATTTTAGGTGGCATGCAGATGTTAAGAAAAATAATGATGGGATCCTACGACATGCGTCTGATTCCCCACTGTGGAAGAAGATTGATTTATTATACCCTGAATTCGGTGAAGAAGACAGGAATCTAAGACTTGGGCTTTGTACAGATGGGATGAATCCATAGGGGACATTGAGCAGCCAACATAGCACTTGGCCAGTTATGCTTGTTATATACAATCTTCCTCCTTGGTTGTGTATGAAAAATAAGTATGTTATGTTGTCGCCTTTGATATCGGGCCCTAAAGAACCTAGAAATGATATTGACATTTATCTTGAACCTATGATTGATGACTTGAAGAAGCTCTGGGGTGAAGGTGTGATGACCTATGATGTTTCACGAAGAGAGAGACATTTCGTTTGCACGCTATGTTATTTTGCACTGTGAATGACTTTCTAGCGTATGGGAATTTGTCTAGATATAGTGTCAAAGGATCTAAAACTGTTGACTTCAGCACAGGTTGACAGTGTTTCGATGTACATGCTCCCTATATGAGAGATGAATTAGATGATGTAAGAGAAGAATGGGAAAAAACCCTATAAAGAGTGGGAATTTTTAGATATAATTTTATTGACAATGATGAATAAAGAATAACTTTGTTCTCATAATTATTTTTGTGTGAATGTGAATGAATTTTTATGAATTGCCATATGTGTGTGAAGATGATCAATACATAAATGTTTCTACATGTGTCTGAATGTGAAAAGAGATGAAATGAATGGAATTGCAGGTTGCTACTGGTTTCTACATGTGTGTGATGAAAAAATAATATGAATTAAATGTGCTTATACATGTGTGTGAATCACATATATATAATAATGTCCATCTTGTTAATTTTTTAGGTTTGTGGCATGTTGTTGGCTGATATCAATGGATGTCGTAAACCTACAATTCAGAACTGAACTGCAGGTTCTCATCCTATTGACCAGCCATACAGCAGGCATGCAAACTGATAAGAAAAAAAATCTTAACATAGGCGTCGGTTATTTGAACAAAACCGACACCAAAGACATACGGCAGAGGTTTTTGATAAAAAAAATGACGTCTATGTGGCCAGGAACCATGGTCGTGCTGGGAAGCACAGCCATGGTGGCAGGAAGGGGATATGGCGTCGGTTATTTGCACAAAACTGACGTCAGTTCAGCTGATATGGCCAGGAACCACGGCCATGCTGGAAAGCACGGCCGTGGTTGCAGGGGAAATGGTGTTGGTTATCTTACAAAACCGACACCTATAGGCCCTTTGCTGGCACGTTTTCGGTGGCAGGAAGCATTGTGGCGTTGATTCTTTTAATAACCGACGTATGTAACCATTCTATAGTGTTAGTTTTTGTAAAAAAACTGATGCCTATAGTTCCTTTGCTTGTGTGTTTTTGGTGGCGGGAAGCTTTTTGACGTCGATTGGGAACCGACGCTGAAGGGGTCCACCGTAGCGGCGCCCACTTGGGTGTTGCTTGGAAACTGACACTAAAGCCCTTAATTAACCGACGCTAAAGGTCTATTCTGTAGTAGTGCCAACCAATATCCTCAAGTGAGTTAAGGATGATACACCCAAGTGAGTTGAAGATGTTACACCCAAGTATGGTGAAGGTGATACACCATAAGATAGGTAAGGCTGATACCTTGATGGGTGAGGGTATGAGGGATATGATGATGCCTAGCCTGATATACCCCTAACCCAATACATGTGTTCAAATTGACATACATGACTCAACCTAAAACACCTTGTAAAGGTGAGGGCAACACACTCTTAGAAGTGATGGCTAGAACACCAAGTAATGGTATGGCTAATACTTTGATAGGTGAAACACCTAAAGTGATTTATGATAGTCAACCCTATATCAACAATGCTCTAATCCGAGATGAGTCCATATCACTTGGTGATAGTTGGGTAATTCAAGAATTGATGCTAGGCCGATACACTACAAGACAAGTGTGGTGACCTATGGTCGATACACTACAAGACAAGTGTGGTGACCTATGACCGATACACTACAAGACAAGTGCGGTGACCTATGGACGATACACTACAAGACAAGTGTGGTGACCTATGGCCGATACACTACTAGACAAGAGTGGTGACTTATGGCCAATACACTAGGATAAATGTGGTGAGTTATTATATAAAGTATTAGGATGGTCGATACCCTAATAAAAGATAAGTTGATAAACTCAAGTAAGTTGTAAATGATGAGGGAAGTGTTACACCAAGGAATGATGCTTGGCCAATATCACATCTAGCACTTCAAGGTCAATACACCTTGATGCACCTCAAATCTGATACAATTGGATGAGTAACACATGAAGTGTGTTATGGAAATTGACACAATAAGAAGTAATGAGCTTAATACACTTAAATAAGTGTAGATTAATGTACCTTGAGAAAGGGATTAACCCAATTTAATATAGTATGATGTAATCAATATCCTAGTAAGGATGAGAGAGAAACTCATACTTTGGGTTAATAATAATTTAATGATAAATGATGAGAATAAATAAGTATGATTGAATACTTATGATATCAATGTATGCTCCTAGATGTGTGGAGCAATGAATTAGGGTTTGGATTAATAATATGAACTTGAAACCCTAATCGGATATAAAGGGAAACCCTAACTGTAATAATGGGAAGGTTGTATTTCTCCTGTATTGCATGGTGATGATATGTACTTGATATTGTTTTTATCATGAAGTGCTAACCATGTAGGTATTAGGAGATGATGAGCATAACTAGGTATGAGCTATGATGTTTTATATGATACAGATTAAATGGGCCTTGTGAGCCATGATTAATACTTGTACAACAAGTATAATGTGTATATGGTCTGATGACCTAAAAGATAGTTGTTGCCTAGTGAGAGGTGACAAGATATTTAAATGGGCCTTGTGAGCCATGTGAAATACTAGTGCAACAAGTATAATGAATATCTGGGTCAGAGGACCTAGAGGTAATGGTTACCTGATAGAGGTAATAGTGTTCGGTGATGAACTAAGGGTTTGAATACCCAGATCATGTAATCATGATGATGATTATGATTAAGGGATGAAAATTCCTAATGATATGATGAAGGGATTGAGATCTTGAGTTGTATACATTCAATATGTGTTCTAAAGATTATGAAAGAATATGATAAATGTATTACACCTCTCTTTGTAGAATTTGTTATAATACATGCTTGTAACTTGTTTTATGCTAAAAGATATTGTAATGTGCCTAATTAATCAAGTGGAACCTTATCATGTAGTTTTTATGGCCATATATCTAATCAGTGTCAGAATTTGCTGAATTGGTGAAACAAGATTAACTCGGCTTGCATATTTTTGAATATGTGGGGGTGATGGGTGAACATATCCTTATGCCCAAATAGGGAATGTGGTGTGTGTTTTCCCTGTTAAGAGTATGGCTATATGCCATGACTCAATACCAGGGAATGTTGTGGGGTGTACTCCCTAAAGAAAATATACTAGGGATGATGTGTGGTCTCCCTGAAGAGAGTGCATGTTGCGGCTATAACTCTATAGTGAAGATTCCACTATACCCTGGCAAAGCTAATTGTAGTTTGACACGTGATGTCACTGCCAGTGGTCTCGTACTGACTGAGACAGGTGAGGTCTTGGAAGCCAGCACTTCCTTTGACCTTGCATGGCACCAATTTCAACTAAGCAGTGGTCGGTTGGAGCATGAGTGATATACCTCATCTCTCTCAGGCATATGTGTGATTGTGAATCTATAATCAGCCATGTAGTGTATTTGATTAAGGATTGAATATGGAAACATTGGTTGATGTTACACTACTTTTATACATCTTAAATGGATAGATGTTATATGTGTTCTTCGTATTCCTTATAAAGTGAATAGATGATTTATTGCTCTATTTTAGATAGTTGTAATGCTCTAAAAGATGATATTACTCTGTCCTACTTATAAACACTGATTAATCTTTCTTATTGTTATAATAGATCCTCTGCTTAATTTTATACAGTCTATCTATGATAATAATATTTTTGGCTGATGGTTATATCTCTCGTTGAGGTTGTGTTTCACCCCGTTGGCCCCACAATTTTTAGGTATACGCGGACGAGGAGGTAGAGACCGTACTACATAGGGAGCACATCATCAATCGGGATAGCAGTGACAGCTCAGGTTGAGTGTGTTGTTTGTCATGTCTTATAGATAGAAGTCCTATGTGTCGTCTCTCCAAGAGGTCCTATTTATAGTTGAAGGTGTTCCTTTGAGTGTGGGATCACTTGAGAATGAAAAATAGTTATTTTACAACTTGCAATGGATCTATTTTCATTTCTAACAACTCTCCAATGGTTGGAATCACTTTTTCTACATTTTCCATATAGTATATTTGATCGAGTTTCAATAAAGATAAGTCGACCAATCCACTAATTGACAAAGCTAATTTTCAAACTATTGATCAACTTTGTCCTGGGAAAACTCAACCGTTGAGTCAAAATTAGTTTTGGTCAGTGAGTCGGTCAGTCGAGTTTTATGAGTGTACAACTTGACCGATAGATCTATTTCCAAAATCCATCACTGGTCGGTCGAGATCCAAACTCGACCGACAAAGTTGTTGTGACAAATTTTTCAAAATGATATATGAGTGATCAAATGTTGGAATTCAATGTCCATGATTTTTTCTCATCTTAGTTACAAGTCATATTATCAATACAAATGATTACAAAAATATTCTAAGGTGGTTTGGAGTGCTTTCCCAAATTGCAAATTTGCATTGTTTTTTACTTAAACTTGGACAAGATAGGTCTTGTGTAATTTGATCCTTTTCATATACCTAAAGCCTGAAATCAATCTTAAAGAAACATAATAGACACATATGAATTGAATGTTTAAGTCACTAACTAAATATGAACAATGTATAACTCTCAGGTCAATAGTATACACCTAAAAGGACCATCATTTTTTTACTGCAGAAGCACCATCAGTTGTGGACATCAAGTCCACCATCAATTGTGGACTTCAAGTCCACCATTGGATGTTGACACAAGGAAAGCCATCATTTGAGAACAAACCAGAGTAACCATTATTTGAGGACCAGAAGAACCATCGAGTAATGAACTAGAGGAACCATTAGTTATGGACCATCGAGTCAAAAACCATTAAATCCATCAAGTCTTGACTCAGTGACACGATCATATGTCATCTCTAGGTAGGAAAATAGGCCCAAAACTCTGAATAAAACCATCATTTTATGAAGCCTAATAAATCATCATTTGAAACCACTAAGGACCATCGTTTGTGGAGAACCAAGCCATCAGTTGCGATGGGGAACATAACCATTGGTTCTATGCACAAGAGAACTGTAAAATAGCAACTAAGTCAAGGCCATAAGTTGACACAAGAAGGTCAAGCAAAACAGCACCAAAACCAAACCATCTGGTTGCGACACAAGGAAGGAAATCAGCTCAAAACCCTAAGAATGAACCATCGTTTGAGTTACCAAAACCCATTGTTTTCAACATACATGCAAGGTCCAGGACTTCTACTAATAAGGAAGGATCATGCACAAGGTTTAGGGTTCATCCAAGAAGATAAACTACTCAAGAATCATTACATAAGTTCAAACCCTAGACATATTTCTACTTGGAACTTCATTTTAGAGCAAGATCTAGTACATGAAAACTTGGAGTATGCAATAAACATGGAGAAAATTATATAACTAGCCTTAAATATGAAGATTAAGCTCCAAACATGAAGGTAGATCAAGAAAAGTAGGTAGAAACCCTACCTTGAGCACTCCACTCGGCCAAGCAAGCTCCTTCCCTGAAGCAAGCAAACCCTAGGGCAAAGAAGCAAGAAGAAGGTGTTTCTCAACCTTTAACACAAGATCCACCATGGATCTGACGAAGAAGGAAGGGAGAGAAGGTAGGACAGAAAGGAAAACAAAGAGTAAAGAGGAAGTTTTTACTTTCTTAGGTCAAGAACAAGCTAAGGAAGCTCTACAAGCTTGAATAGATGGTAGATTCAGACCCTAGGTGAACATGCAAGCAAGATCGGCCAAGCTTCTTCTACCTTGGCACATTCTCAACCATGGAACAAGAGGTACGAGCTCCAAATAGCAAATAATAAGTGAGGGTGAGATAGATGTGTAAAGAACTCGTTTGAAAACAAGGAGGGAGGTATATAAGGCTATGGGTGAGAGAGAAGAGAAGGTTAAGGTGTCTAGCTATGTTTACCATGTTTCCATGGTCAATAGTGTCACTTACATGCAAACCAGAAGGTACAAAGGTTGTGGGAGTCAATAGGGCCATATAATATTGACTCGTAGGTCAGCCATCAACCTCCAACAGAAGGGTGACCATCGGATCATGACCCCTTGGTCACAAGGGTGAAAACCCTAGCTCCACCATCAGTTTGCACCTCTACTTGGTGAACCATTGATCCAAGGAGCTCCAAGAGAGAAAACCATAAACCCTAACACCTCAAGGGACCAACATAGGATCCCAACACAATAGGAAATCCGTCAGATTTCAACTCAAAAAGGTGAACAATTGAGTTCTATCACTCAAGGTAGCCCATCTATGAGGGGAAACCCTAAGATCAACCCTAAATGGATGTCATGACCAAAACCAAGGTACAACAAGGCTCCCCAAGGCACAACTAACTCAAGCATGATATGAAAAATGTGAGTCACAACAATCATGTGACAAATTACAATAAAAACCTTAGAAATGGTAAATTGCATAAAAACACAAAACAAGCATGTAAATGCATAACTTTCTCAAATAGTGTCCAAATTGGATTAAACTTGAAACTTAACCTTGTCAAATGATATAAAAGCAAATATTAGAGATATATTAAGGTTTTAAGCATCCAATTATGGTAATAAAGTGTGTTCAACCAAAAATCAAGGTTAGGAGTCTTACAAGCATCATGACCCTTTCTAGGTTTAGGGAAATTTTGAATGGTCAAACTAAGAGGTTTATTCAACAGATTTTTTAAGCACACAATTACGTATCATTGTTAATGTATTTGAGCTTAGCCATAAACCCTCCACCCAATTTTAGAGGATCCTAGTAGTGAATAGAATCAATTGAAATTTTATTACCGATGAACTAGTGATCCTTCCAAAGATGAATAGACATTCCATCCCCAACATTATAGTAAAATGTTGCCTTAAGAAATCTCTATCTTTAATAAGTTGTTTGTAGAGTTAGGAATCACCATAGATTCATTGATATGTCTAGAAGAATTCAAATATCACATATCTCCCATAAATCTATTTAAACCAAAGAATGTTAGTTTGACAGGACATTCAAAACATTCAACATATATAGTTTCACTTTTTACCATATCATGAGCACATCTTAACCCCAAACCAACCCTAGATTTGGGGTAACAGACCTTTGTCTAACCAACTGATTAAATATTCTTTGTGAGGTCTAGACCACTCCATAGAAAGTTATTACATATCCTTTCAACCTCATTACAAACAAATTCAGGTATAGGGAAACTACTAATCTAGTAAAAATAGAGAGAAGATAAAAGTGAATTAATAATATCCATTCTACACGCAATAAAAAAAGAGTTTGGACTTCCAAGCATTAAGTCTCTTCTTGACTTTGTCAATCATAGAGGTGTTGGATCCTAGATGGGTGATTAGATGCTCTAGAGGGGGGTGAATAGAGCTGAATGCACTTAAACAAAATTCATTAGACCTTCAAGATATATCACAAGATAAGGTTGCTAAATAGGAAATTTGTGTGCAACTAAAACATGCATAGCAAGGATGAGAGAGATTGAGCAAACACAAGTAGACAAGCTATTTAGAGTGGTTCCACACTTCAAACTAGAAGTATGTCAGTCCACTTACCTAGAAAGGTCAACCTCTAGGATTTCCTAACCATTGCATTCTTATATTCATTCATAAGACTTACAATACATGACCAAACAAAGGACTTACCTATCCAATACAAAGAGTCTTCAACCTTATCAAGGACTTACCCACTTTGCAAAGAGTCTTCCACCTTCTTCCAAGGACTTACCTACTCTTGCACAAGTCTTCAACCTTGCAGGAATTACCCACTCTTCTTGGATCTTTCGACTTTGACTTCACCTTCACTCGGAGAAACTTCCACCAAGGACTTACCCACTTGAGCAAGGAGTCTTCTGCCTTCACCAAGGGCTTACCCACTCTAACTCCAAGTCTTCATCCTTGATCTTCACCAAGGGATGCCTTCCCTTGTTCTTTTTCACCTCTCTTAGCTAAGAGAGAGAACCTTCATCTTCATGATTGAAAAGAGAGATGGGGAGGTGGTGGAAGTGAGAGCCTCACAAGATATACATGTAGGACTAGCACTCTTACAGATTTCCTACTCACTATAATGGATGTAGCAAGTGATTAAGCTTAGAGAGACAGAGAAGAGGTTGTAGGAAATACTCAACTATAGAATAGGAACCTCACATAGAGTTTGCATTGAATGCTCAACCTTGGAATGAAGCCCAAGGGGTCCTATTTATAGCTGGGGATGCCTCTTAGCCTTTGGGAACACTTGAGAACGAAAACTAGCCATTTTGTGGCTTGCAACAGATCTATTTTCACTTGTTGCAACTCCACAACGGCTAGAAGCACTTTTCTGCACTTTTCCATATAGTGCAATCGGTCGAGTTTCTATAAGGGTAACTCGACCGATCAAGTAACTGACAAGGCCGATACTCAAATGATCGGTCGAGTTTGTCCTGAAAAAACTCGACCAACCATTAGGAATTGAAATGGTCAGTTACTTGATCGATCGAGTTCTGTGTAAATACAACTCGACCGATGCAATCTCCAGAAAATTGATCAAGGATGATTGGTCAAGTTTTCAGGCTGGGAAACTCGACCGACAAAGTGCCTGTAATCAATTTGCAAAGTTGCATCTAAAGTGCTCTAATATTCGATCTAAGTGCTCCTGATATTTTTCTAAGCTTAATTACAAGTCATACAATCATTACAAGTGATTTACAACATGATTCTAATGGATATACATCATATTACAAAAATGTGCACTTGTATTGACTTTGACTTGTCTTTTCTCCAATTTGAGATGTGCAAGTTAGGGCATTTGGAGTGTGTCTATACCTAATCTGAAATCACTCAAGTAGAGACATTAGACACCAATATGTGTAATGGTTAGTCATCATCAAAACACAGGTTTAGTCAATTTAGACATGATTCAACATTGACCTAATTGACCTTGAGTCAACATTCTCCCCCTTTTTGAAGATGACAAACCATTCCATAAATGTATTGAAAGCTTTTAAGTAGAATCATACCTTTGGAGAAACCTAGGGGTTTCAATAGGACTGAGCTCATATGCTCCCCCTTAATTGATGCTAGTAGAGTTCTCATACTCCCCCTCAATTGATGATATTTCTCCAGCATGGTTAGCTTTCATAACATTTATAGAATACTATGTCTTCTACTCATATATGTTCTACACATATATGTCTTCTCCCATTTACCTTCTCCCCTTTACATGGACATACCTCTCCTCTTCATGTAAGACATGCCGTCTTTCTCTTTTGTCAAAAGAAGACATAGACATACCTTTCTCCCCCTTTGTCATTTCAAAAAGAGGGGGTATGAAGAAAATAAGAAACATCACTTGTTAAATAGAAAGAAGATAATACAAATATATATAAGGAGAGTAGAAGAGCATAGATAGGGGCTTGTCCAAGCATAGAAAGAAAAGCAAGTTAAAGAATATACTTGAACAACCCAAAAAACAAGATAAAGTGTTGCAGAAAAATAATCAAACACAATTTTGACCCTCAAGATGACAGAATTTGACCAAAAACCATCAGAGCTCATCATGAGGTAATGAGTCTTGCTCAGAAGGTAGTTTCTACATGAAAAACACTAGTCTTGCACCAAAAACTGAAACTAGAGCAAAATCTCCATAAAAACCAAAAATACTCCAATTTCTACATATAATGTAGATCTAAGTGCCCTGCATCACAATGTTATGTAAGCAACTCAAGATAGTAGATATGCAATTCAAGGAACAAACTTGAGCATGTATGAGACAAGAGACAAGCATAGCATATAGATGAGCAAAGATGCCAAATTATAAACAAGGATAGAACTACATGTATATGAACTACTAGTAGATGATATCACAAGTTAGGACTACTAGTAGGATTTAGATCATAGCAAGAGATACCACAAGATAAAGCAAGCTATGAGTAGATGTAGAGATATATCCAAACAAAGAGATAAGCAATTTTAGAAGCATGAAAGGATATAACTCACTAGATATGCATCCTTACCATAAGATGATTACCCCTAAGAACCCCAAGGTTGTATCAAACCAAGATATACACCTAGATAGATGTAGCAAGTTAGAGTACAACAGAAGCAATTTTAGACACAACCAAGAGATCTAAAGAGATCATCATCAAAACCTACAAAACAACTCAAAGCAGGTAATTGCAACATACATATATACCAATTTAGAGTAATTAGAGAGATAGAGTTGTAAGCAAGATAGGCAATTTAGAACATGGCAATATACATATATAAAGGTTCCAAAAGAGAGTGCCAAAGAATAAGGCTATTTGTTGAGAAAATCTAGTTGAGAGGGAAATTCTCATTCAATAAGCCAACTGTGTATTTTGTGCACAGTGTTATCGGTCAAGTTCTATGCATTGACAACTCCACCGATGACAGCAGCAGGCAACAGCCATTGGTGCCTATCGGTCGAGTTTCAAACAGGGCAAACTCGATCGACAGAGCAGCTGTCAAAAAGCACATATATTTCATAAAAACATATTTAAAAGGCATGCTAAAAATACACACCATATCCAAACATGTCTAAGCAAGTTAGTAATGCACTATAAAAGCATTAGACACAGTTTTTGAGCAAGAGTGTGAAGAGAAACACAAAATACCACTTCTGACTCAAAAACCATAAGTATAGTGCACACTAACTTGAGAAAAACAAGTTAGAAATGGTTATAAGAAAAACACATTTACATTTGTTCTTACCATTCCTTTTCCACTTGTTGTCACTCTCTACACATCTCACCTTTCTTCTTTCATGTGGATTGACAAGTCAATTTACAATTCAATAGCTCAACTCAACCCATTTGCAAGTACCTACAAGAAGAAAGATGAAATGGTCCCCAATCATGTTTTTGGGTCCGGAGGGGTTAGTTTAGCAACCCATGTCCTATTGCTCTTGGGTGCTTTCCTAAAAGGACAATAAGTAGAATAATGATCAATTTCATTGCAATAGTTGCATGTGCCCATAGTCTTGGAACTAGAGGATTCTCCATGGAATATTGGAGGTCCTTTATCTTTGTTGTTCCCTTAACTACTATCATATCGTAAACCATGTCTACCAATTTGTTTAGTAGAATGGTGTAGGATGTCATTAAGATTCTTTTTACCAACTAAGAATCTTTGCAAAGATGATCTCAAACTATCATTATCATGCTTAAGAGAAGAAATAGTAGAAGAAAAAATATTGATATTATCTTTAGCATGCAAAAGATCATTTTCTAAGCAAAGAGCTTTAGTTAAATAAGAATCTCTATTAATGTGAAGAGCAGGAACATCATTCCCTCTATTAGTAGAACTAGAACAAGATTCATGCACATTGATTTTAGCAAGCAAGGAGGCATTTTCTGTTTCTCATTCTTGCAAAACAAAATCTTTGTCCTTGTTTTCAGATTTAAGAACATCAATATCATGCATGAGAGAATCAATAATTAAAGTATGATCTTAATTAGAACTAGGTATGAGAGGTTGAGCTTCTAGAAATCTAATCTCATTAAGCAAGCTAGCATTTTCAAGTTTAAGAGAGTCTACTTGGCTAAGACAAGCATTTTTGTCATCAAGCAAGCAAGAATTAGCATGTTCAAGATCATCTAGTTCTACATGCAAATTATCAACAATTTTAGCAAGCTTTTTCTTTTTCCTTTTAGACGACTGAAGAGAGGCACAAATATCATGAATAATAGCAATCAAAGATTATTTATCTAAAGACTTTAGATTTACCTCACTTGAGTCTTCACTTGTTGATGCTATAAGAGAAAAATGGCATTCTCCTTCATCACTAGAGCTTGAGCTTGATCCTTCACTTGAATCTTCACTTGAGCTTGAGTTGGAGGAGCCACTTGAGCTTGAGTGTCATTTCTCCTTCTTCTTGTGAAGATGGGTCTTTTTTCCTTGTGGGCAATCTTCCTTGTAGTGACCCTTCTTTCCACATGTGAAGCATCGGATGGAGGAGGACTTGCCTTTGTAGAATTTACCTTTAGAGTACATGGCATCTTCTTTAGCTTGAGAGAATGGAGAGACTTGTTCCATGATTGCTTCAATTTGAGCCTTCATTTCAGCCTTCTTCATTCTCTTTAGCTCTTTCTTCTCTTGTCTTTCTACTTCCTCCCTCTTGTCAAGTGTGACTTCATGTGCTTGTAGA
The DNA here is from genome assembly GCA_963693085.1 of Alisma plantago-aquatica. NCBI lineage: Eukaryota > Viridiplantae > Streptophyta > Magnoliopsida > Alismatales > Alismataceae > Alisma > Alisma plantago-aquatica. The sequence continues at coordinate 1,204,827,300 of OY856411.1, read as the reverse complement.
TTTCCAATGAGCTCTTCAATAGTAATATCCTTAAGAGACCTTGCTTCTTCAATTGAAGTCACCTTGGGTTCCCACCTCTTGGGGAGAGTTCTAAGGATCTTTGAGTTGATCTCTCCACTAGCATAGGATGTCCTAGAATAGCTAGACTATTCACAATGGTGTTGAGCCTTGAGTACATGTTTGCTATGCTCTCCTCCTTTCCCATCTTGAAGTTCTCAAGCAACCCTTTGAGCATGTAGACTTTGCTTTCCTTCACTTGATCTGTCCCTTCATAAGTTTTGCATAGCTTTCTCCATACCTCATAGGCCATCTCACAAGAAGAAATCTAGTTGAACTCGGTGGGGCTCATGGAGGCATAGAGGATGTGCATGGCTCTAGCATTCAAGGTTGCTTTCTTAAAGGTAGCTTCATCCCATTCTTCAATCTTTGTCTTTAGTAGCATGTATGGGTTGTTCACCATTTGCCACATCTCAACACTTGATCCTTGGATGTAGAATTGAAGCCTTCTTCTCCAATAGAGGAAATTTCTCCCATCAAAGATTGGTAGGTTGTTCAAGTATCTCCCTCCTTGGTAGTCACCCATCTTCTCCTACTTGTTGAAGTATGCTTGGAGAAGACCCTCTCTGATACCAATTGTTGGATCCTAGATGGGTGATTGGATGCTCTAGAGGGGGGGTGAATAGAGCCGAATGCACTTAAACAAAATTCATTAGACCTTCAAGATATATCACAAGATAAGGTTGCTAAATAGGAAATTTGTGTGCAACTAAAACATGCATAGCAAGGATGAGAGAGATTGAGCAAACACAAGTAGACAAACTATTTAGAGTGGTTCCACACTTCAAACTAGAAGTATGTCAGTCCACTTACCTAGAGACGTCAACCTCTAGGATTTCCTAACCATTGCATTCTTATATTCATTCATAAGACTTACAATACATGACCAAACAAAGGACTTACCTATCCAATACAAAGAGTCTTCAACCTTACCAAGGACTTACCCACTTTGCAAGGAGTCTTCCGCCTTATTCCAAGGACTTACCTACTCTTGTACAAGTCTTCAGTCTTGCAGGAATTACCCACTCTTATTGGATCTTCTGCCTTTGACTTCACCTTCACTTAGAGAAGCTTCCACCAAGGACTTACCCACTTGAGCAAGGAGTCTTTTGCCTTCACCAAGGGCTTACCCACTCTAGATCCAAGTCTTCAACCTTGATCTTCACCAAGGGATGCCTTCCCTTGTTCTTCTTTACCTCTCTTAGCTAAGAGAGAGAACCTTCATCTTCATGATTGAAAAGAGAGATGGGGAGGTGGTGGAAGTGAGAGCCTCACAAGATATACATGTAGGACTAGCTCACTTACAGATTTCCTACTCACTGTAATGGATGTAGCAAGTGATTAAGCTTAGAGAGAGAGGAGGAGGCTGTAGGAAGCACTCAACTATAGAATAGGAACCTCACATAGAGTTTGCATTGAATGCCCAACCTTGGAATGAAGCCAAAGGGGTCCTATTTATAGTTGGGGATGCCTCTTAGCCTTTGGAAACACTTGAGAACAAAAACTAGCCATTTTATGGCTTGCAATGAATCTATTTTCACTTGTTGCAACTCCATAATGGCTAGAAGCACTTTTATGCAGTTTTCTGTATAGTGCAATAGGTCGAGTTTCTATAAGGGTAACTCGACCGATCAAGTAACTGACAAGGCCGATACTCAAATGATCGGTCGAGTTTGTCCTAACAAATATCGACCGACCATTAGGAATCGAAAGGGTCAGTTACTTGATCAGTCGAGTTTTGTGTAAACACAACTCGACCGATGCAATCTCCAGAAAATTGATCAAGGATGATTGGTCGAGTTTTCAGGCTAGGAAACTCGACTGACAAAGTGTTTGTAATCAATTTTCAAAGTTTCATCTAAAGTGCTCTAATATTCGATCTAAGTGCTCCTGATATTTTTCTAAGCTTAATTATAAGTCGTACAATCATTACAAGTGATTTACAACATGATTCTAATGGATATACACCATATTACAAAAATGTGCACTTGTATTGACTTTGACTTGTCTTTTCTCCAATTTGAGATGTGCAAGTTAGGGCATTTGGAGTGTGTCTATACCTAATCTGAAATCACTCAAGTAGAGACATTAGACACCAATATGTGGAATGGTTAGTCATCATCAAAACACATGTTTAGTCAATTTAGACGTGATTCAACATTGACCTAATTGACCTTGAGTCAACAAGAGGAACATAAGGCCTTGGATAATTTCCAAGTGAAAAGGCAATCCAAGATATCTCGCAAGGAAGGTCGCAATAGGTATATCAAGAATAGATGAATCCCTCTCTCTATCAATGATAATACCGTAGAAAAGAGAACTCTTATCATGCCTTAAATTGAGTCCCAAAGCTTAACTAAAGTTCTTTAGACAAAGTTTAATGCTCTTAGTATTATGCACATTCCCTTCAGCAAAAATTTGGACATCATTAGGAAAGAGTACACGGGAGACATGAACATCATTGTGATTTTTAAGAGGTATGATTTCCTTTCTCTCCATTGTATGATCAGTAATACTCGACAAACATGTCATAGAAAGAATAAAAATATAGGGGGGAATTGTATCACCTTTCCTGATCCCTTTGGAAGTCTTAAAGGCCTAAGTAGGCTCTCCATTAGCCAACACCTAAAGATTAATAGTTTGAAAGATTTCCTGAAGGCAAGCAATTCATGGATGAGAGAATTTCATACATCTTAGCACATAGAAAATATAATCCTAGAATATAGAATCATAGGCTTTCATCAAATTAGTCTGAGTACATATCTTCTTACCACTATTTTTCATATTAAAATCATTGACCAGTTCATTAGAAAGAAGAATTGCCTCATAGATGCTCCTACCTTTCACAAAGGCATATTGATTTTCATTTACAAGAGAAGGGACAATGGGTTGTAATATATTTGATAGAATAGATGACTTTGTATCAGAAGTTATAGATTGTTATAGGTCTCCACTCTTTAAACTGGCTAACATTTTTAACTTCAGGGATTAGGCAAAGAAAAGTGTAATTAGCTTCTTTAAGAAGCTTACCACTTGTAAAGAAATTAAGAATAGCCCTTGCAACATCATCATCGATGATAGACCAACAAGCTTTATAGAAACCTGCATTGAAGTAATCAAAACCCAAGCTCTTATCAATGTTGGAATTCAAAACAACATCCTCCACTTCCTTTCTTGTACCAATAAGATATAAGTTCTAAATTTGGGAATCAGACTATATAGAGATGTTGACATTGTCCATAAGGTTGGTATCAATAACATTACCATGCTTGAAAAGACCAGAATAATAGTCAAAAATATGCTCCCTGGTATGTTCTTCATTGTAGACGATATTCCCAACAATATTCAAACAATTAATAGAATTATTAGCTCTTCTAGTTTGCATTAAAGTGTAGAAGAATTTGGAGTTCTTGTCCCCCAAAAGACAGACACTAGATTCTGCACTTTTCCTTGTTCAAGGATTCTGCCATAACAACAGCATTAATAGCTTGTTTTCTTCTATAATCAGCTTCAACTCTCATATCAATATCATTAGGATTCCTATCTACAACAAAAATAGCTTCCTCAGCAATAGCTTTGTTTAATCTTAGCCGAATCAAAAATATTACCAATAGATTCCTTATTCCATTTAATCAAATCAACTTTGACAAATATTAGCGTAGAACAAACTCTTTACATAGGATTTCTAATAATATCCTTCTATGAAGCATTGTTTACAATATCCTTAAAGCCATTTTGGGAATTCCATGCATTGATGAGACAACAAGGGGTGTTTCTTTTGATTTTAGAGGAACCACCATGAATGATCAGGTGTCTATGATCATTGTAGATGTTAGGAATGATCTCTCCCCAAAGGTTAAGATGATTTTGATGAAGCAATCATTCCCAAAGACTCTATCAATCTGAGAGAGGGTGAGATCACCACCCTTCTATCTATTATCCCACATCAACTCAGAACCCTTCAAATTCATTTCAATGAGGTAAGAATGAAGGATGAAATCATGAAAATCTCTCATAGATTTAGCTAAAGGGTTTGATTTTCCTCGTCTTTTAGAATTAAGTCTTACAGCATTAAAATCATCAATAACAAACCACTTTTGGTGGGGGTTAGCATTCTAAAACTCAATCAAGGAATCCCAGAGACTTTTTTCTTTTATTATAATTATTGGGTCCATAGATAGATGATAAAAGGAAGCGTTCACCTTTTTACTGAATTTCAACATTAGTGCACTAATTAGTAAACTAATAAAACATAAATAAATTTTTGAAGGGTCCCAACAGATAACAATCCTCCGTAAAGCATGGGCATCGATATTAGACATCCACTTGCCTTTAGGGCAAAACTTATTCATGATTTTAGTAAGATTCATTCTCCTTAACTTTGTTCCAATAAGGATGGAAATAGGAACCTTGGTTCTATCAATACTCTCCCTTACTTTAGCTTTATGTTCTGACCTATTTTGGTCATGAGAATTCCATGCCAAAAGGGAAATACTATCCATTAACAATATGGTTAGGGAGGAGTGGTGGTTTGCTACTCATAGTAGAGTGAGGATTGCAATCCTATAGGATCAGTTCACTAAAACTACCAGTGTAAATGAACTAATTATTAAATGGGTACCTCTTCTGGTGGATACTACTTTACGAATGACATGTCAGAGGGGATTTGGATCTACCGGTAACAATAGTTTAACCTTCATCATTCTGAATACCATATATCAAAGGAGAACCTCCAGAAGATAAGATGGTAATAGGGGTAGCAACTAAGGGTGGTTATAAGATAGACATAACCAAAGTACCCGCATCACTAAGATTTGTGACACTCACATGAGGAGTTGAGGTACAAACATGTGAAACTAAGGGTAGCAGACATAGAACCATTCGCAATAGAACTACTCACAATAAGAGTTGAAATAGCCAGATTTGAAGATTTCATCCTACTAGGAATATGCACCATTGAATGGGAAATACCTTCCCCCAGTGCAGAAACACTTAGAAAAATCACATGATTCTCAGCCTTACAAATACTTGATTCATTTCCAAAGAAACCACAAATTGAACACTTCTCAGGGATACACTTGTACTGAACTTCAATATGATTCTATCTTCCACATCCACATTGCTTATCATAGAAATCTCAGATAGGAAGTTAGATGAATAGGACATCAGGACTTGAATCCTTGCATACACCAGTCTCTTTAATCTCTGAATAAGAAAATCTGACATGATAGATTTCCCAGGAAAACACTCAATAAGGCTCATCCTATCTTCTTCTTAGAATTTTAGTTGTAGGTTAGAAAGCTTAATACAGACTAAGAACTCAAATAACTTTGCCTTCTCAAGAGGTTCTCTCATTTCCCACTTCTTGAGAATGAGCAACTTTTCCACCATGAACCATGGACCTTTATCAAGAGATTTCAGCATATTCATCCTATCATAAAACTTGATGAGGAAGCAATCCCTCTCCCTCATCATGAACTGAAAATTAGCATTGGCTTTCCATATTGTATGAAGGTGAATCTTCAGAGTTGGATGGTGAAGTCTCAGGCTGATCACATACCCTGAATCATGTTATTCCACTTGTTTGCATTCTCCTTGGTTGCAGCCTTGATGTACACCAAATCTCCACCCACCACTTGAATAGGCTTAACCTTCAGGGTTGAGTCTGAAGCTTCTAGGTTTTCTTTAGAGAGTTAGTTTGTCCAAGCCCTAGTTTCTCTTACACTAAGAAAAGTTGATTGTGCAGGCTTGGTCAGTGATGAGAGGCTCGTTGGATTTTAATCCAACCCTGTGACAGTCCGCCATCAAGAATTCCACCTCTGGGACTACGAGCATCTTCTTCATTGCATGATGTTGGCACCGATCGCATTTTCATTATTGATCCTGGACCAGTCATCCTTCTGGTTGCTCCCCCATGCCCCATTTATGCATTTACGCATGATGAATATTTTGCAAATTGTGAAGAATTAAGCGAGTGTACAAGACATTGTAGCTGATTAACTGCCAAACAACTGATTAAGTGAGCACTTTCTTAAAGGCATATGCTTAATTTTTCAAAATAATTCAACAATTTATATACAAATATGCATGCATAAAATATAAATTATGAATGTTTTAAAGAGTCAATTTGTGTATTCCCTTAAACATAATACTGACTTATAACATTAAAGAGTTAATAAATTTAGCTATCTACAACAAATGACATGATCAATGTCAGACTGTTAGTATAAAATATTTAACTAACTATATTAATACATTAGTAAGAATACATAAAATTAGTATCTTACTATATATTTATATTAATTTAATAAAAGAGTATAAGAATGTACTCATATAGGTATCAAATCACATCACTGACATTAATGTTATTCAGTATAAATTATATAACTAGCTATATAAAATTAGTGGCTAACAATATATTGAATTAGTAACCAATGATACATTTAAATAAACATATATAAATAGATTAAGATAAATACTAAATCACATGACTAGCATTATTATTATTATCTTACTGGGTACAAAATAGCTAACATCACATATGGTGCATAAGATATGTATATAACATAGAATATATAATTAATATAGTGTCCTAACACTAGACAGTAGAAGATATGTAGAAAAGCACTTGTACATCACAACAAAAAGAGAGAAAAAAGTTTTGGGCCTAACTTAAGACGCCCCAACAAAAAGCAGCTAAAAGTAGACACTCAGTCAGGGGGAAAATGTGTGGTGAAAGTGCAAAATGGGAAAAAAGTTTCCACTTAGCCCCAATCTTCTCAACACCCACCTAATGTATGTTTTAATCATCCAGGACCTTGTGACATTTAAGTTGTCGCCTTGCATAATATTTAAAAAAATGTGCATGATCGTTCTTATATAAAAGGTGCCTTCATTCAGTTTTCATGATAAGACCAATTAATTTAGGAATTAATGCCAATTATATTTTTTATTGATATTGCATATCATCCTATTTGTTGATAATCAAAATGTTTGTAGGTTATCTATGAAGGAATCGCCTTTTTTAAGATCAAAAGGTATGAACTTGGAGGAGTATGTTAAAACAATAATACATTGGTTGGCATATGATTTTTATGTTCTGGAATTAGCTTCTAATTATGAATCATGATGCAAAAGTTAATAAAAACTCCATGGTTAAGATATGCAAGAACTTGTTAATTCAGGGATTTTTCTATGTAGTTAGTGATCACAGTTAGGAATCATACTTCCTACAATGATAATATATGTTATTGCTTCTCATTTTAATTCACATTCCTCTAAATCAACTAGATTTAGGATGGTTTGATCTTATAATATAATATTAATATTTAGTTAAGGGTAAACTACATAGGACGATCATGGAGTCACTATTTATTCAAGTTAGGTCAATGATGATCCAACCCTAGTCATTAATGATGGAATATGGAATTGGTGATTGAAATTGGATCTTATAAGGAGTGTCACTTGTCGTTAGGGTTTTTCATGGTGATCCTAGCTAGGTTTCTAGCATGGCGACTAGCTATGGTTACTTACCTTAAAGTTTGGGTCCGTAGAAATGGTCACTAGATTGGGTATTTAATCAAATCCTTGGCATATAATAAATATATGACAAATTTAAGTACTTTTAGAAATGCTTGGGGTTTAACTTAAGGAGTTACTTTGCATATGATTGTACTAATTATCATAAATTACCATGCATGCTCATTGGAGATGCCTTGGAAAATAAATATAAGCCTTATTATGCCTTAGTTATTGATGATTCTTGTGTAATTGAAAGCTTATGATCAAGATATGATTAATGTAAAATTAATGTAGCAAGAAAATAAATAATGTCTAAATATTTTTACGCGCACATATTCAGTTTATGTTGACACATACATTTTGCTTGTTTCTATTATTCTGAGTGTTGTTCCCAATTCACATAGATATAGTTGCATGAGGATGATAGTTCAGGTGGGATAGGTACCAGAAAGTAGAACTTTCAGAATAGCTTGAGAAGTCCAGGTTACCCTCTATGAATGGTCCTTTTGCATAAGTCAGCTTTTTAGCTTCTCCATGTGTATGTCATGTCACTCTTATTGGTTGAGGAATAATGTAAAGGATATAATTTTAAAATCATATAATAGTTTTTCTTTTTTGTTATTATGTCTTCATGTTACTTGTACCGCATTTTTTTATAAATGAGAAACACATCTAATCCATTATACATATTAGTGTGTTTGGATAAATGGGTTTATTCCTCAATTAAGTAAGAAGTCCATCTCCTCCCAGGTCCCACTCTTACTGCCTATTAGTAAATTAATTAGTTGATAAATATTATGTAGAGGAATATCAAACCTTTATAGTTTACTTTAAATCTCTCATTACACTTGTAGTACATGTTAATTTATTTAAAATGGGAGTTTTCTACTCGTTGGGTCCCTATGCGAGTACGATGTGGTTGTCCTACATGTTTGTAGATTAATTGAAAGAAATGGAGTTATGGGAAAGAGTTAATAAAGTATAATAGAGGTTATGCTAGAGTGTCTTTCTACTTTGTGTTTCCTGAGATGTTGTTTTTTTTTTGTAAAATTTGGGTAAATATATTCCAAAACCCCTAAATGGGGAAAAACTCACAAATCACATCCAAACATGTGATTAAGAAAGAACATAAAGGAAAGGGATTACATCAGTTCCCAATCCCTAGCTACTACAGGAGTAATATCAAGCTTTGAACTTTGAATTTGATAATGGTATTTAATCTCTCTAGCAAGTTGTGAGAAAATCATAATGAAGTCCGACGAGCCTCCATTGTGAAGTCTTTTATTTCTTTCCATCCAAATTAGATATACTGCACCATTAATAGCCCATAGCTCCAAGGCTCCATTATGTTTGGATCTGGAACCAACGACCGCAAGGCATGCATGAAGTGAATACGAAGACCTGATGTTGAGTTTTAATTTAGCACAACCCCAAATATAACGCCAAAACTTGCACCTCTCAAACAAATGTTGAACTGAGTCTGATTTTTGATGACAAAGCAAACATGGTGGTATTGGAGTTTCGGACCATGAGCTGATCCTCTCATGTGTGGGAAGTATATTCTTAAGAGATCTGAAGGTGGTGAGACTCCATCTAGGGTAGTACTTCCATTTCCATAAATTACTATAAGAAATATCAATGGGATGTTTTTGTCGAATATTATCCCAAACAGCAGAGTCGTCCATACTATAGAGGGAGTGCCTAAGGAGAGACATCCGTCTATAACTTGTAGAACCCATATTATAGAGAGCAACAGCAGCAAAATGAGCACCATACCTTCTGGTCATCTAAGACGTCCATAAGCTTTGTGAATCAAGAAGCTTTTTAACCCTTTTCAACGTGTAGTAATCAGCTAGTTCATGCAGATTTTTGAGACCAAGTCCTCCTTCATCTGTAGGAAATGCTAGCTTAATCCAACTAGATGAGTGTGTAGAGCTGCCCCAGAGAAAGTCTGATAAGAGAATTTCCATTCTCCTTAGAACGGCAGAGGGAATCTCACCCATTCACATCCAATAACATATCAGCCCCATTGCATAGTGTTTGATGAGCATTAGATGTCCAGCCATAGAGATTTTGGAACCAGGCCACCTTTGTATCATATCTCTGAGTTTGTCGATGCATTCATGAAAGTGTCGTCTTCTAAGATTGCCTCCATCCATAGGGAAACCCAAATATTTAGTGAGCCAAGAACCTCTTCAGATAGTCATGCAATTATAGAGCGCCTCCTTGTTGCGATAGGAAGAAGAAAGAAAGAGATGAGATTTGTTCGGATTAAACTTCATACCTGAGGTATTGCCAAATTCTAAAAGAAGTTGTTCAAGTTGAATAAGGCTACGTGAATGACCTTCAATGAATATAAGAACATCATCCGCAAACAGAAGATGACTAAGAACTCTTGTTCTATTAATGGGATAGGGCAGAATAGTCCTCTTGTTATGAGCTTCCTCAATGCATTTGCTGAGACCTTCCATGGCAATAGAAAAAAGTAAGGGTGATAAAGGGTCACCTTGCCGAAGACCATTGGTGCTTCTAAAGAAACCGACAGATGAGCCATTAAGAAGTAGAGAGAAAGAAGGAGTTTCAATACATTGCTTAATGAGAGAAATCCATTTATCACAGAAGACAAGTCCAGAAAGACACTCCCATAGATATTCCCATTTAACAGAATCAAATGCTTTTCTAATATCCAGTTTCACGCAAGCAGAAGGAGGACTCACTTTCTGATTATATTTGAGTGTGAATTCAGCAGCCAATAGAGAACAGTCCTCTATACTTCTTCCTTTAATGAAGGCACCTTGATGAGGTGATATGAGCTTATGCATAATAGTAGCCAGCCTTTGAGAGATGACTTTAGTGATGATTTTATAAAGCAAAGAACAGCATGAGATCGGACAGAAGTCAGCAGGAGAAGAAACAATATCCTTTTTTGGAATAAGTGCAAGAAAAACATGATTAACTTGTCTAACCATGTTGCCACCATCAAAGAACCATTGGATAGCATTCAGCAAGTCATCACATATGACATTCCAATTTTCCCTATAGAAGAAACCATTGAACCCATCCGGACCTGGACTTTTATTAGGACCAATGCTCCATACGGCCTCTTTGATTTCTTTCATCCCAGGTATAGAGCATAACAAAGTGTTATCTTCCTCATTAACTAAGGGAGTCCAGTCAGGAAAAGAAGAAGAAGGAGAGGAACTAGATTGCCCTTGATTGTATAGCTTCTCAAAGAATTGAGTAGTATCATTAGCAATAATATCATCATCCTGTAGAAGATTACCTTGTTGATCAAATAACTCTATAATAGAGTTGATGGCATCTCTCTGTTTGATGATAGTATGATAGACATTGGTGTTACGGTCACCATTCTCAAGCCACTCCATCCTGCTTCGCTGCCAGTAATAAGACTCATTGGCTTTAAGAAGAAGGTTAAGCTTATCAAGCGTCAGCTTCTCAGCATTAATAAGATCAGCATCAAGAGGATTCCTTCTAATAACCACAGCAATATCATCTAGTTCAAATCTTTCTTTGGCAATGAGATTATGGAGATTGACATATTGCTTAGACCAGGATTTCAGTTTCTCCTTGACGTGCATAAGCTTTTGACAGAAACAAAATAACAGATTGCCAATAATTGTAGTTTTCCAAGCCTCATTAATGATGTCACGACACCCTTCCCATTTCATCCAGAAATTGAGGAATCTAAAAGGTTTCCTTTTGAAAATAACCTTCCTCATGTTGATGTTTAGAGCAGAGTGGTCCGAATAGGTACAAGTGATGAACTTTGTTTTTAAACCAGGGAATTTATTCAACCAAGCATCATTGACAAAAGCATGGTCTAGCTTGCAAGCAATTCTTTTTGTAACACCTTGTTTATTATGCCATAAAAATACCTCCTTACCAATGATAGGAAGCTCGATGAGACCAGCATGCTCTATAGCTGCGTTGAAAGAGCTTAGAATACAAGAGGGAACCTCCCGACCACCAGACTTCTCCTCCAACTTCCTGATATTGTTAAAATCACCAGTAATAAGCCATGGTTCATCAATGGAGGAAGCAAGACGTTCAAGCGTGTTCCACAGAACAGAGCGTTCAGCAACATAATTCCTCGCATAGACAGTTGTAAGAACAATAACCAAACCACCTTTATTGAGGCACTTAATAGTTATTTGTTGATCATCCATCACACTGACTAACATATCCTAATATTTAGGATTCCAGCCAACATAAACATGACCATTCGGATCATGCAGATGATTAGAGACCCAAAGCCAACCCTTAGGGAACATCCTATCAGAAGTATGGATCATATGTCTTGATTTTAGATTCAACTAGCACAGCTACAGTAGCTTTACTTTCAAGAATAGTTCTGTGAACCTCCCTCTTCTTCCGCGGCTTCCCTGAACCGCATACATTGGTCATTATAAAGGTCATTAATGACCTCTGCAAGTAGATCGGGTCTTACAAGACCCATCCCCTCTAGCAGACTTTGGTGTCTTTGCAGGCACAGAGCTAGTAGGTTTTGTAGCCACAACCTTTTCATTAATAACAGCCACTGTTTCATTCACTGTCGTGTCACCTCCTGAACCATTATCCATCACAGTATTATCATCACTAGGCTTCTCACCAGAAGTAGCTTCTCCCATCATTGAATCAAGCTCTGAAGAGGAGCCATCGCCACTGACGAACGAACCTGTAGCACCATTATCACCATGACCTGCAGCACCATCACCACCCGAACCTGCAGCACCATCCAATTCTGTAACTTCACCTCTGCCGCCCGGTCCTGAGGCACCATCGCCGGCATCATGAACACCACGATCTGCAGCACCTTCACCACCCGAACCTACAGTACCGTCCAAGTCTATAACTACACCTCCACCACCCGATCCTGAGGAACCATCGCCAGCACCATGAACATCACTCGAGAAGAATGCACCCTCACCAGAGTTAATCAGAACATCAAAACTATTGCTTGTATTCACTATTGTGACGTGCAGTGTGGCTTCCTGATCAACCTCTGCCACCTCCTTCCCCTTACGTCCCACGGCTTTCCAAACCTGAGAAGGTTTAGGAGCAGAAATCTCTTCAGCAGTTTTAGGATTTAGCGAAAAATCATTAGTATCATGCCCACAAACCTTACATTCCAAGCATCTCTTAGGGATATACTCGTAATGTATCTTGACTGGAACAGGTTCTCGACGCGACATGTTTACCTAGATCTCCTCCGGATGTTCTTCATCGGCTTCCACCTCTACTAGGGCTCGCGCCTCACCCAAGGACTCAGCGTCGATCGATTTGTAGTCGATTCTCAGGAGTTTTCCCACGCCACTGGCCACGATTCTGACCGCTCTTGGTGACCAATTCCGTCCCATGCTAGGGATGTTAATCCATAGCGGAATGGAGATGAAGAAATCCTTGTACAGGTCATCTCCAGTCTTAAAATCCTTGACGATGACAATTCTACTATCAAACCATCTCGGGCCTCCATTAATGATGTTGTGCTTGTCTTCCGCAGAGTTAAATCTCAGGAGAAAAAACTTATCCGGCATGGAGTACAGATCGAACCCACCCTTGGATTTCCAGACTCAACAGATCCATGCGAGGAGGTGAAAATAGTATGGGCATTTCCCCATGACATATAAGATTGCGGTGTGCTCCCAGCACTTCTCCATAGCTTCATATGTCGGATCGTCGATTTTCATGAATCGTTTCCCCTCAACCCTCTTTGACGGGTCAAATATGTGTTCCTCAAAGGTCGCAGCACCTCCGAGAATTTGGTTCCATGCCTTCTTAATGATGGGCATGTTCTGGTTGGCTGTATCCGTCTCCGTCGTGGCCATGGATGTCGTAGAGAGGGGAGGAACTCCCCTCTCCGGTAAGATCAAAAACGGTCGTCCCCGTGGTCGTCATAGACACGGCGCATGCCCTAGGGTAACGTGTATTTTTTTATCATTGCTTATGTTTCCTGAGATGTTGGATGGTTAGTTGATATGATGTCATGATTCATAGTTCTTGAATTATCTCTTTACTTTTTAAGTGTGAAAGTGCTTTAGTTTTTAGATCATATTTTAATTTCATGTTTATGAATATGATGTAACCTGCCTGCAATGACTAATAAAAACAAGTTTAGTTCATTGTTTAAGTATATACTTTGAATTAATTTTCATATTTTGTTGTTCTCTAGTACATCCATGGTTTTATTTTGAGTTTTCAGTTGGTTTGGAACATTTGAAATGTAACCTTCCTGCAATGATAACTAAAAATGAGTTTATTTCATTGTGAAGTATATACTATGAATTAATTTTTCTAACTCCATAGTTAATGTATGCCAGAACTTGTTAGTAAAGGGAATTTTTCCTATGTCGTTAGTGATTATAATTAGGAACCATACTTGATATACAGATAATATATGTTTTGCTTCTCATTTTAGTTCTTATTCCTCTAAATATACTATATTTAGGATGATTTGATCTAATAATATAGGATTAATCATTAGTTAGGGGTAAGCTATATGAGGACCAACATGGAGTCAGTTGGTGATCCAACCCTAGTCACTAATGGGGGATTTTTGAGTTAGTGGTTGAAATCGGATCTTCTCATGAGTGTCATATAGATGTTAGGGTTTTCCATGATGTTTCTAGCTAGGGTTGCTAGCATGGACTACTAGATATTGTTACTAACCAAGCCTTCTTGTTTGGGTTGGTACCAATGGTTGCCAAGTTGGGGATTGAATCAAATCATTGAAATGTACCAAATATATGATAAATATAAGTACTTTTTGAAATGCTTGGGATTTAATTAAAGATATGCTATGTATATTGTTTATACTAATTATTATAAGTTACCATATATGATCATTGGGAATTCTTTGGAAAAAATAAATACAAGCCTTATTTTGCCTTAGTGATTGATGATCCTTGTGTAATTGAAAGTTTATGATCAAGATATTAGTAATGTGAAATAAATAATAAGAAAATGAATAATATATGAATGTTTTACACTCCACATACTCTGTTTACGATGACATATACATTTCTGTTGAGTCCACTATTCTATGTGTTGTTCCCAACCCACATAGATATAGTTGTATTAGAGGATGATAGCTGAGGTGGGACACTTATCACAAAGTGGAACTTCGAGGATAGTTTGAGAAGGCCAGGTTTCCCTTTACAACTTGTCCTTTTGCATAGGTTAAGCTTGTAGCTTCACCATGTATATGTCATCATCCTTATAGGTTGTGGAATAATGTAATTGGAATAATTTTGAGATAATAAAATAGTTGGGGTTTTTTGTTGTTACATATTCATGTTACTTGTACATCATTTTCTTAGAAATGATAAATGCACCTATTCCTTCATACATATCAGTTTGTTTGGATAAATGGGTTTATTCTTCAATTAAGTAAGGAGTTTATTCACTCTCAGGTCTCACTCCTTACATTGTTGCTTAGTAAATTAACTAGTTGATAAATATTATTGTGTGGGTATTAGACCTTTATAAATTTACTTTAACTCTCTCATTATACTTCTAGTACATGTATATCTATCTTGGATGGAAGTTTTCTACTAGTTGGGATCCTATAAGAGTAATGTGTTGTGACAGCTTGGATTTTGTCTCCTATTAAACTTATGCACATCTTGACTCCTTGATACTCCATAACCTTCCTCAACCTCACCTTGATGACTTTAAGTCACTTTATTTTCAATTAATGAATCAATTTTGATTAAACATCACTTTGTACTCATATATGACCTTAATTTGAGTTTTGAACTAAGTGGCATGCTTATTATGTATCATCACGTGCAATAAAAATTTAACCCATCTAACAAACTCTCCTCACTGTCATATATATATTTCATGATGTAGTGAATTCAATTTTAAATCCAGTAGTTTAAAATTCACCTATATAGGACCATCATAGACCAAGTTATGGCCTTTCAAAGTTTGACTCTAATCCACTTGATGTAATTGATTTAACTCATTTTTAACCCTATTTGTGAGATCATGTTACACTAAATGAGATTACAAAACCATAAAGCACAATCGATCACTAATTAATCACATACCCATATATATGGGTAAATTAAAATTGATTTTAACATCAACACCCGCTCAGAATTACTTGCATAAGAACCCAGTATCTTTCTTTTATCCATACTATGCCAAGAATTTGATACAAATTGTTCTATTGCCTTAGCCACAACATATATACACAGGAGAAAAAAATTTGTATATGCCACACAAATAAGCATTAATATGCTAACAAAAGATTGATTTGTTTGAAACACCATATACAAACTTTTCCTGCCTAGACCTGAGAGTACAGTGACGACTCTAGGACACACTAGACATCTAATCAACATTCTCAAAGATTCATTACTATAGCTCCTCTTTGCTGCCACATGTTTGTTTTTGTCACTTCAGATTACCTAAAATGATGTGGCGAACCACAAGGGTGAGACCCATGTGCCAGAAAGAGATATAACCTCCAACAATGCTTATTGATTACAACATTTTAAAAAGTAGATAACTAAGCAGTTGGAATATTTAATAATCAATTGAATAGATTGAGCAGTTCAAGTATGCTAAACAGATTATGCAATTAATCTTAGCAACAAATATGATCATCAATACATATATAGATAACAAATAAATCCATTTCTTTGGATAGATATCTACTCAAATATCATCAAATTGCATCTAATAACAATCATTATCATTTATCTTACTATCATCATATTCCTTGCTAATAGCACAAGCAATCTAGTAGTATAAGCATCCCTGACATCATGAATATGTCTAGTAACATAACATGGCTATCAATATTGGCATCTCAAATAAAGGGAACAGATCTATATCATAAGTAGAACTAAGATCATAGCACAATTAACTACATAGGCATGATTAGCAGTTTAAGTATCTATAATTACATAGACATGGCTAGCAATATTAAACATAGCTAGCAGCAGCATCTTAACCATCAGTGTCAGTATGTTTGACAACATAAGCATGTTTACTACATGAGCATAACTACAACATAAGCATATCTATTATCTCTTATTGTACTAAACAAGATCTCAATGAAAAGAAAGCAAATAAGGGTTATCATCCAATATGAAGCGTTGTATATAACCCTAAATAGATATGCTACACGACTGTCTTACATCATTTATTATGCCCTGGGGAATTTGAATTGTACCATTCAAAGTCCAATCAACCCCTGTGAAGGGCAATTCGGTTCCATACAAGATCTAGGAGAGTCGATATCATAAGATCTCTTCCCCTCGGTCAGTATGAGTAATAAGGCAGTGGCATATTGTCAAAGCTACCACCATAGTGACATATAGTCCTGTAATTATCCCACCTTGGTACATGTCATGGCGCTAGCATCTAGGGTATTCAAACCCAATCACTAAGGTACAATCGTAGTTGTCCTCTAATCACATCATGTTATAATCAACGAGACACGACCTCAGATGTTCTGAATAACATCAGATGTATGAGGCATGACCATAGCCAACCTCCACAATCTGCATTGTGGATGACAAGGATATATCCTCAACCTACCACCCCCACATACTCAACAGTATGTGCTGTGAGTTTCCCTTAGGAATACTCATTTCACCATCCAGCAAGTTCGGACACTGAAGATGGTTCTACGGCACAGGGCACTACATGATTAGAATTGCACTTTATTAGTTATGCCAATTGGGTGAAATTAAGGTTGCATCAAACAAGTGGACATACAAACCCTAATTCACTTCTAGCAAGCATATAAATATCACAGCTTTGAAAAGATATAAAACGTGTGAAATATAATTTCTCATCTCATCATCACATGGTACTATTCACTTGGCATTCATGAGACCACACTAGTCATCATACTATCGCAAGATATAAATCCTTTTCACAATATCATAGGGTATCAACCTTATCAACACAAGACGATTACACCTCATTCAGAGCTCAACCATGCCCAAAGGTCATTAAGACCATCATATTATTCCCTACAAGATCATCATTATCTTTGCATGCCTTATAACACAGATCAACAACATCAGTTACATATAATACACTGGATCAACACAATATTGCATTAATGAGCTAGGAGATATTCATAAACAATCATAGAAGGGTTATATTAACGTTAAGAACATTACTTTATTACATCAACATGAAAGGAATCTAGATATGATTAACCCTCATAATACTCATAATGCACATGTTTAGCATAAGAAAGGCCAACCATGTCATTATGATAACCACCAATTAATATATTAAGGTTATGATCATATTAAGGAGGTTATTCCACCATCATTCCATCATATAAGAATGTTAAACATGAATACTCATCTTTATCTATTTGCATTAGAGTTAGGTTCAACATGATAAATTAAATTGATGTTACTAAACAGCACTTATACCCAAACCCTAACTCACAACACCCCCATTGGATCATGGATGCATAAGGTGAAGCATCACCATCACATTCAATACTATTCTCAAGTATGAACCCACACATAAATCATGGTGTAACCATTGGGTTATAGCATACTAGGGGTTCAACAATAATAAGAGAGTATTCCATGATTGTATTAGTTATTCAAGGACTATTCATACCCAATTACCATCATTTAGTTATACTCAAGCTAGGAATAACAAGCTATACCTCATTAGGGTTACATATCAACACAATATGGTTATCATCCCTTCTATTCATATGAGTGAATAGGTAAGACTACCTTATTAAGGGTAACCCTCCATTTTTTCCATCATCATTCAACCCATATCACTATACCACAATGTCACCCAGAACCATTGGAAGTTTAAAAGGTAAGACCATTGGTTGTTTACATAAGTAAACACCTTGGATAAACCACCTATGAAGTTCTTGATTTGTTCTCTAGAAAGAGTCACCATTTAATCCTAGGCATCCCATGATTAACAACACAAAAAGTTCCATTAGGAGTAGGGTAAAACCCATAATCGACTATTCATTTAAAACAAGCCATCCATTGTCAACAAGTAAGCTCCTTAAGTGAATCACATAAAGGAAACCACATAAATCATGTTATTAGAGCAAAAATATTACATTACCCATCATTCCACTTTATTGGAGGAATAAACAGTAGATCTTGACCATTGGGTCAAGTTCATATGTTAAAACCATCAATTACAGTATAGGTTCGACCATTACATCAAGTGACCAAAGAAATCATTGGTCTAAGGATTAATTGATGCTAAAACTATATGATTAACTCACCCTAGGTTTTGGATACCTGATCCACCATCATTACTGACCATTAAGTCACCATAGGTTGTTAGGTCAACACTATTTTCATTAATCAACATCAAATATCAAACTAATATCATCATTGATTGATAGCATCATTAGGGTACTTAGTTGTTAATCACTAGGATTATAATTAGGATAACACCTGACCTAAGGGGTGAATGTAAGTTGACACCCTTGTTCACCACCATCGGTTGTCCTGAAGAGAACACCATCGATTGTTGCAATGGTACCGCCATCGAGTCATGTGTTTATAGAAGAAATCAACTTTAAACCCTAAAATTGACAATTGGTTGATAGGTAATTAGCACCATAGGTTGTCAAACCAACATGATCCAAGTCATATTATACCTTAGTAATAGCGTACACATGATCACAGGTTCAACTAGAACTGAAATCAGAATAAGGAACATTATAAAAATCAAAATCTAAGTCAAGCATAGCTTTTTCGTGCATGGATCATCATTTTCAAGTAAGAACAAGAGCTAGCAAGCTTATGGTAAGCAATAAACGTGGAGAAAGTTATAAAACCTGCCTATAATTAGAATATAAACTCCCAAACATAAGAAAACATGAGCAGATATGGTACGAAATTCAAGCATAAGCTGTAAACTCGTCCATCTAGCTCCTTTCTTCATCAAATGAGCAAACCCTAAGCATAAGGAGCAGAAAAGGTAGGGTTTTAGAGATTTAGAGAAATTTCTACCATGTAACGCAAGGTTCCGACCTGGAGAAAGGTAGGAGGAAGGATAAATAAGAAATACATGAGGAAATAAGGGGATTCTTACTCTTTTAGGTCAAGATCACTAGAAGGAAGCTTTTCAAACCCTAAAAGGAAGTCAATTGCAACCCTAGATTCTTTTTCCAAGAAGATCCCCTCTTTCTTATTCCTTGGATAGGAGATTTGCAGAAGCACAGAGGGAGAACGAGGTTCATAGAAGGAGAGAAGTGGTGGAGATAAAATGGATCATTTTGGTGCTTAGGGATAAGTATATGAAACTTTGAGATAAAGAAAAAGAAAAAGTTAAAGTTCGACTATCTTTCCAAGTGTCTATGGCCTTAAACTATTAAGAGTATACAATCACACACACAAGAAGATCCCCCACCATCCATAGATACATGCTTATCCCTCGTTCTTTTTTGAATTTCCATGAAAAACAAATAATTCATTAGTTGATAGCTACTAAAGGTAGCTCATCCATGATGGGGTAAACCCAAAAAATACCCTTGGAGAAAACACCTTCAAACCAAGGATTAAATAGGTGCCCCATGTCTCAACAAGCTCAAGAATTATGAGATAATATCAAGGAACATAATGCAATTAATAAATGTCGAAGAAAATCTCTCAATCGGGTAAATTGCATAAAAGTCCAAAATGTGCATAAAATTGCATAACTTGCTCAAACAGTGTCCAAATTGGACCAAATTTGAAACTTAAGATTCTCTTATGATTTCAAAGCATATATAAAGGTTATATTATGGTTACAAGAATTAAAATATGATAATTAAGCTTAATAAACTCATTAAGCAAGTTTAGGGGCCTTACAACTATAAACCCCTAACTGGGATTTCTCCCCCGAAATCCAAGGTAAACAAAGATGGGTACTTCCTTTGCACCTCATCCTATTAACTTCACATGGTTATTTACATATCATGGTGATGTCAAAGCATTCATACATATCTCATCTTGGGTCAGCACAAAAACCCCCACCTTAGATGACATTCTCAATATGGAATGTAGAAACTTGTGTCATATGTACAACTCTAGTAATTATGTTCAACTTTAAATTCTAGCTATCAACATAAAAGTATATCTATTGTATCAACAAACTACCTATATCCTTGATAGTGGTCTTTCCCAACTATCACTAGACCATACACAACATTATAGAGTCACTTTTGTTTTTCCTTCCAAACAACATTTAGAGGATCATCATCAACTCTCTCTATCTCTCCCTCTCTCTCTATAGGAGAGGAATACTTGAAATGTTCATTTAATAAACATCTCCAACCTTCACATATTTCTCATATTGTTGATATATCTTGGATACTAGAATTCGTTACCTTGGTATCCACCTCATGTGCTATAAGGAACTCACATCATTATCTCATACACTTTTACCAAGATAACAAATCTTAAGACATATAAGAGGATTCTTCCTAATTATTGAAGGCTCAAAAGCAAACTCATCACAAAATTTATGATCTTGGAACCATAGTCCAAGCAACCTTATGCTATAATAAGCTATCCACCCTCATGTTTGCAGCAAATCCACACATACCAAGTGGCAATGATCCACTTTAAAGTTGTGCTCTAGAAAGAAAAGACACAAAGGGAAACACACTTCCCATACCATGGCAACATTGCTCAAGGGCCACTAGCAAAAAGGTAACCGATTCTATTTTTGTTATGCAGGTTACAACTTCTTAAGTGTCATTTTACCATTTTCATTTTGGGTTCCTTGCCATTAGCATAGGAATCATCATGATTAACGTATATCATTACTCCTTCCTTGATGACTATTTATCACACATGAGTATGTGACCGGCCTAAATCGCGCGTCCTAAAATTGGAGGCGTATTTGAGGTAGTTGAGCCTTCACATTTATAACCTGAATCCTTCTAGGCCCCCACAACTTTGTTTACGTGGTCGAAGTAGTCATACGGGGTCGAACACAGGGACAAGGTGGGTCGTGTTGACGACTCTGAATCGACACTCTACACTCCGGTGGGTATAAAGAGATATTAAAGTTCCCCAAAGGGGAACAACAAGCTGTCACGATTAAATCAAAGAAAACTATCTCCAACTGGAGTTACAAGAAAGATTAAGATTTTGTCATTTAGCAGTTTTTAGGAATTTTCATGCAACAGGAAATAGAAAGATAAACTGCAGTTTAAGGCATAATGCAAGGGATAAGACTTTAGTAAGACAAGCGGTAGCAGTAACACCCTGCACCCCTCCTCTCAGAGCGGGTGCCTCTAACCAAGCTTCAACACCCCTCTCGAGGTTGCTGGGCTCAAGTTAGAGTGGAATGATACTAAAACAACTCTGTTCCGGGCACTCTCGTACTCCAGAACCGGACCAAACACTAGAGCCACAACCCAACTCTCGAAGTAGTTGCGACGGGAAAGACGATTCAGTAGCTAAGCGAAACGCGATCCAAAACATGCAAGCTAGAGTTCAGATATCCAACACAGCAGTTACCCAATCATAAGGCACCAAGCATTAAACAAATAGCAATTAAGCATTTCTATTTCCATAAGCAATAAGGGTCTTAATACAATGCATAAGCTAAGAATTTAAATAACAGAATTAAAGATAGATGTCTCCTTCTTGATGTAGAAGAACGACAGACTATTGTAGCTCTCCTGCCCGATACCGGTCAGGAGCCGAGCCCGATACGGCAGTGTCGGGCGGCACCCCCTCTCGGGCAGCGCCGACTGACGGCTGACTGTATCGCTCAAGGACCCTGGCCGATACGCTCCTGTCGATGTGCACCCTCTCGGGCGGCACGCATGACGGGCGGAGCGTATCGGGTTCGATATCGTGTCGGGCAAAGAGCTACGAGTCTACTATCGGGCACTCATGTTGCTCATCTTCGCTGGCCGATATCAGCCCGCAGTGTCGCCCGGGACAACACTAAGTGAACCATCCCTTCCCTCTCAGGATGAGGGAAAGCTCACCTAGTGTCGTCCGGCACATGCACTGGGGCGCAATACTCTTGCTCTCACAGCTTCCTTCGAAGGTGGCTCCCGAACTTCCGAACTGTCTTGTCTGAATTATCCAACCCGTCTTTTCGACTTCCTGTAGCTGCTATTTATAGGCGGCGGTTGAAGGAGTTATGGTGCTGGAAACGCCACGTAGCTCCCTTATACGTCGGTCGATGGATGTGGACGGCCGATACAGGTATGTCTCAGCGCGAGGCGCTGGCTATTGGTCACATGGCTGGCGGCACGCCTGCCGGTGGGTGGCTGTGTCGCCCGACGAGTTTGGTCGTCGATGCGGCTTTGGCTCCCTGTCGGGTAGACGGTATGTCGGCCGACACATCCTTCTTGCGCAGCGCCCTTCTCCGCCGATCATTCTCGTGTCGCCTAGCCCCTGTCGGGCTGGGTTGTATCGGGTGTCAGGAAGGTCGAGACGGGCTTAGACTTATTGTGGGCCGGAATCGGCCTTATTGTACAAAAACGAGGAAAACTCTGTAGAAGATAGGAAAATTTGGAATAAGAGCGTTGCTCGGCCAATTGTTGCGAAAATGCTAATAAAATAGAGGAAAATAGCAGGAAAGGGTAGTTTTGATAACAGAATAAAGGGCAAAAACGTCACAAAATTTGGTGTTATCAACTCCCCCAAACTTAGCTTTTTGATTGTCCTCAATCAATATTTAAACTAAACTGTGTTGCTTCTTCTTGCTCAGCAAAACTTTAAGGCTAAAGGGTAGCACAAGATTTGCAATGTCTTAGAGGTAATGATGTCTTAATGCGAACAAAAGACCTTGCCCTACTTGCCTTATTATTTAAGTAAAATTTTTCTTCTCCACAGCTTCAGCGAGACTTTGGTGTATGTTTCTGAAGTTAGCTTCCACACCAAACAGCTTTATTTTAGGGGCAGAAAGTTGTGTATAGGGTAGGCTAAGGCTTTTTGGGTTTTTCTTCTTGTTTCCCATCAGTCCATCCAAGTAAGGGTCCGTTAACGGGCAAGTGGTCCATGCAGTCCAAGCCAGTTGGCTTTAGAGAAGTGATTTCACATCCTACGTACCACTGCCCTGGATCTACCATGCCTAAAGATGGGTACTTTTGGAAAACAAGTGTGTATATATATTTTTTTTTCTTTTCTTTTATTGGGCACAACTCTCATGCTTTTATTCACGCTCATAAGGCTTCTTTCTCTTTTTGGGATTTTTGCTGGGTAAGGGAAAACAAAAGAGATATCTGCTGTTTGGGCAGCTTTTTCCTTCTCCATACTCATCTCTTAGCTGTTTGCGAGATTATTATTTTTCGAAAATTTTTGGATGGCAAGGCACAATCTTTTGTTTGTTTGAGACAGCATTATCAAAAAGATATGACAGAACTTGTAACTCGTTAAATATACAGAAAGTAAACTTTGCAAGAAGTCACAACAGGTTTTTATTATTATTATAGCAACTTTATACATATATAAGTATAGGGAATTATAAGCAAAAATTTTCATTCAAAGTTTTCAAGACTTTTAGCAAGAAGGAAAAAGGTTGTGTAAGAAGTTATATGTACACTAAAAAGGTTATATGTACACTAAAAAGGTTATATGTACACTAATTTAATTGGATAGGACGAGGGGGATCCAAAGGAGAAACGTTTTGTACCTCCCTCACTGGTACATGGTACCCCCCCAAACTTACTCCACACTCTGTCCCAGAGTTGTGAAGTAGATGAGGTAAGGAAATGTTAATTAGTGAGGGTTAGATGATCAGCGCGCCTGGGCTAGATAAGAGCTCCCACACATATTCTCCTCTTTTGCTGTGATAGTCGATGTGGAGGAGCTGATCAGGCGTTGCCTCGTTTGCCATCCATTCCAAGACGAAGATGTCGCAGTCATTGGATAGTTGAATTTGCTGCGGGCTGCGGTGGCAGAACTGGAGTTCATGCCAGCTTCTTGCTTGCATTCCTAGGAATGGTTGTATCAGCGCTGCTATATCGATATAGTACTTTCGTACTAATCGTTCGAGAGATGTCAGCACTGTCGATGTACAAGGCAATGGATGGTCTTTGTTGCTGTCCGAGCTGTTGTAGAAAATCCCTACTCATTGTTGGGTGTACACCGTTAAGAGCGTCCAGTGGTTGTTGTGCAGGATGGGAAGGAGAATGGTATCTGGGACTCTGCATTCCAACTCTGCTAGGAAAGCTTCCTTCGCCCCTTGCTCATCGGCTAGGCAAATGTCGTTGAACAGCATTGGATCTGATATGCATGCGTGTTCAGACTTGTTTCGTAGTATCTGGATGTAGGAGACCGCCACAGATAACGCCAGACATCCTCCCTCTTTTACCATGTCCCTTAAGTCGTCAATCGGGACTATGACATCGCCTGCCGAGTAGGCTACGTCTGCAGGGTTGGAGTCATCCAACTTCATGTGGATTTCGTTGACCTGTTCCTGCGTGAGGGTAGCGCATGAGAAACGGTCGAAGTTGTGGATTGACTCCTCCTGGTTCTGGGGCGAGGCTTGTTTGTCGTGTCTGAAAACTTGTCGCAAGATGTTTATCTGTTTGCCTGCCCCACAGACGTTCTTCTCTGTTTCTGCTTCTTTTTCAGGAGGGCTGCTGTGTTGAGATGACTCTTCTTCTTGTTCACTATCCAGCAGCTCTTCTGGTATCCCCGCGTCTCGGAAGTAGCGCTTGTCCTTTATCAGCAGCAATGCATATTTGCTTCTGAGACTGTAGAAGTTATTATTCTGGAGTTGCTTGAAGTATCCGAAGATATGTATCATCTCCATGGCTCTGAGGACTATGAATGCGCTATTTCCACTTCCCTCCTCTTCTTGGACTAGGAAGTCCCTTAGTGAGTAGAAATTCTAGACGCCGCTATAGCACTGGACTCCATACTTCATGACCCGGTGGAGACGTAGCAGCAGCAGTCTTAGCCTTACGTCCTTTGGGTGTAGGAACGTACTTCCCGTGTGCGGGACCTCTTTGCTGCAGCAGTAGTGCAGATGGACATCATGATTTCGGAGGTCGGCAATGCACAGGAACCAATTGTTTCTGTGTTTGTAAGGGGCCAGCACCAGTTTCGGATTGTGCACTTCAATGTAATCCAACATACTTTCTACCTGCGTAGAATTGTACAACCCCATCATTAGTCTTCTTGCTAGGGCCGGGGTGGCAGCGTAAACTGTATGTTGGCCTTTCTTCTTGTCGGCGTTTTCTATAATGGCCCCTTGTAGTACTCTGAACAACCTCTTCCCTACAACGGCCTTGGCGCGGAAGATGTTTCTCAGAGTTCCCCGCTGCACCGAAAAATAACTATCGCTCCAGAGTACCTCTTCCTCGTCTGCTTGCGCTCTTAGGACCATGTTGAGTAGTTTGTGGTCTCTGATCGTTAGATACCCTATGACCCTTCTGTCAAAGTTAGTCATTTCGAAGGAAGGTATCTCTGTCGGTGCGGAGAAATCGGTGAGGTCAGCCCTCGAACTCCTTCCTCTGGGGAGGTGTCTTTCGTTTGCAGTGCAGATGTCCCCCCCTTCTCCCTCGGATTCATCAGAAGAGCCCTCCCCGACGCTAATATCTTCGTCGTTATCCTCAGCTTCGTCAAAGGGGGCTGAGGGAGCGGCCTCATTCAGGTCAAAAGGGCTTCCTTGTCTGGCTGGAGCTTCATGGCCTTGCCCTTGTGATGAATTTCCTCCGGTTGCTGATGAAGATCTGCCGGAGTAGGAGGTGGATGATGATGATCCTGACGACGCTCTTGACGACGAGGATTGAGAGCCCGGACCAGGAGGCGACGGCGATCTTCTCGGCTGCCTTGGGCGTGGATGGTCGTCCTCCCTGTTCAGCCTCCCCTCGATCTCGCTAAGGCGTTGCAGAACTTGTTGTAGCGTGACATTCACTGCCTCTAGCCGGCCAGGTAGGCTGGCCAAAGCCAGCAGCTCTCGTTCCTGGCTATCCAGCCTTTGTTCGAAAAATGACAACTTGCGGGTTAGGGAAAGAAATGTAGTAGAATGGTTTTCTGTTACCTCCCGCAAGAAATCGAGTTCTTGTCCCAGCATCATTCCGAGCGAAGGAGGGTTTTCCGATTGTCTCCCCCTCGACCTCAAAATGCTCCTCCCGCACGATGGTCTGCCTGACGAGGCACAACCTACTTCTATCGTCCGCGCGGCTGATGCTTCTGGGCAAGGTGTCAGTGCTGCCCCACCCTCTTGTTGTATCGGAGGAGACCGTGTTGTGGGGGACGGATGCTGCCTCATATCGGCGCTGTCGACGATCTCCTCAACAACTGCAACAGGTGACTTTGGTGGTGGTGTCGGCGTCACCTGTGCTCGTTCGAGCTCCATTTGTAGGATGTCGGGGAATAGCTCATCGCTGACATCTGGTTGTACTTCATCAATTGCCCCTAAGGGCGCAACAGAAACTATGGGGACTGTAGCCGTTTCTCTCGCTGCAGTTCCAGTTCTTGTCTCGGCGACCTCCACAATCGCCGGTTCTTCTCTTGCCACCACTGGCCTTGTTGTTGTGGCTGTCGTTGGTGGCTCCGAGGCAGTGAGCCGCTCGGCAGGAGCTGTTGAAGATACTACCTGCCGAGTACCCAGCGGGATGGGCCCTCTGGTGATTCCTTATTCTTGGCTACTTGGGGGTGGAGCGCAGCTTGCGCCTGCTGCCACATCCTCGATCTCGGCTGTGGTGAAGACTAGCTTTTCTGCATCGTAGGTGGCACAACGAGGAAGCGGGAGAAGGATCTTCGTCCTTGCGAACTTGTAGAAGTAACTCCGCCCCTCCTTCTTTATTATACCCGACCTCATGAGGTACTTGAGGTCGATCAACTCATCCCCTCTTGTTCTTGAGATGTTGCGCGGCTCGCGCGGGTATCCCAACCCTACCGCGATTAAGTTCACGATGCCACCCATGCAATATTCCTTGGTGGCATCCTTTATTGGGTGCAGCATGTTCAGCAAGAAGCGCCCCAGGTTGATAGTCCGGCCCTCCATCATGTGCCACATGACGTGGAGTTCTTCAGAGTAAATGTTGCTGGACTCGTTCTTGCTGAAGAGGAGGCACGCCACTAGCTTGTGCATTATCCTCCAGAAGCATGAGTGCAGTGCCGTCACCTTGCTCCCGGGTTTGAAAGATGACTGCCCGGTTAGCTTTTCCTAGATATCTATGGGGTTGAACCCGTCTCCTTCGGTGATCCTTGCACCGTTATCTAGTCTCTCTCTCCTCTTCGCTGGAGGAGAAAATTTGGTTGAGCAGCTTCTCTGAAATGACGTGCTCTGCATTGTAAAGCCGCCCCTGGAGTCTGTCTGCTCCGCCATACTTTCTGGCTTCAGCAGGTGTATTCTTTACTCGGTGAAGGGACGCCATGAACTCCTTCGTGAGCTCGGTGTAGGAGGCAGATAGGCTGAAGCAGATTTGCCTCAGACCTGCTACAGTAAGTACGTCCTCCAGTCTCCCGAAGATACCCAACTGCATGAAGGACGACTGGTGGCCGAACCTGCTCGGCCTGTAGAGCTTGGCTCCTAGTTCAGCATATCTGCGGCCATGCTCCTCATCTCTTGGCACGAACCTTCCCGGCGTGTGATCCAGGGGTTCTGCTGTTGGAGCAGGTGCTGCAGCTGGAGTGGTCGCTTCTTCTGTCCTCACCCTCTTTCCAGATGTTGAGGGTCCAGCTGCTTCATGGTTCAAGCGCTTCTGCCCGACCGTTGCCACCTCTGCCTCTGGCTCGGTGACAACCCTCCTGCCCTGCTCGTCAACGAGCCTAACAGTTATCTTTGTGCATGCCATCCCTCTCATCAATCAAACAAATGCTATTTTGTTATCGACAGGAAAATTAATAAGGGGAAAGACACCCCGACACGACTGTATCGGGACTTGTAACAAGATCAGGTAAAGCTTGCCCGATACAACTGTGTCGGGCGGTACGACCGACAGAAACAGACTGCCCGGTAGGGTCTTGAAAGAGCGATGCCCGATACAAGAATAAACGGGCGATACGGTCGCTGCCCGACACAGCTGTATCGGGCAGTCGTGAAAGAAGCCTATCGCGCGATAACAGTATCGGGCGACAAGAAAATCAACGTAAAATCCTCGCCCGATACATCGTACGCAATAAAGGTCCGTATCGGGTATGCTCGGGCGATAGGGCTGTCGCGCGATACCTTTGTTTTCCTTAAGGTTTTGCGCGTCACGGGATCGGGAGAGGTCTCTGCGCGACACGGGAGCGGAGAGCAAGAAAAGTACTGTGCGATACGGTAGCTGAAAAAGGTAAAGTCCGGGAGCGCGACACGGTAAAGTTTTTGCCTTATATATAGCGGTCGGACGTCGCGGTAAAACCATTCCCTCCCGATACGGGCGCAATCTGTATGTCGGTTGGTGTGCCACCCGATCCGGTCTGGGAAAAAGGGTTACTAGACCAGACTTCGCCCGACCGATACAAGATTTTTCAGGACAAAACTCCGAGGTAAAACCCACTTAAAGAAAGAGGCGACAGGCGGGTAAAACATCATTGGCCTGAGGCTAAACCCAACCTCAGATGGTATTTACCCATCCTAGCAAATAAAACTAAAGCGGTGGCCCTTAAAACAAAAAGAGTCAGCACACGTGTGCATGCACTGACTCGGGCCTTATTACAGTCCATAATGTTTGTAATGTCTGTTTTCCGAAAAGAAAATAATGTCCTATACTAGGGAAATAAAAGCACGGGCTGCCTCCCGAGGAGCGCTGTGTTTTCCGTCTTCAGCTAGACGTCTTTGGCTTCTTTGTCATACTTTATCACCTTGCCGGTTCAGTGTTGGACGGGATCTTCCCCGAAGGATTCTTCACAATCTCGGCGAGCTGTGCGAGCTGCTGATCGATTTTTCGCTGATGTATTTGCATATCTGCCAATTAGACTTGCAGTGAGTTCAAGACTCCCGAATTTGATAGCGCGCTCTGTGCTAACTGGTTATTGATGCTATCTTGCTTCTTGACAAAGTCAAACAGCTGGCCGATCACCTCAGATTGGCTTGCTCCCTTCTCCTGTTCGCAGGATGGGCCTTGGTATTTTCCTGCTATTGGGAAATTGCCTTTTACTGGTTGGAACTGGCTATTCTTGTTATACTGTCCGGATCCCCCTCACTTCTCGAAAGGTTGCACTGGCCTGGCCGAGGTGTGCAGCTGATGCGAGTTTTCGGCTGCGTCCTTGTTGCCATAATTAAAACCAGGGTGGTCTGGTCTCTTGAAGTTCATGTAGGATACATTCTCGGTCCTTTCTTCTTCTGAGTCGGAGTCGCTGTCGGTGCCAGGTTTGGTATAGACGCAGTTGTCCACCCCATGTCCTCCTTCACCGCAGGTAACACATTTCATGACTTTCTCAACTTGCTTCTTCCCCTTTCCGCCATGATCCTTCAGTTGTTTCACATATGTTGCTATCCTTTGAATCTGAGAAGTAATGTTTTCCAGAGCCCTGGACCCAAGAGAGGTTCCTTCCCCTGCCTTCTTCGCCTGCCCTCTATCGGATCTATCATAGTCAACATCGGCCTTCAACTCAGCCATGTTCCTAATGATCTTTTCGGACCTGCTTGGCTTTTTCCCTAAGAAGTCACTTCATGCTGCCGCATTCAGCGATACCCTTTCATCGGGAGTTAGCCCATTGTAGAAGGTGGAGACCAGGAAGCCCTTCTTGAAATTGTGGTGAGGGCAGTCCCTCTGATATTCCAGATATCGTTCCCAGGCGTTGTGGAGGTTTTCATTTGGCTTTTGCGTGAAAGACGTGATTTTTAACTTGTTCCTCATTGTCTTCTCAGTGGGGTAAAACTTGTTTACAAATGCGTCAGCCAGTTCTCCCCATCCATTCAGTGCTTGGTGGGGTAGCCCAAGGTACCATGATAGAGCCTTATCCTCCAAAGAGAAGATGAAACCCTTGCAGTAAATGACCTCTTGGGGAACCCCTCGCATCTTTATGGTGTCGCAGATATTCTTGAAAGCATCAAGGTGATGGTAAGGGTTGTCACTCTTAGAACTCCCCCTGAAGCTTTTATTTTGAATCATGGAGATCACATATGGCTTGAGCTCAAAGTTTGTAGCATTGAACCTTGGGATGATAACGGGGCACCTCGATCTATTGGCCTTTGTAGAAGACAATTCTCTCAGAGTTTTCTCTTCTTCCTCTGAGTCGTCACTGTTGCTGGCATCTCGGCGTCGCTCCCGGTTATCATGATTCCTCCTGTGTCTCCGACGACGTCTATGCTGATGATGCTGGTCCTCATGCCCTGGTGATTCTGGATCTTCTTGCCGCTCATTATCACTATATCGGTCGTTGTCTTCCGGTGGAGGCGAAACTGGCCTCCCTCCTGGGCTTTCGTTTCCAGAAGGTGGCTCTACGCGAGGAGGCATGGTTGACAGTCTCGGTGTTCAGTAGATCAGAGTACCTGAAAACCGCATAAAAATCATGTTTAGAAGATTATAATTGGGGTAAAGAATAATGCTTAAAGTAAAAGAAAAAGAAAAAGAAAAAGAGGTGTTGTCAAGCCTATTTCTAAGCTGAGGCACGGGAGTGTAGTTAGTGGCTTCGGATTCGTCAACAGTGCCATTTGCCTTGTCCCCGGCAACGGCGCCAGAAAGTTGACCGGCCTAAATCGCGCGTCCTAAAATTGGAGGCGTATTTGAGGTAGTCGAGCCTTCACATTTATAACCCGAATCCTTCTAGGCACTCTCGTACTCCAGAACCGAGGTTGTTGGGCTCAAGTTAGAGTGGAATGATACTAAAACAACTCCGTTCTGGGCACTCTCGTACTCCAGAACCGGACCAAACACTAGAGCCACAACCCAACTCTCGAAGTAGTTGTGACGGGAAAGATGATTCGGTAGCTAAGCGAAACGCGATCCAAAACATGCAAGCTAGAGTTCAAATATCCAACACAGCAGTTACCCAATCATAAGGCACCAAGCATTAAACAAATAGCAATTAAGCATTTCTATTTCCATAAGCAATAAGGGTCTTAATACAATGCATAAGCTAAGAATTTAAATAACAGAATTAAAGATAGATGTCGCCTTCTTGATGTAGAAGAACGACAGACTACTGTAGCTCTCCTGCCCGATACCGGTCAGGAGCCGAGCCCGATACGGCAGTGTCAGGCGGCACCCCCTCTCGGGCAGCGCCGACTGACGGTTGACTGTATCGCTCAAGGACCCTGGCCGATACGCTCCTGTCGGGCGGCGCACCCTCTCGGGCGGCACGCATGACGGGCAGAGCGTATCGGGTTCGATATCGTGTCGGGCAAAGAGCTACGAGTCTACTGTCGGGCACTCGTGTCGCTCATCTTCGCTGGTCGATATCGGCCCGCAGTGTCGCTCGGGACAACACTAAGTGAACCATCCCTTCCCTCTCGGGATGAGGGAAAGCTCACCTAGTGTCGCCCGTCACATGCATTGGGGCGCAATACTCTTGCTCTCACAGCTTCCTTCGAAGGTGGCTCCTGAACTTCCGAACTGTCTTGTCCGAATTATCCAACCCGTCTTTTCGACTTCCTGCAGTTGCTATTTATAGGCGGCGGTTGAAGGAGTTATGGTGCTGGAAACGCCACGTAGCTCCCTTATACGCTGGTCGATGGATGTGGACGGCCGATACAGGTATGTCTCGGCGCGAGGCGCTGGCTATCGGTCACATGGCTGGCGGCACGCCTACCGGTGGGTGGTTGTGTCGCCCGACGAGTTTATTCGTCGATGCCGCTTTGGCTCCCTATCGGGTAGACGGTATGTCGACCGACACGTCCTTCTTGCACAGTGCCCTTCTCCGCCGATCATTCTCGTGTCGCCCAGCCCCTATCGGGTTGGGTTGTATCGGGCGTTAGGAAGGTCGAGACGGGCTTAGACTTATTGTGGGCCGGAATCGGCCTTATTGCACAAAAACGAGGAATACTCTGTAGAAGATAGGAAAAATTGGAATAAGAGCGTTGCTCGGCCAATTGTTGCGAAAATGCTAATAAAATAGAGGAAAATAGCAGAAAAGGGTAGTTTTGATAACAGAATAAAGGGCAAAAACGTCACAAAATTTGGTGTTATCAGTATGTTCTCTTATTTATTATGTTTTTCAACCACTTGTCAACAGATAAATCATCGTATTCCACATTTTCTTCATTAAACATGGATCATATGCCTTAATTTCATTCACATGCTATGCTAATTTTACATTAACACTTTCTTACACACATAGGTTGGTCTGAGATTAACTCAGGTTCCAGCTTATTCCTTTGTCATTGTTCCCATTTATCTTCTCATTTTATACTTGTTATAGGAGTTCTTTCCATCTTATGTGGATTTCATAACTTGATTCACTTTATAAGAATAGACTTATCTGCCTTTTGCTTTATTATCTTCTTGAATCACATCTTTAAGAACTCCTCTTTTTCTCATTTGTGTTTGGATTTAGATTTAATGGTGTTATAACTTTCTCTTATAGTTACCAAACATTCAAGTTTTGATAGATTATGATGCAATTCTCATCTTCTTTAAGGTAGGATTGAGATATTCATACCATGATTTCTTATTCATTATGCTCTTTAGATTGTCTCAAAATGAATACTTGATCAGTGTGACAACCCGATTACAAATCAAGCCATCACCAGTAAAAATGTGGAATTATTGCAAATAACATAGTTGACAAAAACCACTAAAAATTAAAACCATCTTTGCACATAGATCCATGTTCAATAAACTTTTACACAAAGTACCAAAGCTTTATATATACATAGTTCATGTCATACATTCATTATGCTGACTCTTCTCGAGGATAACAAGTATCAGTTACTTGACTCAGATATATACAACAACATTATAGAAACCTCAAGATAAACAAACCAAAATCTCAAGTCATCTGAGAAAACCACTAAGGACTATCTCCCAAGGACCTGAGCGTACAAGGATCACACATAGACATCTATCTACAAAACTCTGACTGATAGAGTGCTCGACTTGATAAAGCTACTGCTATTCTTGCTGACACAATCCTTCTTCTACATCCTGGTTTCTAGTCCCTCATCCGCAACCACCTAAAAATTGTGGATCCCATAGGGTGAGACTATTGTCCCAGCCAGAGATACAACTCTCTACCAGCGATATTATTATCACAGAAAACTAATAAAATAATATAAATTGAACTGTAGGTATATTATCAAAAATATTCAAAAATCATCAATTGACTCAAAACTATGGATAACGGTCCTAGTTACATATTGTGACTCATGATTATCTCAATTGGTTATAGAGAACCCTAATTCGCAATTAATCAACTAATTAAATAATATTAAGGAAAGGATAATAATATTGAGGGGTTTGAGTTATATAACCCACCTCTTGAAGAGTTTTCAAACTTCAAGCTTCACTCCACACATCCCAAGGTTGAAGATGAGCCTTCTCCAAGGTCTTGCATGATATCTCAAGTCACCTTGGGCGATATCACCTCACTTGGCTTCTTCAACCTTCTTTGGCCGATATCTTTCCTTCTTGGCCGATACCAAGCCTCACCTTTCTACTCTCTCCACTATGGGTGACACAAGGGAAGGTGTTGCATGATACAAGAGGAAGGGTACTTGCTAGATCCAAAAATCTTGCCAACAAATGAACGTCAAGGTATTTATACTTATGGTTTATAGAAAAGAGTGCCATAGGTTTCATTATCCTAAGGTACTTCATGCCACCTAGCCATGCAAGGTTGACACATGCTCTTGCATACTTTCCACTTATTATTTTGTCATGATAATGATAAAGAAAAGATAAGGGGGAAGATCTTGAGTTGTCTCCTAGGGCAATTCCTCTTCCACTAACTTATTATAATATTCTACTCCATCATTTCCAAAGTAAAAGCAAATTGATGCCTCATTCTCCCTTGGAGTGCCTTGCCCATCATGGGTCAAGCCAAGGCTTCCTCAAACTGATAGGAGGCCCTCCTTATGGCTCTGTGGGCCGATAGGGACCTCTATTCTCAAATCTACAACTCAATATGGTTTATGCACGTAGCTTTGAACTTATTCATTAACTTGGTTTCTTTATTATTAAGAGTACTAACATTTTAAGATGTTTCAAACATATTGTGTCCTCCTTTCTCTCTCCTTTAGAACACTAGGTAAGAGTAAAGACATTCTAGAGGTGGTAAATTACACATTAACCCTACATTTTGTACATATTTCAATTGTACCACAATTGATGCACCAAGCACTTAGCATTAGTTACACAAGTCCTCACTTAGGATTTAGGCTTTGTAAAAGCCTCCACTTTGCACCACATTCACTTTCATGACATACAAAACACTTAGAATATATTCAACATGTAACATTTGTAACATAACCCCTCATCTTAGGTAAATTGCACTTTTCACTTAGAATAACATAAAATGCACACGTAGTTTGCATATAAGTTCCATTTTGAAAATAATACATCTCAATGGCCTTAATTACTTTTCACAATATAAGAACAAGCCTATAAGCATCTTACTTAGGAAAAACATCTAGGGTTAGGTCATAACCCAGGTCAGGGGTGTTACAATTATCAACCCCTAAAAGAAGGATTTCGTCCCCGAAATCTCAAGAGAAAAGAGAGGGGTACTTCTTCCTAATTTCTTCTTATAACTCCCATGTAGCTTCCTCAACACCACGGTGATGCCAAAGAACTTTCACAAGAATGATATCTTTCTTCTTCAACTTCTTGAGTCTTTTGTCAAGAATCATCATGGGGCCTTCCACATACGATATATCTTCATTCAATTCAACCTCTACAGGTTGTAGCACCATCTCTGTATCGGGATGACATTTCCTCAACATAGACACATGAAACACTGGATATAGTCTATGTAACTCAAGTGGCAACTCCAACCTATAAGCTACTTTCCCAATCTGTGCTATCACTGGATAAGGTCCCATAAATCTAGGGGCTAACTTACCTTTCTTACCAAATCTAAGAACACCTTTCCAAGGAGAAACTTTGAGATACACTCTATCTCCAACTTGAAATTCTAAAGGTCTATGACATTTATCAGCATAAGACTTCTGTCTATCCTATGCAGACTTCAACTATTGTTGTATAACTTTAATCTTCTTAGTTGTTTGTTGCAGTAGCTCATGACCTAGAAGTTGGTATTCAATGATTTCAAACCAACATAATTGGGATCTGCAGTGTCTACCATATAATGCTTCATATTGTGCCATATTAATATTGGCCTGGTAACTATTGTTATAAGAAAATTCAATCAAGCTTAAGTGTAGATCCCAACTTCCCACAAATCAAAGGACACGTGCCCTAAGCAAGTCCTCCAAGATCTGTATGGTCCTTTCAGACTATCCATCTATTTGAGGATGAAAGGTTGTACTAAACTTTAATTTTGTACCCAGATCTTTATGTAATCGTTCCCAAAAACAACTCATAAACTGGGGACCTCTATCAGATACAATTGTACCTGGAACTCCATGCAACCTCACTATCTCATCTATCTAGATCTGTACAAGTTTCTCAGTAGTGTAGGTTGTTTTGACTGGGAGAAAATGTGTTTTCTTAGTCAACCTATCAACTATCACCCAGATGGAATCATGATTTTTGGTTGTCCTAGGTTGGACAACCACAAAGTCCATCATCACGTGATCCCATTTCCACTGAGGTATAGGTAGAGGTTGTAACATTCCTACAGGCTTCTGGTGTTCTACTTTAACCTACTGACACAACGGACACTGCATAACAAACTCAGCTACATCTTTCTTCAAACTGGGCCACTAATACATATCCTTTAAGTTGTGATACATTTTTGTGCTCCCTAGGTGCATTGCATACATAGATGAGTGAGCTTCCTCCATAACTAACTTTCTTAAGTTATTACTATTGGGAACTATCATCCTACTATGGTAACAAACTATCCCATCCTCAGACTCATGGAAACTATCCTGTTTCTCACTACCCAACTCTTACTTAATCTGTTGAATCACAAAATCAGACTGTTGTGCCTCTTTGATCTGTTCTTTCAAAGTGGGTTTCACATGCATATCAACTAATAACCATACTAACAAAGATACTTCTAACTGTACATTCATTTGTCTCAGAGAGACAAGCATATCCCGCTTATAGCATATTAAGGAATTCAGTTGTGCATTATCTAAATGCAAAGATGAGGACTTACTACTGAGTGCATCAGCCACTATATTGGCTTTTCCTAGATGATAATCAATTGTACAATCATAGTCCTTGATTAACTCCAGCCAGCAACGCTGTCTCATATTCAGCTCATGCTGAGAAAAGATGTATTTTAAGTTTTTATGATCTGTGAAGATCTGGCATGTTTCTCCATAAAGATAATGCCTCCAGATCTTCAATGCATGAAGTACTGTAGCTAGTTCTAGATCATGTGTGGGATAATTCTCCTCATGTTTCTTGAGCTATCGAGAAGCAAAAGAAACTACATGATCATTCTTCATCAACACACAGCCTAGACCATTCTTAGAAGCATCACAGAAAACAACATACCCCTTTCCCTGCTCAGGTAGAACTAACACATGTGCAGTAGTCAACTTTTCTTTCAATAACTAAAAAGAAAGTTGACATTTGTCATTCCAGACAAAAGGAACTTCTTTCTTGGTCAACTTGGTTAAGGGTAATGCTATAGAACTGAAATCTTTAATAAACCTTCTATAGTACCCTACCAAACCTAAGAGACTGCAAACCTCAGTCGGTGTCTTTGGTTTTTCCCACTCCACAATAGATTCCACTTTCTTGGGATCTACACAAATACCTGAAATAGATATAACATGTCCAAGAAAAGATACTTCTGATAACTAGAACTCGCACTTATTAAATTTAGCATATAACTTATGTTGTCTCAACAAGGTCAAGGCTTGATGAAGATGTTGTTCATGTTGTTGATTATCTCTACTATATATCAAGATGTCATCTGTAAAAACTACTACAAACTGATCAAGGAAGGGTCAGAAGATTCTATTCATCAACTCCATGAATGTAGCCGGTGCATTTGTTAGTCCAAATGACAAACCTACAAATGCATAATGATCATACCTTGTTCAAAATGCTGACTTAGGTATGTCACTTTCCTTGATATGTAACTGATGATATCCTGACCTTCGTTCAATCTTAGAAAACACTATTGCACCACACAAGTGGTCATACAAATCATCAATCCTTGGTAAGGGATATTTGTTCTTAATAGTCACCTTGATGAGTTGTCTGTAATCTATGCAAAGTCTCATAGACCCATCTTTCTTTTTAACAAAAAGAATCGGAGCACCCCACGGCAAAGTACTTGGTCGTATGAAACCTTTCTCAAGCAACTCCTGTAATTGTTTCTTAAGTTCTTCCATCTCAGTTGGTGCCATCCTATAAGGGGTTTGGGATATAGGTTGCATATCTGGAACAAGATTAATCTCAAAATTAATCTCTCTAGGTGGAGGAACACCTGGAAGTTCTTCAAGAAACACTTCCTCAAATTCCTTAACAACCGAAACTTCAGAAAGACTAGGGTTCTTTAGTCTGGTATCTACTACATGTGCCAAGAATGTGAAGAATCCTTACCTCATCAACTTTTCTGCTACCATAGCTGACACTAGATAGGTTGGAAGAATCTTTCTTTCCCCTTGAAAAACCCATGTCTTATCACCATATGTGAATACAGCCTACTTGGTCCCACAATCCAAGACAACTTTATACTTCTCTAAGGTATCCATCCCAAGAATTACATCAACCCATGCATTTCAAGTGGTATAAGATCCACTTGAATGTTGTGTTCTGAGAAGGAAAGAACACAGGAAGAGCATACCTCCCGCAACATCACAGATTTCTCTAACGAAGTTTCTAATAACAAATCATCCTTTCTAGGATTAACAACCATATTACAATCATGAATCACCTCCCGGGTGATAAAAAATGTGTAGCGCCCGGATCAATCAAAACATATATGAAACATGAAGAAGACATATCATAATGAAATAATTCCATCTGACCTGTCACAACTCGTGGATTAACCACTACCTCTGGCTAATTCATAACATAGAATCTTATCATCGCTTATTGCCGACCTCGTCCTCTATTAGCCAGTGTAGATGATCCTGCCTACGATGCTTGTCCACGTCCCCTGGAGCCACTACTAAACGGTTGTCTCTGAGATCCCTGCTGGCTCTACCTCGATGGATAGGTCACTTCCACATCCCTAATTGGACAGTCCTTTATCACATACCTTGTCTGTCTACACCTGTAGCAGACTCGTTTATCCCACTGTGACCTAGGTGGTCCTATCATTGACATCGATGCTGAATTCTGAGCTCTTCCTGAGGGAAAACTATAGCCTCTACCTTGGCTAGATGTCCACTGTGTTTTGTTATTGAACTTTTTTGGTTCCATAGGTGCAGAAAACCTTGGTTTCTTAAAACTGCCATACCTCTGATTCTAAAATTGTGCAGGTGCTTTCCTACTGTTCACCTCTCGTTTCTCTATTACGGACCTCTCTACCCGTCTAACTAATTCCACAAAGGTAGAAAACTTCTCCCTATTTTCTAAAGAAGATACAAGTGTGGTCAATTCAGTGTTCAGACCCTTTTCAAAATGTCAAATTCTCTCCTCATTCATGGTAGCCATGTGCAGACAAAACCACAGCAGCTCCATAAACTTGGCTTCATATTCATTAACCTTCATCGTTCCCTGTCTAATCCGCTCAAACTGTGAAATCTTCTCATCAAGATAAGTCTTGGGGAAGTATCTACTGATGAACTCTTGTCGGAACTCCTACCATTCGACTTCAACACCCAGTCGTTTCTCTTCTTCGATGGCCCACCAATGGCCAGCACTTCCCTTCAGAAGGTATACAACATGCTTAACCTTATCAGCTTTTGGGATATCAAGGATCTTAAAAGCTTTCTCTATCTCAGTGAGCCATAAATTTGCATCTGCTGGGTCTGGTGTGCCAGCATACTCAATGGCTCCTACCCGACACAACCGTTCAAAAGTCTTTCCAGCTCCATGTCTCTCACTAGATCTTGATGTCCTAGGGGTGGATACAGGTATCCAATCAGCCATATGCATCACCATATTCATAATTTGTCCGAAACGAGCTTGAAAAGTAGGGCTTTCTAATAGAGTTTGGTCAAGATGAGGATTCTCAAGCACTGGTTCATCTCTATTCTAATCCCTTGTACCACCTTCGGGAGCAGCAACACTGCTCTCAGCAGCGTGTTCTTTGTGCGCTCCTAACATCTTTGGTTCCTACTTCTTCTCCTGTATAAGGAGAATTTTACTATAAGATATACTAGAGGACACTAGAACAGACTCAACAAACTTAATCCTATGTCTCTGTAGACTCAGCAAACCTTAGGCTCTGATACCAAAACTTTGTGAAACTTTGATTACAAATCAAGCCATCACCAGTAAAAATGTGAAATTATCACAAATAACAAAGTTGACAAAAACCACTAAAAATTAAAACCATATTTGCACATAGATCCCTGTTCAATAAACTTTTACACAAAGGACCAAAGCTTTATATACACACAGTTCATGTCATACATTTAGTATGCCGAATCTTCTTCAGGATAACAAGTATCAGTTACTTGACTCAGATATATACAATAGCATTATAAAAACCTTGAGATAAACAAACCAAAATCTCAAGTTGTTCATGAAAACCACTAAGGACTATCTCCCAAGGACCTAAGAGTACAGAGACGACACATAGACATCTATCTACAAAACCCTGACTGATAGAGTGCTCAGCCTGATAAAGCTACTATTGTTCTTGCTGACATGATCCTTCTTCTACAGCCTGGTTTCTAATCCTTCATGTGTGACCACCTAAAATTGTGGATCCCATGGGGTAAGACTATTATCCCAGTAAGAGATATAACTCTCTGCCAGTGATGTTATTATCATAGAAAAATAATATAAATTGAACTTTAGGTATTTCATTGATTAACAGGTATATCTTTGAGTACAAAGTATTAATAACAAATCTATGAATCATCTTTTTCTTGGAAAGATATATGAAGAACATGCATAACATCTATCTACTCAGACATATAAAAGCAATAAAACATCAACCAATGTTTTCGTATTTGATCCTTAAACAAGAAAGCTACACGGCTGATTACATGTTCACATTTACATTTATGCCCGGAGGAGATGATATATACCGCTCATGCTACAACCGACCACTAGTAAGTCAAAATTGGTACCATACAAGGTCAATGGCAGAGCCGGCTATCAATACCTTTCCTTACTCGGTCAGCTCGAGAACACTTAGGTAACACTTAGGTTTAGCATGACATCATTTGTCTGTTGTAATTAGCTATGTCGTGGTATAATGAAATCTGTGCTATAGAGTTACTACTGTAGCATGTCTTCTCTTCGAGAGAAGACCACTTAGCTTTCCTAGATTATCAGGATGACCACTGAGCGATCATGTGTTGATTTTATCAGGAAGTACACTGAGCAACCTGATGTATTTGGGGAGTCTACTAAGCACCCTTATTTTAGTTTGGGAGTCCACTGAGCACCCTTATATTATCACATATTCAAAAATATGTGTTCCGAGTAAATACTTGTTTCACCATTCAGCAAATGCTTACACTGAATGGATCTATGGTCTGGGCAACTACATGATAATATACATCTTGCTTAGTTAAGTACATTACTATATCTTTTAGCATCAACCAATTTACAAACAAGGTCTACATCAAATGCTACAAAGAAAAAGTATAATTACACTTATCAGATACCTTCATATTCACTGAGTCACATAGTTCACTTAGAATCTCCAACTCTTATCATCATCTTACTTGGGTATTTAATTCCTTCATTTTTCACTGAGGACTATCATCACTTAGCACCACTTAGTAGATGATTATTACCTCTAGGTCATCATACCCAGATATTTATTCACATAGTCCACATATCTCTTACTAGCCATGTTTATTACGTTAAGATACTTGCATGATTATTACATCAGGTCACCAACACTTTCAAGACACATCTTAACCATGAAAACACTAAGGAACATATTATCCCTAATGAATTAGGATTATGATCAATCGATTAGGGTTTCATGATTACACTAGCCAAAATTAAGTCCTACTCATACTCCACTCATCTTAGGAGTATCAGTATATGCTATTTATATGCTAATATCTCAAGTCTTAGTTTCTCTCTTATCCTCACTAAGGTGTAGATTACTTAATTCTCATACTTAAGGTCTACCACTTATCATCATGAAGTTGAGTCAAACATTTTGCATTTCAATTTTGCATTAAAACATATTCATCTCTTAGACAAGCTTAATTAATAAGAACATGTCTACCATATCAAGTAGCATGATTGATAACATTATTTTATTGTATTTGTAGATGCATTTACCACCTTAACAAGTATTTAATTGATCATGTGGTGAACCACACCCTCATATCGGGTATAGGACATATCCCTTAACACCATATTGACTAACCATATAGGGTTAGGTATCAATTAGTCTTCTTCTGGTCTTAGGTCAACTTCACACTATATAAGGATTATATCATTATTCTCATATTGGGTATAGGAGTGTATTGTTTCTCATATCGTGTACTAGGGTACACCATATTGGGTATACCTTTATGGTTATATTATAATCCATACAACAATATTATTTTTGTTCTTTCCCTTAGTTGGTCATATTCATTCTTAGTTAAACTTCCAT
The DNA here is from genome assembly GCA_963693085.1 of Alisma plantago-aquatica. Lineage (NCBI taxonomy): Eukaryota > Viridiplantae > Streptophyta > Magnoliopsida > Alismatales > Alismataceae > Alisma > Alisma plantago-aquatica. Next base: position 1,204,785,061 of record OY856411.1, on the reverse strand, counting down.
ATAGGTCTCCTATCATATTGGGTAGCCTCTTGGCTTTCCATATCGGGCACCATCTTGGTTCGCCATATCGTGTATCCCTATTTGGATGTCATCCTATCTTAAGTGAAATCATGATTTCCATATTGTGTCTCCATGCCATCCATCATATCATTTTACCTACATTAGATATCATGTTGGGTATATACATGATGGGCACCACATCACCCATGCATATCGGTCAGGTATATCAGGCATCATATCGGTTTGCCCTATGGACTCACCATATCAGGTATCCATATAAGGTAGTACCTAATTCCCATATCATGTGGACACCCATGGTAAAATCCTTGAACTCAAAATGGGACAAGATAGACACCAATTTGTTTATTAACTCGACACAAAGTGAGGAGAGAGAGTATCATGATTCTAAGGACATTTATCAGGTTCCCATCCCCTATTCTAGGGTTTTTCTCATATCAGGCAAGAGTAATATTCCACCCTAGTATCGTGTACATAGTGGTGGTTAGGAATCCTCTATATCGTTCATGGAACTAAGTCTTACAAAGTATAACCCATTTTCATTTCGGGCAAGCCTTCATGTTGGGTCCCATATCGGTTCCCCAAGCCTTCAACCCATATCGGGTTGTTCAAGAGTGATCAACCCATATCGGGTATCCAATGATGATGTCATCATCATCATATTCAAAAATCATCAATTGACTCAAAACTATGGATAACAGTCCAAATTACATATTGGGACTCAAGATTATCTCAATTGATCATAGAGAACCCTAATTCGCAAGTAATCAATTAATTGAGTAATATTAAGGAAAGGATAATAATATTGAGGGGTTTGAATTATATAACCTGCCTCTTGAAGAGCTTCCAAACTTCAAGATTCACTCCACGCATCCCAAGGTTGAAGATGAGACTTCTCCAAGCTCTTGCACGATATCTCAAGTCACCTTGGGTGATATCACCTCACTTGGCTTCTTCAACCTTCTTTGGTTGATATCTTTCCTTCTTGGCCGATATCAAGCCTCACCTTTCTAGTCTCTCCACTATGGTTTACACAAGGGAAGGTGTTGCACGATACAAGAGGAAGGGTACTTGCTAGATCTGAAAATCTTGCCAACAAATGAAGGTCAAGGTATTTATACTTGTGGTTTATAGAAAAGAGTGACATAGGTGTCATTATCCTAAGGTACTTCATGCCACCTAGCCATGCAAGGTCAACACATGCTCTTGCATACTTGCCACTTATTATTTTTCCATTCAAATGATAAATAAAATATAAGGGGGCGGATCTTGAGTTGTCTCCTAGGGCAATTCATCTTCCACTAACTTATTATAATATTCTACTCCATCATTTCCAAAGTAAAAGAAAATTGATGTATCATTCTCCCTTGGAGTGCCATGCCCGTCATGGGTCAAGCCAAGGCTTCCTCAAACTGATAGGAGGCCCTCCTTATGGCTCTATGGCCGATAGGGACCTCTATTCTCAAATCTACAACTCAATATGGTTTATGCACATAGCTTTCAACTTATTCATTTGCTTGGTTTCTTTATTATTAAGAGTATTAACATTTGAAGATGTTTAAAACATATTGTCTCCTCCTTTCTCTCTCCTTTATAACACTAGGTAAGAGGAAATACAATCTAGAGGTGGTAAATTACCCATTAACCCTACATTTTGTACATATTGCAATTGTACCACAATTGATGCACCAAGAACTTAGCATTATTTACACAAGTCCTCACTTAGGATTTAGGCTTTGCACAAGCCACCACTTAGCACCACATTCACTTTCATGACATACAAAACACTTAGAATATATTCAACATGTAACATTTGTAACATAACCCCTCATCTTAGGTAAATCGCACTTTTCACTTAGAATAATGTAAAATGCACACATAGTTTGCATATAAGTTCCATTTAGAAAATAATACATCACAAAGGCCTTAATTACTTTTCACAAGATAAGAACAATCCTATAAGCATCTTACTTAGGCAAAAAATCTAGGGTTAGGTCATAACCCAGGTCAGGGTGTTACAATTAGAGTAATCAAAAAGATAACAATCTAAGAGTTTCATACTTCCTTTCTTCAATAATAGAATACCTGGCCAGGGCACCCAAATACTGAGATTAGGAAGTATGCACCATATTTTTATGTCATATTCCTAATTTTGACATCATCCTAGTCCTAATTCCTAGTGTCCCTATAGACTCAGTGAACCTAAAGCTCTGATACCAACTTGTGAGAACATGTTACACTAAACGAGATTACTCAAAACATAAAGCACAATCGATCACTAATTAATCAATTACCCAAAAATATGAGTAAATTAAAATCGATTTCAACATCAACACCCGCTCAGAATCATTTGCATAAGAACCCAACATATTTGTTTTATCCATACTATGCCAAGAATTTGATACAAATTGTTCTATCTCCTTAGCCACAATATATATACACAGGAGAACAATATTTGTATATACCACACAAACAAGCATTAATATGTTAAAAAAGTTTGATTCGTTTGAAACACCATATACAAACTTTTCCTGCCTGGGCCTGAGAGTACAGGGATGACTCTAGGACACATTAGACATCTAATCAACTTTCTCAAAGATTCATTACTATAGCTCCTCTTTGCTTCCACATGTTTGTTTTTGTCACTTTAGATTACCTAAAAATATGTGGCGAACCACAAGGGTGAGAACCATGTACCAACAAGAGATATAACCTCCAACAACTCTTATTAATTACAACATTTTAAATAGTAGATAACTAAGCAGTTGGAGTATTTAATAATCAATTAAACAGATTGAACAGTTCAAGTATGCTCAACAGATTAAGCAATTAATCTTAGCAACAAATATGATCATCAATGTATATATAGATAACAAATAAATCGATTTCTTTGAATAGATATATACTCAAATATCATCAAATTGCATCTAATAACAATCATTGGCATTTATCCAACTATCATCATATTCCTTACTAACAGCCCAAGAAATCTAGTAGAATAAGCATCCCTGACATCATGAATATGTCTAGTAACATAACATGGCTATCAATATTGGCATCTCAAATAAAGGGAACAGATCTATATCATAAGTAGAACTAACATCATAGCACAATTAACTGTATAGGCATGATTAGCAATTTAAGTATCTATAGTTACATAGGCATGGCTAGCAATATGAAACATAGCCAGCAACATCACCATCAGTGTCAGTATATTTGACAACATAAGCATGTTTACAACATGAGTATAACTACAACATAAGCATATCTATTATCTCTTATTGTACTAAACATGATCTCAATGAAAAGAAAGCAAATAAGGGTTATCATCCAATATGAATCATTTTGTATAAACCTAAAAAGATATGCTACACATCTGTCTTACATCTTTTATTATGCCCTGGGGAATTTGAATCATACCATCCAAAGTCCAACCGACCCCTACGAAGGGCTATTCAGTTCCATACAAGATCTAGGAGAGTTAGTATCCTAAGATCATTTCCCCTCGGTCAGTACGAGTAAAAAGGCAGTGACATATCATCAAAGCTGCCACCACAACAACATATAGTCATGTAACTAGCCCACCTTGGTACAGGTCACGGTGCTAGCATCTAGGGTATTCAAACCCAATCACTAAGGTACAACTGCATTTGTCCTCTAATCACATCATGTTATAATCATCAATACATGACTGCAGCCATTCTCAATCACATCTGATGTATGAGGCATGACTATAGACAACCTCCACACTCCGCATTGTGGATGACAAGACATATCCTCCACCTTCCACCCCCACACACTCAACAGTATGCACTCCGAATTTCCCTTAGGAATACTCATTTCACCATCCAGCAAGTTCTGACACTGAAGATGGTTCTATGGCACAGGGCACTACATGATTAGAGTTGCACTTGATTAGTTATGCCAATTGGGAGAATTAAGGTTGCATCAAACAAGTGGACATAAAAACCCTAATTCACTTCTAGAAAGCATATAAATATCACAACTTTGAAAAGATATAAAATGTGTGAAACATAATTTCTCATCTCATCATCACATGGTACTATTCATTTGCCAGTCATGAGTCCACACTAGTCATCATACTATCATAAGATATAAATCCTTTTCACAATATCACAGGGTATCAACACAAGAGGATTACACCTCATTCAGGGATCAACCATGCCCAAAGGTCATTAAGACCATCATATTATTCCCTGCAAGATTACCATTATCTTTGCATGCCTTATAACAAGGCTCAACAACATCAGTTACATATAATGCACTAGATCAACACAATATTGCATTAATGAGCCAGTAGATATTCATAAACAATCATAGAAGGGTTATATTAATGTTAAGAACATTCCTTTATTACATCAACATGTAAGGAATCTAGATATGATTAACCCTCATCATATTCATAATGCACATGTTTAGCATAAGAAAGTATCAACCATGCGGCTATGATAACCACGAATTAACATATTAATGTTATGATCATATTAAGGAGGTTATTCCACCATCATTCCATCATATAAGAATGTTAAACATGAATAATCATATTTATCTATTTGCATTAGATTTAGTTTCAACATGATAAATTATATCAATGTTAATAATCAACACTTATACCCAAACCCTAACTCACGGCACCCCCATTGGATCATGGATGCATAAGGTGAAGCATCACCATCACATTCCATACTATTCTCAAGTATGAACCCAAAATAAATAAGGTGTAACCATTGGTTTATAGCATACTAGGGTTTCAACAAAAATAAGAGAGTATTCCATGATTGTATGAGTCATTCAAGGACTATTCATACCCAATTACCATCATTTAGTTATATTAAAGCTAGGTATAACAAGGTATACCTCATTAGGGTTACATATCAACACAATATGGTTATCATCCCTTCTATTCATATGAGTGAATAGGTAAGACTACTTTATTAAGGGTAACCCTCCCTTTGTTCCATCATCATTCAACCCATATCGCTATACCACAATGTCACCCAGAACCATTGGATGTTTAAAATGTAAAATCATTTGTTCTTTACATAAGTAAACACCTTCTATAAATAACCTATGAAGTCCTTGATTTTTTCTCTAGAATGAGTCACCATTTAGCCCTAGACATCCCTTGATTAACAACATAAAAACTTCCATTGAGAGTAGGGTAAAACTGACAATCGACTATTCATTTAAAACAAGCTATCCATTGTCAACAAGTAATCTCCTTAAGTTTATCATATAAAGGAAACCATCTGAATCACATTATCAGGACCAAGATATTACATTATCGATAATTCCACTTTATTGGAGGAATAAATAGTAGATCTTGACCATTGGGTCAAGTTCATATGTTAAAACCATCAATTACAGTATAGGTTTGACCATTACATCAAGTGACCCAAGAAACCATTGGTATAAGGCTTAATTGATGCTAGACCTATATTATTAACTCACCATAGGTTTTGGAGACCTGATCCTCCATCATTAGTGACCATTAAGTCACCATAGGTTGTTATATCAACACTATATTCATTAATCAACATCAAATATCAAACTAATATCACCATTAATTGATAGCATCATTAGGGTACTTAGTTGCTAATCACTAGGCTTCTAATTAGGCTAACACCTGACCTATGGGGTGAAAGTAAATTGACACCCTTGGTCACGAACATCAGTTGTCATGAATACAACACCATTGATTGTTGCAATGGTACCACCATCAAGTCATGTTTTTCTAGAAGAAATCATCTTTAGACCCTAAAATTGACCATTGGTTGAAAGGTGCTTAGCACCATAGTTTGTCAAACCTATCTGATCCAAGTCATGTTATACCTTAGGAAGAACATACACATGATCACATGTTCATCTATAACTAAAATCAGAACAGGGAACATTATAAAAATTGAAATCCAAGTCAAGCATAGCTTTTTAGAGCATGGAACATCATTTTCAAGTAAGAACATGAGCTAGTAAGCTTATGGTAAGCAATAAACGTGGAGCAAGTTATAAAACTTACCTCTAATTAGAAGATAAATTCCCAAAAATAAGAAAACACGAGCAGGTAGGGTAGGAAATCCAAGCATAAGATGTGAACTCGTCCATCTCGCACCTTTCTTCATCAAATGAGCAAACCCTAAGCATAAGGAGCAAAAAAGGTAGGGTTTTAGGGCTTTAGAGCAATTTCTACCATGGAACAGAAAATTTTTGATGTGGAGAAATGTAGGAGGAAGGATAAAAAAGAAATAAATGGAGGAAATAAGGGGATTCTTACTTTTTTAGGTCAAGATCACTAGAAGGAAGCTTTTTAAACCCTAAAAGGAAGTCAATTGCAACCCTAGATTCTTTTTCCAAGAAGATCCCCTCTTTCTTCTTCCTTGGATAAAAAATTTGCAGAAGCATAGAGGGATAACGAGGTTCATAGAAGGAGGGAAGTGGTTGAAAGAAAATAGTTCGTTTTGGTACTTACGGACAAGTATATGAAACTTTGAGATAATGAAAAAGAAAAAGTTAAAGTTCTAGTATCTTTCCAAGTGTCCATGGCCTTAAACTATTAAGAATATACAAGCACACACACAAGAAGCTCCCCCATCATCCATAGAAACATGATTATCCCTCTCTTTTTTTTTGAATTTCCATGAAAAACAAATAATTCATTAGTTGATAGCTACTAAAGGCAGCTCATCCATGAAGGGGTAAACCCTAAAATACCCTTGGCGAAAACACCTTCAAACAAAGGATTAAATAGGTGACCCTTGTCTAAAAAAGCTCAAGAATGATGAGAGAATATCCAAGTAACATAATGCAAGTGATAAATTGCACAGAAAACCTCTCAATTGGGTAAATTGTAGAAAAGTCCAAAATGTGCATAAAATTGCATAACTTGCTCAAACAGTGTCCAAATTGGACCAAATTTGAAACTTAAGCATGTATTATGATTTCAAATCATATCGCAAGGTTATATTAGGGTTATAAGAATTAAATTATGATAATTAATCTTATTCAATCCATTAAGCAAGTTTAGGGGCCTTACAACTATAAACCTCTGACAGGGATTTTGTCCCCGAAATCCAAGGTAAAAAAAGATGGGCACTTCCTTTGCACATCATCCTATTACCTTCACATGCTTACTTATATATAATTGTGATGTCACATTATTCATACATATCTCATCTTAGGTCAGCACAAAAACCCCCACCTAAGAAGGTGACATAGGGAATACTTAGAATGTTCATTTAATAAACATCTCCAACCTTCACATATTTCTCATACTGTTGATACATCTTGGATACTAGGACTCATTACCTTGGTATCCACCTCATGTTCTATAAGGAACTCACATCATTAACTCATCCACTTTTACCAACATAACAAATCTCAAGACATGTAAGAGGAGTCTTGCTAATTATTGAAGGCTCAAAATCAAACTCATCACAAAATTTATGATCTTGGAACCATAGTCCCAGCAACCTTATGCTATAATAAGCTATCCGCTCTCATTTTTGCAGCAACTCCACACATACCAAGTGGCAATGATCCACTTGAAAGTTGTGGTCTAGAATGGAAAGACATGAAGGGAAACACACTTCCCATACCATAGCAACATTATTCAAGGGTCACTAGCAAAAAGGTAACCAGTTCTATTTTCATTATGCAGGTAACAACTTCTTATGTATCATTTTACCTTTTTCATTTCAGGTTCCTTGTCATTAGTATAGGAATCATCATGATTAACATTCTCATTACTCCGTCCTTGATGACTATTTATCACACTTAGGTATGTTCTTTTATTTATTATGTTTTTCAACCACTTATCAACCTGTAAATCATCATATTCCACATTTTCTTCATTAAACATGGATCATATGCCTTAATTTCTTTCACATACTATGTTGATTTTACATTAACACTTTCTTACACACATAGGTTGGTCTGAGATTAAATCAGGTTCCACCTTATTCCTTTGTCATTGTTCCCATTTATCTTCTCATTTTTTACTTGTTATAGGAGTTCTTTCCATCTTATGTGGATTTCATACCTTGATTCACTTGATAAGAATTGACTTATCTATCTTTTACTTTATTATCTTCTTGAATCACATCTTCAAGAACTCCTATTTTTCTAATTTGTATTCGGATCGAGATTTCATGGCATTATATCTTTCTCTTATAGTTACCAAACATTCAAGTTTTGATAGATTATGATGCAATTCTCATCTTCTTTTTAAGGTAGGATTGAGATATTCATACAACGATTTCTTATTCATTATGCTCTTTAGATTGTCTCAAAATGACTACTTCATCAGAGTAATCTTAAAGATAACAATCTAAGAGTTCCATACTTACCATCTTCAATAATTGAATACTTGGCCAGAGCACCCAAATACTCAGATTAGGAAGTATGCACCATATTTTTATGTCATATTCCTAATTTTGACATCATCCTAGTGACGTGGTATATTATCGCACTAACAAACTCACGCGGGGTTGAGATCCCTGAGCTTTTACCAAAACCTTATGCAATAATACCACCTGCAAGTGGACGTGTCTTATCGCAGTATAGTTGACGATCGAATACCAAGAAACAATATTTTTAAGAATCATCATTAGTCGAATCTAGCTCAAGTAAGACTAATATTTAGAACCAAGGGTTGATTTAAGGTTAATTAAACTAAGTGCGGGAAAGTAAAGAGCAGAATTAAAGTGGGTCTAGATTAATGATATGGAATCATTGGGATGGTCTAGGGTTTCACCACCACTAAACATGCAAACACGTCCAAGCATCAAACATCCAGGCAAGACATAACCATCCAAATGGAGCTTCTACAAAACCCCCCATATGGGTGTTAGACTTGCGTAAGCATCATCTTAGGTATCAGATGTCTTGTCACCATCCGGATCACTCACCTACGGCTCTGAAGATACAGAAATCCAAATGAAGCTGTGGGCCCCCTATACAGGCGTTAGGCACACAAAAGCATCACCGTGGGCTAGATGGTTTGTCCCCTCATGGATCATACACTTATGACTTCAAGAAATCCTATCAGAAGTTCTCGTCAAGGAGTCAATCGTGCTAAACGACAAGCAAGAAGGTGATTAATCTACAAGCACACATCAATGTTTAACAAAGAAGATACAAAATCCAACTAAGGTTGTGGGCCCCTATACAGGCGTTAGGCACACAAAAATGTCACCGTGGGCTAGATGGCTCATCCCCTCACGGATCATACACTTATAACCTCAAGGAATCCCATTGTATTTCTAGTTTGGGAGTCAACCTCATTCATTGACATTCTACCCTATGTATAGAAGTTCTCACAACATAGGGGAAAACATGATGAAAGCAAGAAGGTAACCAATCTACAAACATTAATGATTAACAACGAAATGGAAAGTTATCTACATTACCATGGAATGTTTAACAAGTGAACATGTTCGCATGGGCAGCGGGGCTAGTCCCCACACCCCAGCAAAAAGGAACTACTCGCTCATGATGTGAGAAATAAGAAGAACAAGAGAGATGGAAGATTCCGCCATGAGCATGATGAAGAAGGTAGTCACAGCTCTATGAAGATGATGTGGTCCGCTACGTCATGTTGGAGAAGATCTAGACAAGGAATGAGGGATGCCAAGACAGACTGGGAAGTCTTTCTCACTCCTCCTTCCTTCTCTTCTCGATCTCCTTAAATTGCAACAGGAGCAGCAGGTGAAATGACGGCAGCGTGGAAGATGAATCGAGATCGAACCTTGCGTTTGGGCAGCCTGTCGGCATCTCAGATCCAATGCCTCAAATGAGGACCATGTTGGTCCTATTTATAGGCTTATATGGGGTCTTGGCATTTTGGGCCCTGTTGCAATTTTTGCAGTTCATTTAGATGACCAAACAGTCTTGGGTATATGTTCTCTCCAAACGGTCTGGGTGTCTCAGGCTCAAATGGTCTTGTGCTTTAGAGGAGCAGATGGTTTGCAGCAACCAGTTTTGCAGATCGATCAATGACCAAACGGTCTTGGAGTTCTACCTCCATATGGTCTTTACTTCTCATGGTTTGGTGCCCCAAATGGTTTCCATTTACGAATGTTCTTGAAATTCTATCGGTATGTTGGGTCACGCACTTGACGTCCAAACGGTCTTGCCTGATCATTCTTCATGATTTGATACCTTAATCGTCTTGCAGATCAAAGGCTTCCAACCGGTCTTCATTTTCTGATGGCCTAACATTCCCGAGATCGATGGGTCTCTTAACGATCTGAAGACTGAAAGGTCTCTCGTGGTTAGGGGATCGGATGCCCATGCGGTCTTGCTGTCATGTGGTCTCGCCTGCCTCTCGGTCTTGAACTGAACAGCGGCAATGGAGGTCTGGTCTTGGGAAGACCGATCAGACAGATTGCTAGGGTCGAGGCAGTGGGCAGCAATAGACCATTAGGACAGTCTGCTAATGTAGACCGCTATGGTGGTTGCACTGGAGCTGCAGCTGGAATCGGAGATGTCTGCGGTGGTGGTCGGAGTTAGGGATATGGAGGGAGGAAGAAGAAGAAGGGAAACAGGAGGTGAAGCCCTCCATACGGTCTTGAATAGATTGCCCAACTGGTCTTGAAGACTGATGTGTATCAAATGGTCTTAGAGAAGAGGGATGGCCAAACGGTCTTGAGGGGTAAGCAAGATCGGTTTGGAGGAAAAAGCGATGGACCAATACTATTTGGGTAGATCGTTTGATTGAAAGGATGGGGACCGTCGATCAGCGGTCTGATGGTAAAGAAATGCCCGTGATCTAAGACCGAATGGATGAATGGCTAATACCGATAGGTCGAAACCGAATGAGCAAAACCGTACGGATGAGCCCGTATGGTAAAGACTGTTTGGTCAGGATCGATTGGTCAAGACCAAGGATGAGAGGATCACGAGTGAGGGTAAGTATTAGGTTAGAGAAAGGTGGGCCTCCTCATTAGGGTTTGATATGGATGATGGTTGATTGAGATGAAGATCGAATGATGGTGATTGTTGTGGATAAGGGTTGAATGGAGGTGGGTGACATCTGATGGTTGAACCTCATAATGACCTACATAAAATCAACATAAACTCGGTTAAAACCTTGATAGTTGAACCAATTAAGAAATTTTGTACATTTTGATATTTAGTAAATGAAATTGGATGAATTGAATCAAAATGATCCCAAAAAAGGCGACTGAAAATCATGATGAAAATGCATCATCAAAACACCCCGAACTTAAGCGTTGCTCATCCTCGAGTAACACAAAATCTGACACAATCGCCAATTGAATACTTTCAACTTGTGTGGTTGCCTCTTCTTCACATCACGATTGTTTTCTTTCTGCTCAGTATGACTAAGTATCTCAACCTCCTGAGACCACTAAACACATCTTACCATATCTTCGTTAGTGAGTTTGCTTTCCAATATCAGTTCCTCCTCACTTTTTCCAACAACAAGTATGTTAAAGAGTTTTGTAAGAGTCCAGAGAGACCCACAGAACTGTAAAGACCCAATCTTTACGATCAAATATTTACAAAATAATATCAAAAACATAAACAATCTTTATTACAATCATGCTTGTACATCAGATTCGTGGAAGCTTACAAATATGATTACAAAGTTTAAGAAATAAAATTCATTCCTATCTAGTCTTGAACGGAGGACTACCCAGTGCATGTCTCTTCAAGTTCTTCCATCTACTACCTGCCCATGAGTTCCCAAAGGGAACGAAACCACACATGGACCCCATTGAAGGGAAATAAAAGGGTCAGCAAAGCTGGTACTAAATCCAATCATTGAACTATGTATGAAATAAGTTTAGATGTATAATAAAAGTAGGAAAGGACTATTTGGTGGACTAAAGGCTTACAAAAAGAAATTCCAATATGAACTTCAAGATAGAAAATCTTTCATAAGAATATCATTAAGTAAGATTCAATAATTCAAGTATGCAAAATTTATCCAAGCTATTCACAAGGTATATCAATTTCAAGATATTCTATTTGGCAAGTTTTGGCACCTTCCTATCATATCTTTTCTAGGGCTAAGTGTCTTGTGTACTCACACTCTAGGAGAGAATGACACTAGTGCCTTATTAGCTATTCCACTTAACTGGGGGACAACTAATCCCTATCCTGTGTGCAGGGTTGTGGGGTACTTGGCCCACTCAAGTGAGCCAAAGCTCTATAGGGCCAAAGCCCAAGGGACCAAAGTCCACAGGGAGTCAAAACTCCAAATAGATCAAGTCCAGTGCCAAAATAATTATCAACAATAATTTATCAATTACAAAATGAGAGTGGTGAACTTTCAAGAATAAGTAGAGGTTTCAAAACTATATGGAATTCACCACGAATCAAGATATATATATATGTCCATCAAGAGGGAAAATAATTCAACAATAAAATAGAAGATTTAGTACCTCAGAATCCAAGAAAAATCTAATATGTCCACAATTAGGGTTCAACGGGCTCCAAAGTTTCAACTGCTATAAAAAGGGAAATATCCTATGTCATTGGGAAATCCTTGTCTTTGAAATCACCTCCTAGCTTCTGATTAGGTGAAATTACCTATTTACCTTCAATGAGTAGGATATATTAGTTATCATCTTTTGATTGTTATATTGTATTATCATGGGGTCATTAAGTTCCTCCCTCATGAATGTAGTCATATCTTTATACATGTAGTCACCTATGATATTTTATTATTCATTGCTCATGTCAATAATATCTATAATTCATAAGTTCGTAATTACATATGTATATGATCCTTAGGCTAAAAATATTTATTAAGTACATGATATCTATAAGACTATATCCTTACATGAAAGATTCTTCGTAGTATGTGTATAAATACTGCAATTATCTTCCCACTTCCATGTCCTATCATGTTTATTTTTGTTTATTTTTGTTTATAGAATGTAAACCCCATTTAGTCATAGACAAAAAAAGATAGTTTGTTGATTGTAATTATTTGAAGTTTAAACTAGTAAACTATATGTATTGAAAACTCCCCAATTTTTTTCCTTGGTTTTTGATCATGAACTATGTTCCTTTTTATTACTTGTATAAGTCACGCTATCAATTATATATATGCCGGTGAGGCATAGCTCAGGCGGTGCCGCTCGCAAGGCCTCTGCGAGAGGTCACGGGTTCGACTCCTGGCTATGATCTCAGAAATGATTTGCCCATAGCGTCAGCCGGCCAATGATGCTACTAGTTGGGGACACCCTTATGGGCGGGTCAGGCTCCCCGAGAGTTTACGCCCCCTGCGGGGGTCACAAAAGTGGCGCTCGTGCGGGGGTGGTTCTCTCGCAAATCAAAAATTATATATATATATATATATATATATATATATATATATATATATATATATATATGGCCCATCTTTATTTCCCGCGCGGGTAGCTACCCGCCCACCCTTCCGATCATTTTTTTTTAAAAAAAAATTTCGAAATTGTAGAGGACTATTTTGTCTAGCTCTCCAAAAAGTTTGACTCTAAAATAATATCATTTGCCCCTCCAAAATAAAAAAACTCGTCCTTATATATATCTGCTGTATATTTTGTACATAGTTACTTTTTTTGCCAGCAGAGTTACTTTTTTGACATCATAATTACTTTTTTTACAGCAGAGTTACTTTCTTAGCTAGGAAAGTTACTTTTTTGGCTGCAGGGTAGCGAAAATCCATGCTACCCGCGCGGGCAATGAATGAACTCCCATATATATATATATATATATATATATATATATATATATATATATATATATATATATATATATATATATATATATATATATATATATATATATATATATATATATATATATATATATATATATATATATATATATATATATATATATATATATTAGAGATGATTAGAAGATGACTTAGTGGTCACGATTTCAATGCTAGCAATAATTTAATAATAGTTTATATTACTGATTTTCACCGTCCACGATACAGTAGATAATCGGATAGTGTAATATTTCAAGGCTTTCTTACAATGCAACATATATTTTAATAGACCAATGTGTTAATATTTTGTTGGACGCACTGGATTGTTTAATAGGCTATAAGCTGGTACTTATTCGTGGTGCCACTATATGGTCGAGAGAAACAGGGAACCAAACAGAAGGAGTCGGTGTACCTCATCGGCGTTGGGTGGAGAGTTGGTCATAGTGGATTGGATCAGGCACTAATTCTTATGCGTCGTCGTTTCGGAGGCTCGCCTCTGCAAAGACCAACAACTTTCTCGGTTGTGGTTGGGGTACTGCACTGATGTCTTGATGGTCGTCCTCGGTCCAACGGTGAAGTGGTGATGGTAGCATGGAGGCACCGTGGTTCGCGTACCTCAGGAACAGAGGAGTCATGGCCGCAATTCAGGGAGTTGGATGCAGATTAACACGATCGCTTCTGGTGTTGGTTGAGGTCGCCAGGAGCTGGAAGGGGCGATGGTGGCTCTACGGAGGGAGTGACAGTAGTCTCTGCTGGCGGCAGTTCAGCGCAGTCCGGCGACACAGCAGGTTGGGGAAGGGAAGACTCAGTATATTGTGAGAGTGTCTTACTGAGGTCAAACCGTGGTTCAATGACCAAAGGGAGGTGTACTAGTAATCTCGACAGAGAGAAAGGAAGGGATTGGAGAATGCCAATGGTTCTGAGGGGAAGAAGGCGCTATCATGGTTGTTGAAGGAGTACCTTGTCGACATCCTAACCAGAGGCATATATAGGGCCATAGTTGCTATCCTTTGGGTTTGGAGGGTAGAGACGAAGATCTGGGTGTTTCTGATATGAGGTGGCGTGAGGTCTTGAAGTCTCTTAGCCGTTTCTTCTACAAGTTGTCGCCCTTTAATGGCGGTAAGTGTTTTTGGTCTTCCTTGCCCGAACTTGATGGGTGGGCAGTTGAGACCGGAGAGAATCCAAATCTATGCGGCTTGAAATGAGTGTCCGAGAGGCTGGGAGGAGGAAGATTGATCGCGTCGTCGGTCTGACATAGATAACGGCCGCACGGAAGAAAAGGAAATCCCTGGCGTGCTGTTGTTTTGAGAAGACGTCAATACTTTTTTTTGTTTCTATTATTAACCGGTTAATCAAGATGAGATTTAATTCCCTATATTTATTTCAAAGGTTCATATCTCCTATCCGCTACATCCGTTTCTCTTCCAATTTTAAACTCCAGTGTAATTGCCATTTACTATATGGTAAAAATAACAACTCTTTTATTTATGATTTCAATATGGCTAATATTTATTCTGATAATAAATTTAATCATGAATATCTGGAAATTCATAATTTTTTTTTCATATGATACTAAAGCCAACAATCTCTAATTTAGTTCAACTGTTTAATTGTGGGTCCCAAATGGTTGACTAGACTAAAATAAGGATGAATTGTATTTTGGTACTCGATTTTCAAGATATTTCAAATGGAGTGCAAATTTGGGTGCAACTTGGAAAAAAAGAACTTCAATGTTTTAAGGATTATGTGTCATATCTTAAAAATTAAATTTAGCATTAGATTTTTAGATTTTTAGTATGTTACAAGAACAATAAGCGTGCACCTGATCTGACACTGGTGTTTTTAAGGATAGTGGGGGCATTCATTGTGCCTTTAGGTAGAAAAGAGAGTGAAAGGTGGTATGAAAGGAAGAAATAAATCTCTCCTCTATTAGACTCGAGAATTTTATTTTAAGATTGCATTTTTTTGTGCAAATCTCTCCTCTATTCGACTTGAGATTGTATTTTCTTTTTGTGTGCACATTGGCATCTTTTCTTGGTGGTACGCCCCTATATATTAGTGAGGGGTATGGAAGAAGCGGATATAGATGGAGATGGTGTGCCACCCCAAACTTAGGGTTTGGCACTATTTTGGCTATTTTTGTTTCCTTTTTATGGATGGAGGGGTACGAAGATGATAGAAGAAGTGGAGAAGAGAGTTCAGATCAGAATGCAACTTGATTTACAATTCAGTGCATCGGTTCGTTCTCTTTATCGTACTCTGCTCAAATAATGACTTGATGAGGATCCAGTGGAGATACCATGTTATTGTTCCACTAGTTAGTTAGGAAGAACGACGTGTTTGATCCCTATCAGTTCAACGGACACTTGTCATTTTTGCATAAGTATCATGATGTTACGAATCATAAGCTTTACAATATGATTTCAATCAAAAGGCTAGTTTCAAGAAAATGGTCCTTTTGAGGGTCTGCTTAGAATAAGGAGGGTATAATGATTAGAAATGCATAGAAATAGTAACAAAAAGTGTCAAAACTTCATCCAGTATTTGTTCAATTTCTTTGAAAACTTTAAAATTTTTGAAATTTTTCGTCAAAAATGCAACGATGACAACGATGAAATATTAAGTCTGATATAGATGGGTGAAGGTGGAAAGTAAAGTATGTACCACCCACCCGCCACCCCAAACTTAGAGATTTTCTCATCCCGAGAAAACCCTAAATCCAAGATGGAGGGGAAAATTCATGCCGTTGGGACCACCAGATGTGGTTGCATTCCAAGCAGCGTGCGTCCTCCATCTGAAAATCTCAAAAATGAAGATAAATCAGTACTCAATATAGCATCTCACGATGCAATTTTTATTTGGTGAAAAATTATCTAAAAGGTAGAAACAAAATTAAGAAAAATTTCTAATTCAAAATTAAAACCAAATACAAATTTATTGATCGGGTTGCCTCCCGACAAGCGCCTTTGTTTTACGTCGATGCCTCGACTTGATTCCTTCAACTTTTATGGTGGATATGTTGGATTGGTGAGATATAGCCTTGCTTCAGAGCCTGTGTCAGTAGAGGTGAAATATCTCTTCAATCGTTGACCATTTGCAACAAATGCGCCTGACTTTTCACTCCATAAAGAGAAAACACCATGTGGGTAAATGCTCTTGACAATGTAAGGTCCAGACTAGTGAGAATGGAGTTTTCCTAGGAATAACTTCAGTCTTGAGTTGAACAGGAGAACTTGGTCCCCTACTTGTATATCCTTTCTTTATAGATGACTATCATGCCAAAGTTTCGTACGATCTTTGTAAATTTGTGCATTTTCATAAGTTGTCATCCGAAGTTCATCCAGCTCCTAGAGTTGCAGAATCTTGGCTTGGCCAGCTTTCTTCATATCAAAATTTAGTTGTTTAATTTCCCACCATGCCTTTTGTTTGAGTTCAACTGGCAGGTGGCAAGACTTTCCATATATTAATCGAAATGGTGTAGTTCCAAGGGGAGTCTTAAAATCAGTTCCGTAGGCCCACAATGTGTCATTGATTTTCACTGACCAATCTTTTCGATTTCAGCCTACTATCTTTTCCAAAATAGCCTTGAGTTGTCGATTAGAAACCTCTACATGTCCATTTGTTTGCGGGTGGTAGCGTGAGGCTACCTTATGAGTTACACCATATTTCCTCAAAAATGCTTCAAAGCTTCTTTCAAGAAAATGAGAACCGCCATCGGATATCACAGTGTGTGGTACATCGAATCGGTGGAAGATAACATCTTTGAACATCTTGATGACAAGTTTGGAATTGCTAGTGATAGTCGATATAGCCTCAACCCATTTTGAGACATAATCAACTGTGACTAGGATGTAGGAAAATTCGTAAGAAGATGGGAATGGACCCATGTAGTCCACACCCCAAACATCAAATATCTCGATTTCTTGCCAAATATTTAGTGGCATCTCATCTCTCTTTGTAATGTTACCTATTCTTTGACATTTGTCACATGATAGAACAAAGTTGTAAGAGTCTTTGGATATGGTTGGCTAAAAGAATCCACATTGCAAGACTTTTATAGCAGTTTTCTTAGAACTCATATGGCCTCCAACTAGGCCTGAGTGACATTGCTCTAGAATGAGTTTGGCTTCTTCTTTAGTGATACAACATCTGAAAAGACCACCAGCACAGAGCTTCAAGAGATATGTCTCATCCCAGTGATACTGCTTCACATCATGCATAAATTTCTTTAGTGCATTTCCGGTGCATTCAGGGTGGATCACACCAGCGGCGAGGTAGTTCACATAGTCCGAGTACTAAGGGGTAGCTTCTAAAATTTTCATCAGTTGGTCATCCGGAAGAGAATCATTAATCGGGATCTTCTCAGTATCCAGAGTGTGGATGCGACTGAGGTGGTCTGCTACAACATTCTCTGTACACTTTTTATCTCTTATCTCTAGATCAAATTCTTGTAAGAGGAGAATCCATCTAATTGGCCTAGGTTTAGCATCTTTCTTTGCCAGGAGGTAACGGATAGCAGAATGGTCTGTGTAGACAATGACTTTTGAACCTATGAGGTAGGATCTGAACTTGTCAAAGGCATAGACGACTACAAGAAGTTCTTTCTTAGTAGTTGCATAATTCCTCTGAGCTTCATCGAGGGTCTTCGATGCGTAGTAGATCACATAATGTTTCTTCTCTATACATTGCCCTAGAACAGCACCCACATCATAATCACTAGCATCACACATAATTTCAAATGGGTGATCCCAATATGGAGCTCGAATGATGGGTGTTGTTGTAAGAGAATGTTTTAGGTTGTTGAAAGATGCATTCTTCATCAAAGTGGAAATCAGCATCCTTTAATAACAAGTTGGTCATAGGCTTGGTTATCTTGGAGAAATCTTTGATAAACCTTCTGTAAAAACCTACATGACCAAGGAACGTGCTAACCTCTCTTACATTGGTTGGGGTAGAGAGTTTGGAGATCACTTCGATCTTGGCCTTGTCCACTTCAATTCCTCAGTTACTCACCCTATGGCCCAGTATAATGCCTTCTTTTACCGTAAAGTGACATTTCTCCCAATTTAGCACGATATGTGCTTCTTCACATCATTTGAGGACCAGGGAGAGGTGCTTCAGACATGATTCGTATGAATACCCATATACATAGAAATCATCCATGAAGATTTCCATAATGGTTTCAGTGAGTCCAGCAAATATGGCTGCCATACAGCGTTTAAAAGTGGCAGGAGCATTACAAAGTCCAAATGGCATCCTTCTGAACGCATATGTTCCAAATGGGCAAGTAAAAGTTGTTTTGTCTTGGTCATCTGGATGTATAGGTATTTGATAGAATCTAGAGTAACTGTAGAGCTAACAGAAATACTCTTGGTGGGCCAACCTTTCTAGGACTTGGTCAAGAAAAGGCATTGGGAAATGATCCTTTCGAGTCACCTTGTTCAACTTCCTATAATCAATACACATTCTCTACCCTATGACTGTTCGAGTGGGGATGAGTTCATTGTCTTCATTTCAAATCACAGTAATTCCACCTTTCTTTGGGACCACATGCACGGGGATTACCCATGGTGAATCAGAGATCGGATACATAATACATGTCATGAGCAACTTTATAACTTCAAGGTGGACAACTTCTTTCATATTTGGATTGAGTTTCCTTTGGTGTTCAATGGTTGGCTTGTGATCTTCCATCATAGGGATTTTGTGCATGCACAGTGCTTGACTGACCCCAGTGAGATCACTCATCTTATACCCTATTGCTTTCCTTCTTTCTTTTAATTTCGTCAAGAGTTTATCTTCTTGTTCCGCTGTTAGATCTAAATTTATAATGACTGGGTATACCTTTATTTCATCTAAAAACACATATTTGAATCCTTTGGGTAAGGGCTTCATTTTAGGAGCTTCTGGTTTCTCACATGAGTCTTCAATAATATCCACGGCTTTGAGTACCTCAAATTTATCTTCAGGATCTTCTTTGGCGGTGTTGAGTTGGAGATCACAATCTTTTATTTGTTCATTAATGGAATCATCAGTAGATGGGGTTGTTAGAGCCACTTCTAAAGGATCATCTTGTTCATAATCCTCTTGCGTAAGCAGTGTCATCTACTTTATGCACTCAATCAAGTAGACTTCTACTTGCATACTTAGTCTTCGCATACTTTCAAAAACTTTGAATTCGAGAGTTTATTTACCTAATCTGAGTAGCAAGGTTCCTTCATCAACATCAATTAGGGCTCTTGCAGTGGCGAGGAATGGACGTTCAAAGATGAGTGGGTATCTAGTATCTTCTTTTATATCCATGATGACAAAGTCACACGAAACATAGGAATCTTTCCCTACCTTGACAGGTACATCCTCAATAATTCCTAAGGGTAGAGTCACAATGTTATCTACAAGTTGTATGGTCATGCCGGTTGGGAGCAGTTCAACAAACCCTAGCCTTTTGCAGAGGCTAAGTGGCATGATGGAAATGCTAGCACCAAGATCTGCTAATCCTTTCTTACATGAAGAATCACCGATATGGCAAGAAATCCCAAAAGATCCTGGATCTTTTTGCTTCTTGGGCATCTTAGTCTGGATGATGTCTAAAGTAGTTCTTGCTAACTTGACCGTCTCATATTCCTCAGTTATATATTTCCTGGTGAGAAGTGACTTCAAGTACTTTGTCCAGGCTGGTGTCTCAGCTAGCGCATCTAGAAAAGGTATATCAACATGAAGCTTTATCATAGCTTCTTTGAACTTGTTAAAATGGGTATCAAGCTTCATTTTCCTTAGACGAGATGGAAAAGGTATACGAGGCTTGTATACAGGGATATCAGGTTTTGGTGTTTCTTCTTCCTCTTCTATAGCAGGTTTTTCGAAACTTTCCTCATTTGTTTTATCAACAATCACTAGTTCTTTTGGTTGAGAATCAGGTGTTTTAGAGTCTTGAACAATCATCGATTCATCCTTGTCTATAATAACCACAAGTGTCTTGATAGGAGGATTAGAATAGTCTTTTCCAGACCTGGTGGTGACAGCCTTCAATTGTTCGGGATGCTTAGGGTTGTTCTCGGGTTGGCCTGTAAAGGCTCTAGCAGGTGGCTTCATGCTAGCTACAAGTTGAGCTAGTTGAGATTCAATAGCCTTCTGATGGGCTTGCTGGTTAGCTATCATAGTCTGTTGTGATTGCAACATCTTCTCAATTTTTGTTAGGTTGTCATCTGGAGAGATGGGACCGACTTGTTGCCCTTGTTGTTGGTAAGGGATTTGGTTGGGATTCTGGAATTGAGAATTATTCTGGTAGTTGTTGGAGTTTCTATTTTGAAAGTTACCCCTAAAGCTTCCTTGATTCCCCAAATGTTGTTGTTGATTATACTGGAATCCTGGTGGGCCACATTGTTGATTGTTTGAACCAAGTTGTCATGATTTTTCCGCTCCTGAAAGATTTCCATATTGAAAACCAGGATGGTTCCTATTTTGATTTGGATTTTAGTATCCTTGACCAGGAATGGTGTTGACAACATTAAGATTTTTCATTTAACCATTATCTCCTTGTCCATAAGCATTGCTTAGAACCACATCATATAGAACATTGCATGCTAAAGTGGAATGATCAGTACCTTTACATGCTTCACAGAACAATGAAGCTGACTTGATTTGTTCTTGTTGTTGAGGTGGTGAACGTCCTCTTCCAAATGCAGCAAGGGAGGATTCGATATGGTCTTGCTTGGAAACTAAGAGTTTGAGAGCCTCAGCGATAGACTTGTATTCTGGAATAACTTCAGCCATAGCTACCTTCAATACTCCCTTACCTACAGACCTACCCCAATTAGCTTGATTTTCAGCTCCAAGGGTGACAACCCTCCATGTGTTGTCATAACTCTGACGCATGAAGTTTCCTTTGGATGAAGAGTCTAAAAACCTCTTGATTTCATCGTCCACACCCCTATAGAAGATTTCAATAAGATGATTCTTAAGGATTCCATGATGTGGACACTTGCGTAGAAGATCTTTATATCTTTCCCAGGCTTCAACAAGGGTTTCTCCAGGGGCTTGAGTGAACATTGTTATTCGACCCCTAATTTCATAGGTGAGAGAAGGAGGGTAGAATTTTTCCAAAAAAACATTTTGTAGTTCTTCCCAAGTAGTGATGGGTTCGCATTGCAGGGAGTTATACCAACTTATAGATCTATCAGCAAGCGGATACTTGAAAAGATGGAGTCTAATGGCATTGTCAGACACAACATTTTGCTTTGTCATGGCACATAGATCAATGAACCTTAGAAGATGTTCTTGACTATCTTCCCCTTGCTTACCATAGAATGGGTTGTTTTGAAGCAAGGTAATCCAATGTGCTCGTATCTCGAAATTTGGAGCATGGATGGGAGGAGGTTGAAATGGGTGATGAACATCGGCAGCTTTAGGGATTGAGAACTCCCTAAGATTCTTTTGTAGTTTGGCTGCTTGCGTTGCTACTTGTGCGGCTAGGATTTCTTCTTAAACTACGGCTCTATCTTCTTGCATGAGCCTTTCTCTCTGTGCATTGATGGCTTGAGCAACCCTTCGGCCTAGTTCCTCCTCTTGAGTCATCCTTGCTAGGTTCTCTCTGTTTTGACGATGAAAGGTTCTATCTATTTCAGGATCAAAGCTGGCAGCGAGTCCAGGACTGTTCAAACGGTGCATACACCAGTATTGGGGGTACCTGAAATGAAAAGATCTAAAGTAAGATTGATGGAGTGGAGTGAAATTAAAGTAGATGATTGATTGTATCAAAAGAAAAATAAAAATCCTAGATTAGCCTTAAAAGAACTAGATTTGACTAAACTGATTCCGTCGTCCCTGGCAACGGCGCCAGAATTTGATGTGGTATATTATCGCACTAACAAACTCACTCAGGGATGAGATCCCCGAGATTTTACCAAAACCTTGTGCAATAATACCACCCACAAGCGGACAGGTCTTATCGCAGTATAGTTGAGGATCGAATACCAAGAGATAACATTTTTAAGAATCATCGTTAGTTGAATCAAGCTCAAGTAAGACTAATATTTAGAACCAAGGGTTGATTTGAGGTTAATTAAACTAAGTGCGGGAAAGTAAAGAGTAGAATTAAAGTGGGTCTAGATTAATGATATGGAATCACTGGGATGGTCTCGGGTTTTACCACCACTACACATGCAAACACATCCAAGCATCAAACATCCAGGCAAGACATAACCATCCAAATGGAGCTATTGCAAAACCCCCCATACGGACGTTAGGCTTGCGTAAGCATCACCTTAGGTATCAAATGTCTCGTCACCATCTAGATCACTCACCTACGGCTCCGAAGATATAGAAATCCAAATGAAGTTGTGGGCCCCCTATACAGGCGTTAGGCACACAGAAGCATCACCATGGGCTAGATGGCTTGTCCCCTCACGGATCATACACTTACAACTTCAAGGAATCCTATCAGAAGTTCTCATCAAGGAATCAACCGTGCTAAATTACAAGAAAGTAGGTGATTAATCTATAAGCAAAGATCGGTGATTAACAAAGAAGATAAAAAATCCAACTAAGGTTGTGGGTCCCCTATACAGGCATTAGGCACACAGAAGCATCACCGTGGGATAGATGGCCCGTCCCCTCACGGGTCATACACTTACGACCTCAAGGAATCCCAATCTATTTCTAGTTTGGGAGTCAACCTCATTAATCAACATTCTACCCTATGTATAGAAGTTCTCACAACGTAGGGGAAAACATGATGAAAGCAACCAGGTAACCAATCTACAAACATTAACGATTAACAATGAAATGGAAAGTTATATACATTGCCATGGAATGTTTAACAAGTGAACATGTTTGCATGGGTAGCGGGGCTAGTCCCCACACCCCAACAAAAATGAACTACTCACTCATGATGTGAGAAAAAAGAAGAACAAGAGAGAGGGAAGATTCCGCCATGAGCATGATGCAGAAGGTAGTGGCAGCTCGGTGAAGATGATGTAGTCCTCTACGTCGTGTCGGAGTAGATCTGGATGAGGAACTAGGGACGCCAAGATAGACCGGGCAGTCTTTCTCACTCCTCCTTCCTTCTCTTCTCGATCTCCTCAAATTGCAGTAGGAGCAACAGGTGAAATGACGGTATCGTGGAAGATGGATCAAGATTGAACCTTGTGTTTGGGCAGCCTATCGGCATCCCGGATCTGATGACTCAAATGAGGACCTTATTGGTCCTATTTATAGTCTCGGATGGGGTCTTGGTGTTTTGGGCCCTCTTGCAATTTTCGCAGTTCATTTAGATGACCAAATGGTCTTGGGTATATGTTCTCTCCAAATGGTCTGGGTGTCTCAGGCTCAAACAGTCTTGTGCTTTAGAGGAGAAAATGGTTTGTAGAAACCAGTTTTGCAGATCGATCAATGACCAAACGGTCTTGGAGTTCTGCCTCCATACAGTCTTTACTTCTCACGGTTTGGTGCCCCAAAAAGTTTTGGTTTATGAACATTCTTGGAGTTCTATTGGTCTGCTGGGTCACGCACTTGACGTCTAAACGGTCTTGCCTGATTGTTCTTCATGATTTGATGCCTTAACGGTCTTGCAGATCAAAGGCTTCAAACCGGTCTTCATTTTTTGCTGGCCTAACATTCCCAAGATCGATAGGTCTCTTAACGATATGTAGACTGAAAGGTCTCTCGTGGTTAGGGGATCAGATGCCCATGCAGTCTTGCCATCATGAGGTCTCATCTGCCTCTCAGTCTTGAACTGAACAGCGGTGGTGGAGGTCCGGTCTTGGGAAGACCAATCAGACAGATTGCTAGGGCGGAGGCAGCGGGCAGCAAGGGACCGTTAGGATGGTCTGCTAATGTAGACTGCTATGGTGGCTGCACTGGAGCTGCAGCTGGAACCCGAGATGCCTGTGATGGTAATCGGAGTTAGGGTTATGGCGGGAGGAAGAAGAAGAAGGGAAACAGGAGGTGAAGCCCTCCATACGGTCTTGAACAAATTGCCCAACCGGTCTTGAAGACCGATGTGTATCAAACGGTCTTGGAGAAGAGGGATGGCCAAACGGTCTTGAGGGGTAAGCAAGATCGGTTTGGAGGAAAAAATGATGGACCAAGACTGTTTGGGCATATCATTTGATTGAAAGGATGGGGACCATCGATCAGTGATCTGATGGTGAAGAAATGCTCGCGGTCTAAGACCGAATGAATGAATGGCTAAGATCGATAGGTCGAAATCAAATGGCCAAAACCGTATGGATGAGCCCATATGGTAAAGACCGTTTGATCAGGACTGATTAGTTAAGATCAAGGATGAGAGGATAATGAGTGAGGGTAGGTCTTAGGGCAGAGAAAGGTGGGCATCCTCATTAGGGTTTGATATGGATGATGGTTGATTGAGATGAAGATCGAATGGTGGTGATTGTTGTGGATAAGGGTTGAATGGAGGTGGGTGACATCTGATGGTTGAACCTCATAATGACCTGCATAAAATCAACATAAACTCAGTTAAAACCTTGATAATTGAACCAATTAAGAAATTTTGCACATTTTGATATTTAGTAAATGAAATTGGATGAATTTAATCAAAATGATCCCAAAAAAAGGCAACCGAAAATCATGATGAAACTGCATTAATCACCTAGTCCTAAGTCCTAGTGTCCCTATAGACTCAGTGAACCTAAAGCTCTGATACCAACTTGTGAGAACATGTTACACTAAATGAGATTACTCAAAACATAAAGCACAATCGATCACTAATTAATCACATACCCAAAAATATGGGTAAATTAAAATCAATTTCAACATCAACACCCACTCAGAAACATTTGCATAAGAACCCAACATCTTTCTTTTATACATACTATGCCAAGAATTTGATACAAATTGTTCTATCTCCTTAGCCACAACATATATACACAGGACGACAATATTCATATATTCCACACAAACAAGCATTAATATGCTAACAAAAGTTCGATTCGTTTGAAACACCATATATAAACTTTTCCTATTCGGGCCTGAGAGTATAGGGATGACTCTAGGACACACTAGACATCTAATCAACTTTATCAAAGATTCATTACTATAGCTCCTCTTTGCTGCCACATGTTTGTTTTTGTCACTTCAGATTACCTAAAAAGATGTGGCGAACCACAAGGGTGAGACTCATGTGCCAGCAAGAGATATAACCTCCAACAATGCTTATTTATTACAACATTTTAAATAGTAGATAACTAAGCAGTTGGAGTATTTAATAATCAATTGAACAAATTGAATAGTTCAAGTATGCCAAATAGATTAAGCAATTAATCTTAGCAAAAAATAGGATCATCAATGCATATATAGATAACAAATAAATCCATTTACTTGGATAGATATCTACTCAAATATCATCAAATTGCATCTAATAACAATCATTATCATTTACCTGACTATCATCCTATTCCTTGCTAACAGCACAAGCAATCTAGTAGCATAAGCATCCCTGACATCATGAATATGTCTAGTAACATAACATGGCTATCAATATTGGCATCTCAAATAAAGGGAACAGATCTATATCATAAGTAGAACTAACTTCATATCACAATTAACTGCATAGGCATGATTAGCAGTTTAAGTAACTATAATTGCATAGGCATGGCTAGCAATATTAAACATAGCTAGCAACATCATCTTAACTGACAACATAAGCTTCTTTACAAAATGAGCATAACTACAACATAAGAATATCTATTATCTCTTATTGTACTAAACATGATCTCAATTAAAAGAAAGCAAACAAGGGTTATCATCCAATATGAAGCATTGTGCATAACCCTAAATAGATATGCTACACGGCTATCTTACATCTTTTATTATGCCATGGGGAATTTGAATACCATACAAAGTCCAAACGACCCCTACAAAGGGCTATTCGGTTCCATACCAGATCTAGGAGAGTCGGTATCCTAAGATCTCTTCCCCTCAGTTAGTACGAGTAAAAAGGCAGTGACATATCGTCAAAGATGCCACCACAATGACATATAGACTTATAACTAGCCCACCTTGGTATGGGTCATAGTGCTAGCATCTAGGGTATTCAAACCCAATCACTGAGGTACAACCGCAGTGGTCCTCTACTCACATCATGTTATAATCACTGAGACACGACCACAGTCGTTCTCAATCACATCAGATGTATGAGGCATGACCATAGCCAACCTCCACAATCTGCATTATGGATGACAAGGATATATCCTCAACCTGCCACCCCCACATAATAGTATGCGCTCCTAGTTTCCCTTAGGAATACTCGTTTCACCATCTAGCAAGTTTTGACACTGAAGATGGTTCTACGAAATAGGGCACTACATGATTAGAGTTGCACTTGATTAGTTATGCTAATTGGGTGAATTAAGGCAGCATCAAACAAGTGAACATACAAACCCTAATTCACTTCTAGAAATCATATAAATATCACAACTTTGAAAAGATATAAAACATGTGAAACATAATTTCTCATCTCATCATCACATGGTACTATTCACTTGCCATTCATGAGACCATTCTAGTCATCATACTATCACAAGATATAAATCCTTTTCACAATATCACAGGGTATCAACACAAGAGGATTACACCTCATTCAGGGCTCAACCATGCCCAAAGGTCATTAAGACCATCATATTATTCCCTACAAGATCATCATTATCTTTGCATGCCTTATAACAAGGCTCAACAACATCAGTTACACATAATACAATGGATCAACACAATATTGCATTAATGAGCTAGGAGATATTCATAAACAATCATACAAGGGTTATATTAACGTTAAGAACATTCATTTATTGCATCAACATGTTAGGAATCTAGATATGATTAACCCTCATCATATTCATAATGCACATGTTTAGCATAAGAAAGTATCAACCATGCGGCTATGATAATAACCAATTACATATTAAGGTCATGATCATATTAAGGAGGTTATTCCACCATCATTCCATCATATAAGAATGTTAAACATGAATACTCATATTTATCTATTTGCATTAGAGTTAGGTTCAACATGATAAATTATATCAATGTTACTAATCAGCACTTATACCCAAACCCTAACTCACGGCACCCCCATTGGATCATGGATGCATAAGGTGAAGCATCACCATTACATACCATACGATTCTCAAGTATGAACCCACACATAAATCAAGGTATAACCATCGAGTTATAGCATACTAGGGTTTCAACAACAATAAGAGAGTATTAATTCCATGATTGTATTAATCATTTAAGGACTATTCATACCCAATTACCATCATCTAGTTATATTAAAGCTAGGTATAACAAGCTATACCTCATTAGGGTTACATATCAACACAATATGGTTATCATCCCTTCTATTCATATGAGTGAATAGGTAAGAATACCTTATTAAGGGTAACCCTCCATTTGTTCCATCATCATTCAACCCATATCACTATACCACAATGTCACCTAGAACCATTGGATGTTTAAAAGGTAAGACCATTGGTGGTTTACATAAGTAAACACCTTGTATAAACCACCAAATAATTTCTTTATTTGTACTCTAGATATAGTCACCATTTAACCCAAGACATCCCTTGATTAACAACACAAAAAGTTCCATGAGAGTAGGGTAAAACCCATAATCGACTATTCATTTAAAACAAGCCATCCATTGACAACAAGTAAGCTCCTTAAGTTGATCATATAAAGGAAACCATATAAATCACATTATTAGGACCAACATATTATATTAGCCATCATTCCACTTTATTGGAGGAATGAACAGTAGATATTGACCATTGGGTCAGGTTCATATGTTAAAACCATCAATTACAGTATAGGTTCGACCATTACATCAAGTCACCCAAGAAACCATTGGTCTAATGCTTAATTGATGCTATAAATATATGAATAACCCACCATAGGTTTTGGAGACCTTATCCACCATCATTAGTGACCATTAAGTCACCATAGGTTGTTAGATCAACACTATATTCATTAATCAACATGAAATATCAAACTAATATCACCATTTATTGATAGCATCATTAGGGTACTTAGTTGTTAATCACTAGGATTCTAATTAGGCTAACAGCAAACCTAAGGGGTGAATGTAAATTGACACCCTTGGTTACCACCATCGGTTGTCATGAAGACAACACCATACATTGTTGCAATGGTACCACCATCGAGTCATTTGTTTATAGAAGAAATCAACTTTAAACCCTAAAATTGACCATTGGTTGATAGGTGCTTAGCACCATAGGTTGTCAAACCAACCTGATCCAAGTCATATTATACCTTAGGAATAATGTACACATGATCACAGGTTCATCTAGAACTGAAATCAGAATAGGGAACATTATAAAAATCGAAATCCAAGTCAAGAATAGCTTTTTACTGCATGGATCATCATTTTCAAGTAAGAACATGAGCTAGTAAGCTTATAATAAGCAATAAACATGGATCAAGTTATAAAAATTGCCTATAATTAGAAGATAAACTCCGAAAAATAAGAAAACACAAGCAGGTAGTGTAACGACCCTGACCTGGGTTATGAGGTAACCCTATTTGTTTTGACTAATAAAGTTGCTTAGAACTTTAATATAATCCTCTAAGGTGTTTTGTTATCATGTGACACACTCATGTTTCAAGTTTGGTCCCGATTGAATGTTGTTTGAGCAATTTTCCTTTATTTTTGGACCAAAGTGCAATTTACCCAAGTTGAGGGGTTATAATGCAAAATGTCACATGTTGAATGTACCACATGTGTTTTACAATCATAAGAGAGAGAATTATGTTAAGTGATGGCTCGTGCAATGCCTAAATTCCAAGTTTGAACTTGTTTGAACAATGTTGGAGCATTGTGCACCAATTTTGGAACAAATTGCAATTTACCCAAAATGTGGGATTAATATGCAAATTATCACATCTAGAGTGTTCCTACTCCCTCCTATCATCATTTAGAATATAGAGAAAGGAATATACACCATACTTGATTCCATTAGGAATGATGGTAATCTTGGTGAAGAAATGACCAAGAAAAGGGGTGAATTTGAAAGCTTAACTTGAGTTGTATCAAGTTGAAAAGCTTATATATGAGTGCCTATCGGCCATGGAGCCCAAGGAGGTGTCTCATATCATTTTGTGAACTCTTTGTAAAGGCCATATCATGCAAATCACCTCATGGAGGTGAGGTGTGACGGCCAACAAGTTTCCTTAGAAAAAGTGTATCGGCTTGACTTAAAATAGTGATTAAACCTAAATAACTTATCCAGATGGATAAGTAATGGATGAATTTGCATCTCAAGATGATCCTCAACCTTTTTGCATGTCAAGATAAATGTTGATGCATGCATGTACACGTGTCACCCATGCATGACGCGTGGCACCTACTAGCTCAAAATGTTGACACCTCATTTTTTGCCTTTATTCATGATCAACAAGTATATATACCCCTAGTTTCACCCCTTGGTGCACTTTTTCGACCCTTACCACCCTCATACCCTAAGTTATCGTGCATAGACCTCCCATATCATGAAGGGATGCTGTGGTATCATGCATAGGCCTTGGGATATCGCCCATGGCAAGAGCATA
The DNA here is from genome assembly GCA_963693085.1 of Alisma plantago-aquatica. Lineage (NCBI taxonomy): Eukaryota > Viridiplantae > Streptophyta > Magnoliopsida > Alismatales > Alismataceae > Alisma > Alisma plantago-aquatica. Next base: position 1,204,754,715 of record OY856411.1, on the reverse strand, counting down.
TCGCCCAAGTAGGTGATATTGGCCATATAAAGGTGATATCGGCCATAGAGTGTAGTTTTGACTCCAAGTGAGTGTCATATCGTGCAAGTGAGTGCCATATCATGAAAGAGGGATGGCATATCGTTCAATTACACTAGTGTATCGTGCAAAGGTGTTAAGGATCAAGAAGTAGCTCATACTTAACCCTAAGGTGAGGATAAGATCATCTTTAACCTTGGATTGAAGCATGAATTTAGGGTTTTTATCTTCCTTTCTTTTCTTCTTCACCAATTGCTTATCCATGGTGATTCTTTGCATATAGAGGAGTTTTGAAGTCCATATTCAACCTTAGGAATGTGCATCTTTGGATATTGGAGCTTTGAATTCATTCTTAAGGCGGGTTATATAACTTGAACTCAACCATGTTATTATTTTTCACCTAAATTGTTATAATTACTGAAATACTTTTAATTCCAAAATTTCCTGAAATAGTTGATGAGATTATGAGTTCTAGTAGTTTCTTAGACCTGTTGACATGAACTATAACAGTTATAACTAAGGTATAGAGCTTGAATATGATGGTATCACCTTATAAAAGTGATATCGGGTGCAAGCACACAAGAAAGCACCTTTAACCCGATATGATGATGCACCTACTTCACTTGAACGATATGGATATGAATTAATACATTGTTGCACGATATGGGGGTGTAGTATACACATGTTGCACGATAGGGAGTCAAGTATGGATTGCATGCACGATACAAGGTCAATTGTATACTTGTAAGTTGACATGAAACCCTAAATTGGGTAACCCGATATGAGTCAAGAATAGCAAATGCTATTGAACGATATGGTAGCTCGATATACAACCCTAGTTGATGCCTAGCCCAACATGGTGATGGCTTAATACCTCATGCATGACATGGGTAACACATACAAACACCTTGAGCCTGATATTAATGGTGTGTATATACTTCTAGCCCGATATGGTGAGTGCTCATATACTTACAACCTGATATGATGAACATATGCACACTTCTAATCTGAGATACCTTGTAAAGGTGAGGGAAAGACACTCTTAGGAGTAATGAGTGTAACACCAAGTAATGGTGTGGCTAATACTTTTATAGGTGAAACACCTAGAGTGGTTGATAATGGACAACCTTATATCAACAATGCCTCAACCAGAGATGAGTCCATATCAATTGATGATGGTTGGACAATTCAAATGTATGACTCATGATCAATACACTACAGAATAAATGTGATGGGTTGTGCATAAAGTATTAGGATGGGGAATACCCTAATACAAGATAAGTTGAGGAACTTAAGTAAGTTAAAAGTAATGAGGAAAGTGATACACCAAGGCATGGTAAATATCACATCCAACACTTTAAGGTTGTTACACCTTGATACATCTTAAATACAATGTGTATGGATGAGTAACACATGAAGTGTGTCATGCCAATTGTTACATTGAAATGTAATGAGTTTAATTCACTTTGATAAGTGTAGGCTAACATACCTTGAGAAAGGGTTAAGCCAAAACAATAAAGTATGATGTAATCAATATCCTAGAGAGGATGAGAGATAAACTCGTACCTTGTGTTGGTAATCATTTAATGATAAATGTTGAGAATAAATAAGTATGATTGGATACTTATGATAGCAATGTATGCTCCTAGATGTGTGGAGCAGTGAGTTAGGGTTTGGATCAATAAAATAAACATGAAACCCTAATCGGTCATAAAGGGGAAATCCTAATCCCAATGATGGGATGGTTGTAATACTCTTATTGCATAAGCCTTGTAAGGCATGTTAAATACTTGTATAAAAGTATAAAGAGGTTATGGCCTTGTGAGCCATGTGATAGTTTGTTGCCTAGTGAGAGGTGACAAGATGTGTTATGGCCTTGTAAGCCATGTGATAATTTGTTGCCTAGTGAGAGGTGACAAGATGTGTTATGGCCTTGTGAGCCATGTGATGATTTGTTGCCTAGTGAGAGGTGACAAGATGTGTTATGGCCTTGTGAGCCATGTGATAAGTTGTTGCCTAGTCAGAGGTGACAAGATGTGTTATGCCCTTGTGAGCCATGTGATAATTTGTTGCCTAGAGAGAGGTGACAAGATACTTAATGGGCCTTATGAGCCATGAGGATAGTTGTTGCCTAGTGAGAGGTAACAAGGTGTTTATTAAAGTCTCATGTAAGAAATGATAATGTTCAAAATAAACAAAGAAATGGAAACTTAGTAATATAATGATAATAATAAATGGATACAATAATAATAATAATGAAATCTTGATCATACATGATTTATGCTTATAGCCAAATAAGGGCTATAGTGTTTGAAATATATGAGAGGGATACTTGTTTATAGAAGGGATGTGAATAAGTATGATGGCTTGGCTAAGGTATAATGCCTAGTGAAAGTGATGTGGTATTCAGTGATGTTTGCACAGGATTGGCATAGTCCAATGCCTGAATATAATATGATGATGTATACTCACATGACTGGTACAATTAAATATCTGGTTAGTAGATTGGATGAGGCTAATAAATAGAAATGAGAATGATTCATGGATGACATACCATGATAATGAGTTTCACTGGATAAGCTTGAGATGTTGATATAGTATGATGAGTAAATGATATACATGTTCTTCCCATTCCTTATAAAGAGAATAAATGACTTACTGCTCTATCACAGATAGTTGCAATGCTTTAAAAGATGAGAATATTCTAAACTGCTCATCTTCTGCTTAGTTTTATACCATTTAAACTGTGATAATAATATTGTTGGCGGAGAGTTATATCTCTCGCTGGGGCAAGTTACAATTGTCTCACCCCCGTGGGATCCAAATTTTTAGGTGCACGTGCACGAGGAGGTGAAGACCTTTTTGCAGAGGAAGAATAACAGCTGAGGCAGCAGTGATAGCTCAGGTTGAGTGTATTGTCTGTCCCGTCTTGTAGATATGAGTCCTATGTGTCGTCTCTGTACTCTCAGGTCCTTGGAGTTGGTTCGTACTGGTTTCATGAAAAATATGAGATTTTGGCTTGAATGCCTCGAGGTTTTATGTTGCTCCAGTATGTGTTTTGATAGAGCAACTGTTATATGTTGTCCTCGAGATGAGATGAAACAATGTTGTACAATGTCAATCATGATATGTATGAGTTTTGAATCTTTCAGTAAAAGTTTTCTATACAAGGATATCCTTGAAAAATGGTTTTAAATTTTAGTGATTTTTGTTAATACGCTATTTATGTTTATTCCGCTTAATTAGTAATGATTTGTTTGTTAGTTTGGTGACTGTCATTTCAAGTTTGGTATCAAAGCTTAAGGTTCGCTGAGTCTACAGAGACATAGGACTAAGGTGTTGAGTCTGTGTTATTCCTCGAGTATACCCTATAGTGATTTCTGCTTATGCAGAACAAAGGGTAAAGTTTATAAATGACTGGGGAACATGAGGAACCACTACTACAGAAATGCCTTTTAGCGTCGGTTGTTTAACCCCCTTTGGCGTCGGTTTCCGAGCGACGCCTATGTGGGCGCCGCTAAAGGTCGAACACTTCGGCATTGGTTTTTTAACCGACGCCTATAATACATATAGGCATCGGTCTTTTAGTAGATAACCGACACCAAAAGGGTTCGCGCCACAGAAAACGGCGTCATCTAGGACACATTCTTCGTCGGTTATCTACTAAAAGACCGACGCCTATATGGAATATAGCGTCGGTGTTTAATTGGTAACCGACGCAGAAAGTGTCCTAGATGACGTTGTTTTCTGTGGCACGAACCCTTTTGGCATCGGTTATCTACTAAAAGACCGACATCTATATGTATTAGAGGCGTCGGTTTGACACGAACAGCCGACGCCATTTCCAGTACGGTCGTGGCCACATTCAGCGTCGGTTTTGTTCAAAAACCCGACGCTGTAGGTCTTTGCTGACGGTTTTCTGTAAATAACCGACGCCTATATCTTTTTTTTTTCATATCAGTTTGCAGGCCTGCTGTGGCTGGTCAGTAGGATGAGAACCTGTAGTTCAGTTTTCTGAACTGCAGGTTTACGACATCCATTGATATCAGCCTACAAACAGGCCACAAACCTGCAAAAGTCCCAAGGAAAATTTCACACAAGTAGATACATTCAGACATCAATTCAATTCTCACATTCACACATATAGAAACATTCAAATACATGTATTAACATTCAGAAATATTCATTTACAAAGTATCATTCATTATCGCTATCAACATCCCAATTATATCTTACAGTTGCCACTGCTTGTATGGCTTTTGCCAATTCTTCTCTTATTTCATCTAATGCTTCCATCGTATATGGAGCATGTATATTTTTTAAGCGTTTACCTATAGTGTGGTCAGTTTTAAACACATGCAAAGAGAATGATGTATATATATAAGTAATAATATAAAAATAAGATTGATATATTTCATACTAACTAATGAGACTATATATAATACCTCATGTATGGTATCGATGTCCAATGCGGCATGTTTGATAATCATCTGCATAAATCGCATCACATAGTATGTGCATGCCCAGCCATTGTCTTGTGTAGCGCACTATAAATTGAAACATACAAAATAATACAACTAAGCACAATTCACATCAATAATATATACATTGGAGTCGGGAACTTACTTGTACGTTCTGCCAATTTATTGGCTGGTTCTTTTTCCTTGGGACCGTTCCTCTAGCCTTTTTGAATGCATCTAAACCCCTACATGTTAATATAACACAGTAAATTGCATAAGTAAATAGTAATGTAATAACAGATGTTAACAGATACAAAAATGAAATATTTCTCACCAGAATAATGGCATTCTCATTATGTGTCCAATTTTAGTGTTTAATGTACTTCCCATGGGATCTAGATAATAAACAGTGAACATCCCGGGGACAATAACTAGTAACTCCCAATGTCTACCGCTAGAGGTAAAAGGTTAACAATTAATAACTCAAAATGCACAATAAAAATGGAATTTTCTTAAGTCCAAATTATAAATAAAGTAAACTTACTTGACATTGAATGGAGCTATTATTATCGTCTTCTTTTGCTGACCAAAAATTGTAAAAGCATCTATACAGTATTGTTGAACACTATCAGGGTCTTTAGCTACCATACTAATCAATGATGGAATCAAAAATCCCACATGATCAAATGCAAATTGTTTGCAATGATCTTCGACTAAGTAGCTGCAAAACATGTATTACGTATGCATTAATATATAAGAAACCAGATCACCAGATCTTACACAAGGTATATATATGGATGTATAAACAAGATCTCACCTTATCCATGTCTCTATCATTGATGTATTCAGCCAAGCATACATAAACAGCTCAATAATATCTTGTATAAATAAAGAGCTATCGTATGATTGACCTGCATAATCTGCATCTAAAGAAACAATTATAGGGCAATGTATATTATGTGCCCATAGCCAACATGCCATTCCCCTACAAGCAGGACCTAACGGGTATGTTAGGTCAGTTGGAACCCAAGTTGGTAATGCGGGAAGTGGAGGTGGAGGCCTACGTGCTCCTGGTGTCTTCTTTTTAACCTGTATATATAATTTCAGATCAGTTGACATCATATATACACATTAATAGTCTAAATCAATGTAAATTTATCTTACAATTTCAGTAGTGTAGACGACATCTGCTTTGGGCCACAATATGACCCCGCCTTCTGCCTCACCAAGTGTATCAATATCTGGGTGGGCATATGGCAACGCAACTTCCCTCCAATCTGGTAATACACATATCGGGCTCACATGAATGTAGCCCTGCGGCATTGGAGTCCCATGAAACGTTGCCCCAGGAAGGGACTGGTAAGCCTGCGCCTCTACAACAACATAGTCTTGCATTCTTAAGCGGCATGGCTTCAATGCCTACAAATTTACATAAAGAATGTTATACATATATACATATCATCTTGAAAACATATCATCTTGAAAAGACTAGCTACAATGTCATAAACAATACTTACAGCAGACGTGTTAGGCGATGGGTCTCCAGGATTACTCGCAGTTTGTGCATCAGGAGAAGAGTGGGTCGCCATAGGCTGATTGGAAGCCTGAGATGCCTGCCACCGCAGCAATTCTTCCTTGACCTTCTCAGCAACTACATCGTTGACCTTCTTAGCAACTATATCCTCGACTCTCTTATTCTCCTATACATGGATAAAAGAAACATTAGCTTCTTATTATTGAATTTCCTTTTGCAGTAACATTCTAAAAAAAGAATAGGTTACCTCTTCTTGAGAAAGTCCCGCTCTGGGTTTGCGTTGGGATGGCCCAAAGAATGCTTTGATGCCCACACCAGCGCCTGCACCCCTAACACGTCCAGGATGCTCTGGGTTACCCAGAGCAACTGTCAATTCATCCCTTGTGCCCTGAGGGATGAATGTGCCTTGTTTCCTCTGCTCGTACAGCTCCCGCTAATCACCATCAACAGAAATTGGTAAGTTAACACCACAAATAATCAATATTCAAACGATTGCTCTAAGAGTTGTATTTTACCATTTTCGCAGCCGCCTCAGCAGTTACGGGCTTCTTTATTTCACCCTTCTTGTTTTACCTCCCAGCTATCCATATATCATGGCGAGGCATGGGTGTGGCAGACTCCTGAGTAGGAGTAGACTCCTGAGTAGGAGTAGACTCCTGAGTAGTCGCAGACTCCGCATGTAGTCTTTGGCGAATGCTTGCATAGCCTTTTGGACCCATAGTGTGGTCATGCACATTCAGTGCACGCCTTGTTTTTGTGCGTCACTGAGGGCCTAGTTAGTATGCACATTAATGATTTGGTTAGTAGCACTAAATGTTAATCTTGAATAGGTGAATACAATGTATATTAATTAAATTGGGAGTGACGCCTAATACCTTGAATTCTTCATATTTTCTTGAAACAACAAAATTGTCCCAATCTTCTTTGTCCAAGAAGTTCCATTGTTCAAGGGATGACTTCTTCTTCTTATCACCCTCTTTTATGTATTCTCTGTTCAGATTTGTCCTATAATTCCTAAGCATCTTTCCAGCGCGTTGCATCACACTTTTACGATGCAACTTCTCATCCAATGCAAACAGATTCTGTAAAATAGAAATGTTATTAACTAGTATCCAAAATAGAATTGCAAATAATAGAATTTGTAATCTACAAAATAGAATTGCAAATAATAATAACTCACGCATAAATCCTTCCATATCAAGTCTTTTTTCCCCTGAGGAACTTTATGCCAATTATCATACTTAACACCACAATGGCTCCGAGTGGTACACCCAAGATAGTTTACAAAATTATTGTGGTTTACTCCAATTGCATTTCCTCCATTATCAAACTCCACAACCAATTTGGATCCACTGCCACTAAGCACTATTAACTTCTTCAACATAGTGATGCCCCTTTTTTTGTTAAGTGTTTGGTTTGCGCATCAAGTTGCTCCAGTGCTTCAGTGGGTACATGTGCATCATCAACCTAAAATTTGACAAAAATAAACACACTGAATTAGCCCAATATAGAAATATAGGATATATGACATAACTAGAAGATAATGAATTTTATAGAAATACAGGATATGTTTTTAGAACTTACATTGGTATCCTCTCCATGCTCGTCATGGACAGCATGCTCATCATGGACTTCATGCTCATCTTGGACATCATGCTCATCATCGTCAGCCATCTGAAAATGTCATTAAAAAGGCAAATATTTAGCATTTGTATTAACTAGAAAAAGGCAAACATTTAGCATTTGTATTAACTAGAAAAAGGCAAACATTTAGCATTTGTATAAACTAGAAAAGGCAAACATTTAGCATTTGTATAAACATACATGTCTCTAAAATTGTGATCTTTTATCAATTAACAATCCTTCATTGTGATCTCCGCGCACATATAAGTCATCATTAGCTTCAATATTTTGTGGAGTTGGCAACCCAACTAAGAATGGACTGGAGTCATCATACTTATCATAGTACTCTTTTTCATCTATAGGATCTTCAATGAACTGTCTTTTACCATGAAGAACAACTGACCATTTATCATTTGCAGGATCATCGATATAGAATATTTGTTTCGCCTATGATGCCAATATGAATGGTTCACCCTTCTCGCCAATCTTTTCAATGTTCACCAAAGTGAAACCCAATTCATCCACTATAACTCCTTTGGTGTTATCAACCCAATTACATTTAAAGAGCGGAATTTTGAAATCTATGTAGTCAAACTCCCAAATGTCTTCAATGACACCGTAATATGACATTTTAGCTTCACGTGGACTCTTATCCTTTGCACTTGCAAAGTACATAGTCGACACTTGAAGAGTGACCCCACTATTTTGGACGACACTCTTATCATCTTGGCGCTTTGTGTAATATGTGAATCCATTAATATCAAACCCTTCATAAGACATAACATTCGGTTTTGGTTTAAAGGCGAGGCATTTGATAGTTTCTGTAATATCATTTGGTGTTTGAGATAGTTGATGTAAGACTTTATCTTCAAACCACTTAGTAAAAGTCTTATTATGCTCTCTAGCAAGCCACATTGAACTTGCTCGAGGATGTTGTCTCTTTATGAAATTGGTATGTTCCTCGATATAAACACTCACTTCGTCCATATTGTGTAAAATATACAAGTGAGCTTGTTCCAACTGCTCACGGCTGATTACTTTCACCCGTGATCCCAAAATTCCTTTGCCCTCCTCAATATTCTTGTCATTATCAGGAGTGTCATTACCACTGAGAAAGTCATTGCAAAAATCCATAACCTCTCTCGCCACATAACCTTCAATAATACTCCCTTCAGGCCGATAACGGTTTCGAACATCACCTTTAAAAATGCTCATGTATCGTTCAAAGGGATACATCCAATGCGAGAAAACTGGTCCAAACATTTTCACTTCCCTAGTCAAGTGGACAACAAGATGTACCATGATATCAAAGAACGAAGGAGGGAAATACATCTCAAGCTGACATAGGGTAACAACCACTTCTCTTTGCAAATTATCGAGAGTATCAGGGTCAATAACTTTTCTGCATAGACTGTTGAAAAAGAAACAAAGTATGGTAATTGCAAACCTTACATGCTTCGGCAATATAGATCGAATTGCCACGGGCAATATTTGTTGCATTAGAGTGTGACAATCATGAGATTTAAGACCTATCAACTTCAGATCTTTCATTGATACCAATCTACGGATGTTGGATGAGTAACCATGTGGCACCTTAACATTTACCAAGCATTCACAAAAAGTTTTCTTCTCCTTTCTAGACAACGTGTAACAAGCGGGAGGTAAGTATGTTCTTTTATTACCCATTTCACGTAATTCTGTTAATTCTGACCTTATTCCCATTTCACGTAGGTCCAGTCTGGATTTTATCCCATCTTTAGTCTTACCTGGTATATTTAACAGAGTACCCATGATGCTATCACAGACATTTTTCTCAACGTGCATTACAGCGATACAATGCCTGACTGTCAAAGAACTCCAATAAGGAAGATCCCAAAATATTGACTTCTTCTTGAATGAAGAATTGTCACTCCGTGTGGCCATACTACATTGTGATTTCTTACCAAATTCATTGACAATGTCTTTTACTCTTGCATAAAAAACATCCCCCGGTATAGGTTTAGGTGCACTCAGTTCATCATTCCATCCATTGAATGCTTTGCGCTTCCTACGATACGGATGGAATTTTGAAAGAAATTGTTGGCTAAATGGACATCTATAAATCCCTTTGTTTTTATAATGACAAACATTTCATTCTTGTTGATCTAATGTGCTACTTGAGTGTTGCAGGAATAAGGTGAATGACAAAGCACTAGGGAATCTATATGCTTGAATGATTGTAAATGTCATGAAATGTAATCAATTGTAAACTTGTACAAATATATAATGTACAAGTACTTAGACTTCATGTAAATCAAGCTTTAGATCTTCCCTAGCTAAAATACCACATTTAGATAGGTCATCCCCTTCAATAGTGTCACAATGCACACTCATACACACACTTAATGTTTTTATTTGAAACATTGAAACAGGGTCTATCTCGGTCGACAAAATCCTCGACCGAGACACTCTCGGTTGACAAACTTCTCGACCGAGAAAGACCCAAGTAGCTGTTAGACACAGCTGACAAGGTAGTTGGCAGTTGGAGATAAACGTTGCAAAACACTTGATCCAGAGAGCCTGTCGGTCGACAAAACTTCGACCGAGTAGGTGTCTCGGTCGACCATTTCTCGACTGAGATGGACTGTGACAGCAACTGTAGAATTAATTAACTAGTCGTTGTTAAAGCAACTAACTTATACCTAACAGCTAGTTAAGCACTTAGAAACCCCTAGAAAGTGTCTAGAACGTCCTTAAGCACTTGTAGGACATTTCTATAAATAGGACATGCCTTAGGACACCTAAACTCACTTGTTTTTACACTTGAGCAATCTTTGAGCATACACTTACATCGAGCAACCTGTTTGTGAGCAATTGAGCATATTGACAACTGGCTACTTCTTCTCTCAGCTCAAATTTCGTGTCCTATAGGCTAGCATCTCCTATCCACAGCAATCACAATTCCATACACATTGGTTAGGAGATCTACACGCTTGATCTAGGCAAATCAAGCCTTGTGCTTCAAAGGATAAGTTGTAATTTCCTTTTTCCTTTCTTGTTCACTATTATTGTTTGTACTCTCCTTGCTACTCCTAGGTTGGAGGCTGTGGATTGGAGAGGTTGGAGATCTTCTTGGTGAAGAAGGGGACCTTGAGCTACTTCGAGAAGGCTGGTGCAACGGGAGTTTACTTCTAAAGAGGAAGGCTACTTCAAGGGGGAGCTTGGAGTTACTTCAAGAAGGATACCTCGGGTTGGTGCATCTACTTCAAGTGAAGGTTGTTCAAGGGGTGTAAGAAAGTATTGTATTTTGTGTAATTCCTTGTGAAGGTAATAAAATCGATACTTTCAAAATCCCAGTTGGGTAAGCAACCGGGTAGTAGACTGACAACCTTAGTATTTGCTAAGGTTGGAACCACTCTAAACCCCTTGTCTCCTTCTTGATTTTTCATTTGTGGTTGTTTGAGTTAAATTATTGTTAAATTAGTTTAAAACCCTATTCACCCCCCCCCCCCTCTAGTGGTTTTTCAGTTGGTATCAGAGCAGGCTTCAAGGAACCTTAACAAGGTCTTGAAGAATGGGTAACGGGGTGCTTAACAACCTTAACCTTGAAGGGACACTTGTTGCTAGACCTCCAGCGTTTGATGGAACAAACTACATATATTGGAAGAGAAGGATGCAGTTCTACTTCCAAGGCATCAATTGGGACTTATGGAGGATGGTGTCAACCCCATACGAGCTTCCTCAAACACAATATGCAGAGTGGGATGCAAATACGGTAAAGTTGGCTCAAATGAATGCCAAAGCTGTAAGCATTTTATATTGTTCAATTTCAGTAGGAGAATTTAATAGAATATCAAGCTGTGACACAGCCTATGACATTTGGCATAGATTGTCCATAACTTATGAAGGTACGGTTCAAGTCAATAATTCTAAGATTAGTATGCTTAAACAAAAGTTTGAACACTTCTGTATGGATCCAAATGAATCTATTAGTGAAATGTTTGCAAAATTCTCTTCTATTGTTAATGGTTTAAATGCCCTAGGAAAAATTGTTCTTGAAGAAGATCAGGTATCAAAAATCCTTCGATCACTTCCTCCTAAATACAAGCCTAAGGTGACATCCATTGAAGAAGCTAATGACCTCACTCGACTGAAAATGGAGCAACTCATTGGCAATCTAGAAGCTCATGAAGCAACCCTAGAAGAGGAAGAAAGAAGAGAACGTGAACTTCAACAAGGAAAGAAGAAGGATGTAGCTCTAAAAGCTTCAAAGATTATCACACCAGAAAGTGAGGAGTCAAGTGAAGAAGAAGGGGAAGAAGCCTTGATCGTCAATGGTAAGAAATATAAAAGATTTAAGTCTAACAAAATTTCTAGTTCTTCTTCCCCTCCTAGGTGCTTTGAGTGTGGAAAGAAAGTACATCTCAAAAATGAATGTCATAAAGCAAAGAAAGGAAAGAAAAGCTCACACAAGAAGAAGGGAGAAAAAGCCTATAAAGTTGCATGGGACGAGTCAAGTGAAAGTGAAAGCGGAGAAGAAAAGGTGGAATGTCTAATGGCAAGACAAGATGATGAAGACTCTCAAGAGGTAAGCCTTCTTGATCTTCCTAAAGAAGAGTTAATTACTAGTCTACAAGAAACTCATGATAAGTATGTTGATGTCAAGAAGAAACTAAAGAAGGTTATCAAAACAAATGATGAGCTATATGCTAAATTAAATGATCTCTCTTCTGAAAAGAACAACATTGATCTTGAGAATATGTATTTCAAAACATCTTTAAATGACTGCACTAGAAAGCTACTCACTCTAGAAACAAATGTTGATCTTATCTCTCAAGAAAAGACTGAATTGTTAGCTAAACTAAATGATTTTCAGACTCAACCAATTCTGTGTAACCATCTAGACTATGACAATGTTGTAAAAGAAAGAGACTCCCTATTATCTGATTTAGATCAAGCAAGAAAAGATTTACACAAGAAGATGGATGACATTGGTAAGCTACAAAGAAACCTACATGATTTAAGAAGAAAAGATATCCTTGATCACATTCTGAAAATCTCCTCTAGTTTCAATGGAAGAAAAGGTTTGGGATATGCTCCAAAGAAAAATTAACCCAGAAGAATTACAGCATCTAATACTCAGATTATGTTTGTACCTAAGAATACAATTCCTAGAAAAAGAAATGAAGTTGATTCTATTACTTGTCATTTTTGTCTACATCTTGGACATTATTCATTTTCATGTCCTTACAAGACCAAGGATTCCGACTTAGTTTGGGTCCCAAAACCCCAAACTTAGTAGAGTCAAATAAAATACAGTTGAGATATGATCAAATACTTATTTTTGCAAATTATATTGTCTTATCTCAACTTAATAAAAGGTTTCATGCATTACGGTAATTCTCTGAAATATTGTACTGAAACATAAACTTGGTCGGTCGAAGTATTGTCGACCGAACATAAAATCGGTCGAACTTTTGTTGACCGACCAGACGCCTGTAAATCTACAGCAACAAAACAGCAACTTTCTTGATTGACGATTAGCCGACCGAGAGAGATGTCGGTCGAATAGTTGTCGACCGACTGAAGTTCTGAGTCAGATTTTTTATTCAGTCTGTAATTAAATGCTTCTAACCATACCGGACCATCACATGGGTACCAAAACCTACATTTTAATGCAGGATTGGGTGGTTGACAGTTGATGTTCCAAACATATGACCGGGAACAAGGATGCATTTCAAACTTTTGAAGAAAAGAAAAGTGGAACAGTCACCTTTGGAGACAATGGTAAAGGTAAAATCGTTGGAATAGGTAATATTGGTACAAACTTGGAAATAAAAAATGTTCTACTCGTTGATGGTTTGCACCATAATTTGATAAGTGTTAGTCAATTATGTGACAGTGGATATGATGTTCTATTTAACAAAAACTACTGCAAATTATTAATAGAAAACACTACAAATGTTGTCTATGAAGGAAAAAGAGTTGGAAATCTTTATATTCTTAGACCTAACTCTATGAAATCTGTAGTAGGAAAATGCTTGCTTGCAAATGAAAATACTTCACAACTATGGCATAAAAAGCTAGGACATGCTAGTTCACATGTTATCAAAAAACTAGTAAAATATGATCTTGTTCGTGGATTGCCTACTTTATCCTTTGATCAAGTTGAAAATTGTGAACCATGTACTTTGGGAAAGCAAACAAAAACCTCTTTTAAACCTAAACATGTACTTAGCACCAGTAGATCTTTAGAATTAATTCATTTGGATTTATTTGGACCCATGAGGACACAATCTATTAGTGGAAAAAGATATTGTTTTGTTATTTTTGATGATTATAGTAGATATACATGGGTACAATTTCTTACAACCAAAGATGATACTATTCATTTTTATAAAATTTTGTTCCAAGATTGAAAATCTATTACAAAACAAAATATGTACCATTAGAAGTGATCATGGTGGATAATTTGAAAATCATGTATTTGAAGAATTTTGCACATCTCATGGGTACACTCACAATTTTTCTGCTCCACGCACTCCACAACAAAATGGCATAGTTGAAAGGAAAAATCAATCATTACAAGAAATGGCTAGAACTATGATGCTCGAACATAACACACCCAAAACCTTTTGGGCTGAAGCTGTAAACACCGCATGCTATGTGTTAAATAGAGTAATTGTTCACTCCCATTTGAAGAAAACTCCATATGAAATAATACATTCTAAGAAACCTAGAGTTGACTATTTTCATACCTTTGGATCCACATGCTATATTTTAAATACCAAAGATGATAGAGATAAGTTTGATTCTAAATCACATAAAGCATTCTTTTTGGGATATTCTACCTCTAACAAAGCATTTAGAGTCTACAACACTATCTCTAGAAAAGTTGAGGAATCTATTCATGTCTCTTTTCATGAAGAGTCCAAATCAGAAAATTTTGAAATAATTGATCTCACTAATCAATTCGAAAACTTAAACATAACAAATGATAGTGGGAAAGATACTACAAACAATAACCAAGATGAAACACAACCTATACCTAGACTTATTAAGGATCATCCTCAAGAATTATTATTGGAAATCCAAATGATAAAGTAAAAACTCAGTCTTCCTTTAAGGATGTTGCAAACATGGCTTTTGTTTCTATTATTGAACCTAAGAAGATATCTCAAGCTCTTAAAGATGACTATTGGATAATAGCAATGCAAGAAGAATTAAACCAATTTACTAAAAATGATGTATGGGATTTAGTTCCTAAACCACAAGATAAAACCATCATTGGAACTAAATGGGTTTTAAGGAATAAGCTAAATGAGGCAGGAGAAGTAATAAGGAATAAAGCTCAGTTAGTAGCACAAGGATATAATCAACAAGAAGGAATAGATTTTGATGAAACGTATGCACCAGTAGCTAGACTTGAAGCTATTAGAATGTTATTAGCTATTACTGCACATAAAAACATCAAACTTTACCAAATGGATGTAAAAGGTGCATTTCTAAACAGAATCATTCAAGAAGAAGTATATGTTGCCCAACCACCTGGTTTTGAAATACCAGAAAAAGGTGACTATGTTTATAAACTTAAGAAAGCAATTTATGGTTTAAAACAAGCACCTAGGAACTGGTATGAAAGGCTCAAGACATATCTTTTTGATAATGGTTTTTCTATTGGAAATTCAGATTCTACTTTATTTTTCAAAACATATACATCTGATTTTCTAGTTGTTCAAATATATGTTGATGACATTATTTTTGGAGCTTCTAATGAATCGTTGTGCACACAATTCAGTGACATTATGCAAAAAGAATTTGAAATGAGCCTCATGGGTGAACTAACTTTCTTTCTTGGTTTCCAAATTAAACAAACCCCTGCCGGGATCTTTATAAGCCAAGAAAAGTATACTAAAGAACTCTTAAAACGTTTTGGGATGGATCAGTGCAAACATGCTACTACTCCTATGGCCACTTCTATTAAGATTGATAAGGATGAAAATGGGGAACCTATTGATGATTCCTTATATAGAGCCATGATTGGTAGTTTGCTTTACTTAACTGCTTCTAGACCGGACATCATGTTTTCCGCTGGTCTTTGTGCTCGATTTCAATCGCAACCTATGCCCTCTCATTTTCAAGCAGTTAAACGAATTCTTCGATACTTAGCCGACACTACATGTTTTGGTTTATGGTATCCAAAAGGACAATCCTTGGATTTTAAAGCTTATACTGATGCTGATTATGCTGGTTGTCGACTTGATCGCAAGAGCACTAGTGGTGGCTGTTTCTTGTTAGGGAGAGCTTTAATATCTTGGTTTAGCAAGAAACAAAACACGGTTGCCCTCTCCACAACTGAAGCTGAATATATGGCAGCCGGATCTTGTTGTGCTCAAGTGCTTTATATGCAACAAGTGTTAAACGATTATGGTTTTACTCTTTCATCTACACCTATCTTTTGTGACAACACAAGCGCTATAAACTTAGCACACAATCCCATTTTACACAGCCGAGCTAAACATATTGAAATTCGTCATCACTTTTTAAGGGATCATATTTCTAAGAATCATGTTTCCCTTCATCATGTTGATACGGAAAATCAATTGGTTGATATTTTTAAAAAACCACTTCCACTAGACCAATTCAAAAAAATAAGGAAGCAACTGCTTATCACTCCTTTGGAAGATGTTTTCTTTGATATTTGAGCTTCTTAACAATGTCGTTTATTTGCATCATTTTGGCTTTTAATGGACATTTTTTTTGAAATTGACGGGACATCTAATTAAGGGGGAGTTTTTCTTTTTAAACGGATATCTTTTTGAAATGACAAAGGGGGAGAAATAAATATAAATGCAAAACTCAATCAATGAGTTTCATAAACAAACTCTTGGCTTTACATTGAAAGTTGCTATATTCCCTAAAGAATTGGATTTAATGTTCCATAATTCATGAGGAATAATAAGAACACATTTTATAAACAAGAGAAGAAATTTTCAAAGGTAATCTTCAGGTATGAAACTCACATGTTTTATATTTCCTTATTTTATATTTAGGAAATGTTTGTCATCTTCAAAAAGGGGGAGATTGTTGGCTAAATGGACATCTGTAAATCCCTTTGTTTTGATAATGACAAACATTTCATTCTTGTTGATCTAATGTGCTACTTGAGTGTTGCAGGAATAAGGTGAATGACAAAGCACTGGGGAATCTATATGCTTGAATGATTGTAAATGTCATGAAATGTAATCAATTGTAAACTTGTACAAATATATAATGTACAAGTACTTAGACTTCATGTAAATCAAGCGTTAGATCTTCCCTAGCTAAAACACCACATTTAGATAGGTCATCCCCTTCAATAGTGTCACAATGCACACTCATACACACACTTAATGTCTTTATTTGAAACATTGAAACAGGGTCTATCTCGATCGACAAAATCCTCGACCGAGACACGCTCGGTCGACAAACTTCTCGACCGAGAAAGACCCAAGTAGCCGTTAGACACAGCTGACAATGTAGTTGGCAGTTGGAGATAAACGTTGCAAAACACTTGATCCAGAGAGCCTGTCGGTCGAAAAAACTTCGACCGAGTAGGCATCTCGGTCGACCATTTCTCGACCGAGATGGACTCTGACAGCAACTATAGAATTAATTAACTATCCGTTGTTAAAGCAACTAACGTATACCTAACGGCTAGTTAAGCACTTAGAAACCCCTAGAATGTGTCTAGAACGTCCTTAAGCACTTGTAGGACATTCCTATAAATAGGACATGCCTTAGGACACCTAAACTCACTGGTTTTTACACTTGAGCAATCTTTGAGCATACACTTACATTGAGCAACATGTTTGTGAGCAATTGAGCATATTGACAACTGGCTACTTCTTCTCTCAGCTCAAATTTCGTGTCCTATAGGCTAGCATCTCCTATCCACAGCAATCACAATTCCATACACATTGGTTAGGAGATCTACACGCTTGATCTAGGCAAATCAAGCCTTGTGCTTCAAAGGATAAGTTGTAATTTCCTTTTTCCTTTCTTGTTCACTATTATTGTTTGTACTCTCCTTGCTACTCCTAGGTTGGAGGCTGCGGATTGGAGAGGTTGGAGATCTTCTTGGTGAAGAAGAGGACCTTGAGCTACTTCGAGAAGGCTGGTGCAACGGGAGGTTACTTCTAAAGAGGAAGGCTACTTCAAGGGGGATCTTGGAGTTACTTCAAGAAGGATACCTCAGGTTGGTGCATCTACTTCAAGTGAAGGTTGTTCAAGGGGTGTAAGAAAGTATTGTATTTTGTGTAATTCCTTGTGAAGGTAATAAAATTGATACTTTCAAAATCCCGTTTGGGTAAGCAACCGGGTAGTGGACTGACAACCTTAGTATTTGCTAAGGTTGGAACCACTCTAAACCCCTTGTCTCCTTCTTGATTTTTCATTTGTGGTTGTTTGAGTTAAATTATTGTTAAATTAGTTTAAAACCCTATTCACCCCCCCCCCTCTAGTGGTTTTTCAGAAACCTTCGATGACCAAGATATACAGTCTTGCCGCCATGTTTTAGTCTTATTGAATCAGTGTTTTCTTCACATATAGGACACACTTTAGCTCCTTTGACACTATATCCAGACAAATTTCCATATGTTGGAAAGTCATTAACAGTGCAAAACAACATAGCGTGCAAACGAAATATCTCTCTTGCTGAAGCATCATGGGTCATCACACCTTCAGCCCAAAGTTTCTTTAAGTCATCAATCAAAGGTTCAAGATAAACATCGATATCATTTCCGGGTTGTTTAGGGTCCGATATCAACAACGACAACATAACGTACTTATTTTTCATACACATCCAGGGAGGAAGATTGTATATAACAAGCATGACTGGCCAAGTGCTATGTTGGCTGCTCAATGTCCCGTACGGATTCATCCCATCTGTACAAAGCCCAAGTCTTAGATTCCTATCTTCTTCACCAAATTTGGGGTACAATAGATCAATCTTCTTCCACTGTGGGGAATCAGACGCATGTCGTAGTATCCCATCATTATTTTTATTAACATCTGCATGCCACCTCAAATTCTTCGCATCTTTCGGATTTGCAAACAAGCATTGAAACCGTGATATTATAGGTAGATACCACAACACCTTGGCAAGAGAACCAGTTTTGGACTCCCCCGAAGTCGTCAATTTATACCGTGACGCACCACATTTTGGACAATCTTTCAAATCTACATAGTCCTTTTGAAATAATACACAATCATTCGGGCATGCGTGTATCTTCTTGGCCTCCATTCCCATTGGGCACAACATTTTCTTTACCTGGTATGTTGAGATTGGCAGCTCATTTCCTTCAGGAAGCATTTCTTTCAACAAAGTCAACAATGAAGTGAAGCTTTTGTCGCTCCATCTATTGTTAGCTTTCAACTTATACAATCTCAACACAGCACTAAGCTTCGTAAACTTAGCACAGCCTGTGTATAATGGTATCTCAGCATCATGCAAAATGTTTCTAAAGATGGGAGGTGGATCGGTGTGCTCTACCCTACAACTATCTAGCATCGCATCAATGATGTTTGCTGGAACTGGTTTGTTCACATTTACGTCATCGGAGGCAATTTCTTCTTCCACCCAAGCACTGCTATTGACATCTACTGGTTTTGATTTTGAAATCTCTCCATGCCAGTGCCATTCTGTATAGCCTTGTACAATCCTATTGCACATGACATGACTTTTAATTTCCTCACCAGTGTTGACTTTCAAGTTGTTACTGCAATGCCTACATGGACAGTAGAACCTATCTGTAGGTTTTTTCCTATGTTCCTCGGCAAATCTAATAAACTGATCAAGACCAGATATAAACTCTAGGGTGCAACGATTACGAATGGACATCCATGATCTATCCATTCTATGATCAAAGAGAAAACAAGTATATATTAGGAAACAAGTATATATTAGGAAAAGATTAGGGTATACACTTACATCCTAAGTGTATAATGTGATGTCATTCTTATATATAACAAATGTGTACCACCTATCCCATTCTTGAACACCTAATCTCACTAGTAAGTGTATAATGTGTATTGGGTTTTCAAGAAAATTTCAACAGCATTTCCCCGTTGTTTTCTAAGTACATATGTACTTAGAGAACAAACGGGGAAATGCTACCGAAATTTTCTAAAAAACCCAATACACATTATACACTTACATCCTAAGTGAGATTAGGTGTTCAAGAACAGTCCCAAACCGGGGACTATCCAAGATTTACTTCTAATGAGTCAATCTTGGACGGGTTTCTAGGCCAACAAACACATTTGATGTCATTCTTATTTATAATAAATGTGTACCACCTATCCCATCCTTGAACACCTAATTTCACTAGTAAGTGTATAATGTGTATTGGGTTTTCAAAAAAATTTCGGCAGCATTTTCCCGTTGTTCTCTAAGTACATATGTACATAGAGAACAAACGGGGAAATGCTACCGAAATTTTCTCGAAAACCCAATACACATTATACACTTACATCCTAAGTGAGATTAGGTGTTCAAGAACAGTCCCAAACCGGGGACTATCCAAGATTTACTCCTAATGAGTCAATCTTGGATGGGTTTCTAGGCCAACAAACACATTTGATGTCATTCTTATATATAATAAATGTGTACCACCTATCCCATCCTTGAACACCTAATCTCACTAGTAAGTGTATAATGTGTATTGGGTTTTCAAGAAAATTTCAGCAGCATTTCCCCGCTGTTCTCTAAGTACATATGTACTTAGAGAACAAACGGGGAAATGCTACCAAAATTTTCTCGAAAACCTAATACACATTATACACTTACATCCTAAGTGAGATTAGGTGTTCAAGAACAGTCCCAAACCGGGGAATATCCAAGATTTACTCCTAATGAGTCAATCTTGGACGGGTTTCTAGGCCAACAAACACAATAATAGATATGCACATGTTAGGGTTTCATCACGATTAATGTTAGGGTTTCATCACAATTGATGTTAGGGTTTAATCAAATCAAATTAGGATGCTACAATTGACAAGTTTAAATCTTATTTCAACATGCATCAAAATCTAGGTTGTGCAAACCATTATATGACAAATATATGCAAGCAACAAACCATTATATGGAACGAATCCTACATTATACACATACTTTTCCTGAGTAAGATAATGTGCACTTCATGGAATTATTAATATCTGAATATATATAAGTTGTTTCTACCTACTTTGATGGGATTTTATAACATTCGAGTCTTCCATTTAAGGCATTAGATGCATATATTGCAGTCCATTGTGTTGAGATAAGAATCCCATGTGATACACACGATTGAAAATCTTTCACCATACTAGGAAAATACTATAGCATGTCCTCTCTAAATCTAGGTTCAGCATATACATCCAAATTAAATACACAACTCGTGGATGTGGAATCATTTGTGGAAGCATTTCAGAATCTAATCTAGTCCTATAAAGTTAAATATAACAGCTCGTGGATGTGGAAGCATTTGTGCATCCTTAGAAGCACTATCTTGCCTTTGATTAAGCTGCATATTGGGGATGGGTCTAGTTTCAGAATTTGGAAAGATTCGTGGATGCCTGGAAATAAATTTCTGGATGAGTATATTGATACTAAAAATGTGCTAAGGATTGGGTGTGGTTGGAATGGCTTCCTTAGCAAGTTCATCTGTGAGAAAAAATGGATCATTCCGGATAGAAGATGTTTCAAGGAGTTTAAGAAGTGCGTTGAAGAGGCTGATATCAGTCTTTATGATGATGATACTATTATTATTCAAGGGTTTCATTCTCTGAAAATTAAAGATGCTTGGAACATCCTCAGAGGACCTAGAACTAAATCTGATTGGGTAGGGCAGCAACAACTGACCTCCCAGTAGTGGTGGCGGTGACCGGCGAGCTCCAAGCGGTAGGGCAGGCAGGTGCAGCGGTAGCCGGCGAGCTCCAGGCAGTAGGGCAGACAGACCAAGGAGCAGCGGCGTCAGCGGCAAGGAGCAGCGGTGTCGGCGGGCTGCGGCAAGGAGGAAGGCGGCGCGGCGGCGAGCTCCAGGCGTCAGGCAGGCAGACCAAGGAGCAGCGGTGTCGGCGGCAAGGAGCAGCAGTGGTGGCGGAGAAGGGGGCGTGGCGGAGAAGGGGGCGCAGAGAAGGGGAAGAAGGCAGCAGCAGTGGTGGCGGAGAAGGGGGCGCGGCGGCACTGTCGTGGAGGAAGAAGGAGCTTTCGTGGAGGAGAAATCGGCGGCGTGGTCGGGTGACATCAGAGAAGAAAAAGGAAATCGGCTCGCAATGAAACAGAAGAAAGGGGAAGAGTCAGGCGATCGCGGGATATTAAGTTCCCAAATAGCGTCGGTTGTTTCAAACAACCGACGTCAAAACCTCTTTAGCGTCGGTCGTTTGAAACAACCGACATCCAATTGGATGATATTTTCACGAAATTGTTTGGCAGGAACCACTTTCAGCGTCGGTTATAAAAGGATAACCGACGCTGAAAGTGACACTTTTCGCACAAATTTTCATCACACATAGGCGTCAGTTTCTATCTACATGACCGACACTGAAAGTGACACTATTTGTTTTGCTCAAAAATTGGATTTCGTGGGCGACTTTAAGCGTCGATTTGTTATTAACAACCGACGATGTATTCAAAGTGGTACCTGTGTCTGGCTGGTCTTCAAATATAGACGTCGGTTTGCCTAAATAACCAACGTCTAATATTGTAGGCGTCGGTTTTCCTAAAGAACCGACGCCCAGAAAAGCGACACTGAATGATGTTTCTGTAGTAGTGAACACATTGCTAAGGACAATGTTGTTGCACCAGGAGAGGGTGCATGGGATTACGCAAGAGAAGAACAAGTGCCTGAGAATTCCCATCTTGACCTGATCAGGATAGAGAATCCTATGTTTATGCTCTTGAAGGGCAGGTTAGGACAGCAGTGATGCATATAGAATACTGGATACTAGCATTACAACCTAGGTTACCAGTCCTTAATACATAAACTGTGGTCTTTGAAAGGGTTCCTGAATGACATAGTCATGTTGGAACAGTGGAAAATGTGGGAAAGATTAACATATGGTGAGAAAATAGACCCTGCCATAAGTTTAGACAAATAGTATATCTGTGATGGCAGTGCCCAAGAAGGGGAAATAACTCGAGAATTAAGGAAATGTCATTACAATTCCAGAGACTTTTGCCTAGTGGTTCTAAAAAGCCAAAAGTAACAACATGAAACAGACACACTCTATGGGTTGAGTCAACCTAAAGTGGTGGATGACCGTGAGGGGTAACAATCAGATAGAGCTTTTTCATTTTGATATGCCTTCTTTTGATGTTACCTGATAATCCTCAAAAGGATTGCTGTTATGGATTTCCCTATTGATTGTCCTATGGGGACATAGGGAAGAAATGATGAGAACTAGAATTTATATTATGTTCAGTATTCTTTTAAATGCTCTATAATTGCTTTTATCTGTGTAATAAAAGATGAGATATTGAAGCAATATCTGAAGAAAATTCAGAAATAAAAAAATTATGTCTGTATAAGGATATGAGAAGTGAGGAATATGATAGTAAAAAAGTACATACTACCTAATCTCAATACTTGTATACCCTGGCTAGGTATATGATTATTGAAGATAAGGCAAGTATGAAACTCTTAGATTGTTGTCTTTTTTATTACTCTGATCAAGTAGTCATTCTGAAACAATCTAGAGAGTATAATCCAACTAAATGGGAAAAGTTGTGTGAACATTCCCAATTAAATAGGAAAAGCTGTGTGATCATTCCTAAATGGGAAGAGCTGTGTGAACATTCCCGATTAAATAGGAAAAGTTGTGTGATCATTCCTAAATGGGAAGAGTTGTGTGAACATTCCCAATTAAATAGGAAAAGCTGTGTGATCATTCCTAAATGGGAAGATCTGTGTGAACATTCCCAATTAAATAGGAAAAGTTGTTTGATCATTCCTAAATGGGAAGAGTTGTGTGAACATTCCCAATTAAATAGGAAAAGTTGTGTGATCATTCCTAAATGGGAAGAGCTGTGTGAACATTCCCAATTAAATAGGAAAAGTTGTGTGATCATTCCTAAATGGGAAGAGTTGTGTGAACATTCCCAATTAAATAGGAAAAGATGTGTGAATATTCTTAAATGGGAAGAGTTGTGTGAATATTCCCAATATAAAGGAAAATCTAAGTGAGCATTCCCAATTAAATATAGTTTTGCTAAGTGAACTTTTCCAAATGAATAAAATATTGCTGAGTGAATTATCTCTATTAGATATATATGTTTCCCTTTGATAAATATTCTTGGGTGATGATAGAAGTATGCTCTTTTATGCCTTTTCCTTTCAATAATATGGACATCATATGTTAGGGGTTTATGCTCTGCATAAACATAAACATTGATAAGGTTGAATTAGTGAAAGGAACTTTGTGTGAACTACAGATCTATGGTATCTCCATAACACTAAGAAATTAGGTGGAGACTTGAGGGCATGATTAATGAATAATCTGTCCCTCCCTTTTCCTGGGATTTCGGGGACGAAATCCTTGTTAGGGGTTTATAACTTGTAACGACCCTGACCTGGGTTATGAGGTAACCCTATTTGTTTTGACTAATAAAGTTTCTTAGAACTTTAACATAATCCTCTAAGGTGTTTTTTTATCATGTGACACACTCATGTTTCAAGTTTGGTCCCGATTGAATATTGTTTGAGCAATTTTCCTTTATTTTGGACCAAAGTGCAATTTACCCAATTTGAGGGTTATAATGCAAAATGTCACATGTTGAATGTACCCCATGTGTTTTACAATCATAAGAGAGAGAATGATGTTAAGTGATGGCTCGTGCAATGCCTAAATTCCAAGTTTGAACTTGTTTGAACAATGTTGGAGCATTGTGCACCAATTTTGGAACAAATTGCAATTTACCCAAAATGTGGAATTAATATGCAAATTACCACATCTTGAGTGTTCCTACTCCCTCCTATCATCATTTATAAGAGAGATAAAGGAATATACACCATACTTGATTCCATTATGAATGATGGTAATCTTGGTGAAGAAATGACCAAGAAAAGGGGTGAATTTGAAAGCTTAACTTGAGTTGTATCAAGTTGAAAAGCTTATATATGAGTGCCTATTGGACATGGAGCCCAAGGAGGTGTCTCATATCATTTTGTGAACTCTTGGTAAAGGCCATATCGTGCAAAGCACCTCATGGAGGTGAGGTGTGACGGCCAACAAGTTTCCTTAGAAAAAGTGTATCGGCTTGACTTAAAATAGTGATTAAACCTTGATAACTTATCCAGATGGATAAGTAATGGACGAATTTGCATCTCAAGATGATCCTCAACCTTTTCTCATGTCGAGATAAATTTTGATTCATGCATGGACATGTGTCACCCATGCATGACGCATGGCACCTACTAGCTCAAAATGTTGACACCTCATTTTTTGCCTTTATTCATGATCAGCAAGTATATATACCCCTAGTTTCACCCCTTAGTGCAATATTTCGACCCTTACCACCCTCCTACCCTATGTTATCGTGCATAGACCTCCCATATCATGAATGTATGTTTTGTTATCATGCATAGGCCTTGGGATATCTCCCATGGCAAGAGCATATCGCCCAAGTAGGTGATATTGGCCATATAAAGGTGATATCGGCCATAGAGTGAAGTTTTGACTCCAAGTGGGTGTCATATCATGCAAGTGAGTGCCATATCGTGCACGAGGGATGGCATATCGTGCAAGGACACTAGTGTATCATTCAAAGGTGTTAAGGATCAAGAAGGAGCTCATACTTAACCCTAAGGTGAGGATACGATCATCTTCAACCTTGGATTGAAGCATGAATTTAGGGTTTTGATCTTCCTTTCTTTTATTCTTCACCAATAGTTTATCCATGGTGATTCTTTGCATATATAGGAGTTGTGAAGTCCATATTCAACCTTAGGAACGTGGAGCTTTGGAGATTGGAGCTTTGGAGTCATTCTTAAGGCGGGTTATATAACTTGAACTCAACCATGTTATTATTCTTCACCTAAATTGTTATAATTAGTGAAATACTTTTAATTCCAAAATTTCCTGAAATAGTTGATGAGATTATGAGTTCTAGTAGTTTCTTAGACCTGTTGGCATGAACTATAACAGTTAGAACTAAGGTCTAGTGCTTGAATATGATGGTATCACCTTATAAAAGTGATATCGGGTGCAAGCACACAAGAAAGCACCTTTAACCCGATATGATGATGCACCTACTTCACTTGAACGATATGGATATGAATTAATACATTGTTGCACGATATGGGGGTGTAGTATACACCTCTTGCACAATAGGGAGTCATCTATGGACTCCATGCACGATACAAGGTCAATTGTATACTTGTAAGTTGACATGAAACCCTAAATTGGGTAACCCGATATGAGTAAAGAATAGCAAATGCTATTGAACGATATGGTAGCTCGATATACAACCCTAGTTGATGCCTAGCCCAACATCGTGATGGCTTAATACCTCATGCACGACATGGGTAACACATACAAACACCTTGAGCCTGATATGAATGGTGT
The DNA here is from genome assembly GCA_963693085.1 of Alisma plantago-aquatica. Classification (NCBI taxonomy): domain Eukaryota; kingdom Viridiplantae; phylum Streptophyta; class Magnoliopsida; order Alismatales; family Alismataceae; genus Alisma; species Alisma plantago-aquatica. The sequence goes on along the minus strand of OY856411.1, from coordinate 1,204,728,516 downwards.
GTATATACTTCTAGCCCGATATGGTGAGTGCTCATATACTTACAACCCGATATGATGAACATATGCACACTTCTAATCCAAGATACCTTGTAAAGGTGAGGGAAAGACACTCTTAGGAGTAATGAGTGTAACACCAAGTAATGGTGTGGCTAATACTTTGATAGGTGAAACACCTAGAGTGGTTTATAATGGACAACCTTATATCAACAATGCCTCAACCAGAGATGAGTCCATATCAATTGATGATGGTTGGACAATTCAAATGTATGACTCATGATCAATACACTACAGAATAAATGTGATGGGCTTGTGCATAAAGTATTAGGATGGGGAATACCCTAATACAAGATAAGTTGAGGAACTTAAGTAAGTTAAAAGTAATGAGGAAAGTGATACACCAAGGCATGGTAAATATCACATCCAACACTTTAAGGTTGTTACACCTTGATACATCTTAAATCCAATGTGTATGGATGAGTAACACAAGAAGTGTGTCATGCCAATTGTTACATTGAAATGTAATGAGTTTAATGCACTTTGATAAGTGTAGGCTAACATACCTTGAGAAAGGGTTAAGTCAAAACAATAAAGTATCATGTAATCAATATCCTAGAGAGGATGAGAGAGAAACTCGTACCTTGTGTTGGTAATCATTTAATGATAAATGTTGAGAATAAATAAGTATGATTGGATACTTATGATAGCAATGTATGCTCCTAGATGTGTGGAGTAGTGAGTTAGGGTTTGGATCAATAAAATAAACATGAAACCCTAATCGGTCATAAAGGGGAAAACCTAATCCCAATGATGGGATGGTTGTAATACTCTTATTGCATAAGCCTTGTAAGGCATGTTAAATACTTGTATAAAAGTATAAAGAGGTTATGGCCTTGTGAGCCATGTGATAATTTGTTGCCTAGTGAGAGGTGACAAGATGTGTTATGGCCTTGTGATCCATGTGATAATTTGTTGCCTAGTGAGAGGTGACAAGATGTGTTATGGCCTTGTGAGCCATGTGATGATTTGTTGCCTAGTGAGAGGTGACAAGATGTGTTATGGCCTTGTGAGCCATGTGATAAGTTGTTGCCTAGTGAGACGTGACAAGATGTGTTATGGCCTTGTGAGCCATGTGATAATTTGTTGCCTAGAGAGAGGTGACAAGATACTTAATGGGCCTTGTGAGCCATGAGGATAGTTGTTGCCTAGTGAGAGGTAACAAGGTGTTTATTAAAGTCTCATGTAAGAAATGATAATGTTCAAAATAAACTAAGAAATGGAAACTTAGTAATATAATGATAATAATAAATGGATACAATAATAATAATGAAATTTTGATCATACATGCTTTATGCTTATAGCCAAATAAGGGCTATAGTGTTTGAAATATATGAGAGGGATACTTGTTTATCGAAGGGATGTGAATAAGTATGATGGCTTGGCTAAGGTATAATGCCTAGTAAAAGTGATGTGGTATTCAGTGATGTTTGCACAGGATTGGCATAGTCCAATGCCTGAATATAAATGATGATGTATACTCACATGACTGGTACAATTAAATATTTGTTTAGTAGATTGGATGAGGCCAATAAATAGAAATGAGAATGATTCATGGATGACATACCATGATAATGAGTTTCACTGGATAAGCTTGAGATGTTGATATAGTATGATGAGTAAATGATATACATGTTCTTCCCATTCCTTATAAAGAGAATAAATGACTTACTACTCTATCACAGATAGTTGCAATGCTTTAAAAGATGAGAATATTCTAAACTGCTTATCTTCTGCTTAGTTTTATACCATTTAAACTGTGATAATAATATTGTTGGCGGAGAGTTATATCTCTCGTTGGGGCAATTTACAATTGTCTCACCCCCGTGGGATCCAAATTTTTAGGTAGACGTGCACGAGGAGGTGAAGACCTTTTTGCAGAGGAAGAACAACAGCTGAGGCAGCAGTGACAGCTCAGGTTGAGTGTACTGTCTGTCCTGTCTTGTAGATATGAGTCCTATGTGTCGTCTCTGTACTCTCAAGTCCTTGGAGTTGGTTCATACTGGTTTCATGAAAAATATGAGATTTTGGCTTGAATGCCTCGAGGTTTTATGTTGCTCCAGTATGTGTTTTGATAGAGCAACTGTTATATGTTGTCCTCGAGATGAGATGAAACAATGTTGTACAATGTCAATCATGATATGTATGAGTTTTGAATCTTTCAGTAAAAGTTTTCTATACAAGGATATCCTTGCAAAATGGTTTTAAATTTTAGTGATTTTTGTTAATCCGTTGTTTATGTTTATTCTGCTTAATTAGTAATGATTTGTTTGTTAGTTTGGTGACTGTCGTTTCAGGTAGGGTAGGAAATCCAAGCATAAGCTGTGAACTCGTCCATCTAGCTCCTTTCTTAATCAAATGAGAAAAACCTAACCATAAGGAGAAAGAAAGGTAGGGTTTTACAGCTTTAGAGAAATTTCTACCATGGAACAGAAAGGTTCTGACCTGTATTAAGGTAGTATGAAGGATAACAAAGAAATAAATGGAGGAAAGAAGGGGATTCTTACTCTTTTAGGTCAAGATCACTAGAAGGAAGCTTTTCAAACCCTAAAAGGAAGTCAATTGCAACCCTAGATTCTTTTTCCAAGAAGATCCCCTCTTTCTTCTTCCTTGGACAGGAAATTTGTTGCAGCATAGAGGGAGAACGAGGTTCATAGAATGAGGGAAGTGGTGGAGAGCAAATCGGTCATTTTGGTGCTTAGGGATAAGTATATGAAACTTTGAGATAAAGAAAAAGAAAAAGTTGAAGTTCTAGTATCTTTCCAAGTGTCCATGGCCTTAAACTATTAAGAATATACAATAACACACACAAGGAGCTCCCCCACCATCCATAGATACATGCGTATCCCTCATTTTTTTTAAATTTCCAAGAAAAACAAATAATTCATTAGTTGATAGCTACTAAATGTAGCTCATCCATGAAGGGGTAAACCCTAAAATACCCTTGGAGAAAACACCTTCAAACCAAGGATTAAATAGGTGCCCCATGTCTCAAAAAGCTCAAGAATGAGGATAGAATATCCAAGGAACATAATGCAAGTGATAAATTGCAAAGAAAACCTCTCAATTGGGTAAATTGTAGAAAAGTCCAAAATGTGCATAAAATTGCATAAGTTGCTCAAACAGTGTCCAAATTGGACCAAATTTGAAACTTAAACTTGTCTTATGATTTCAAAGCATATATCAAGGTTAGATTAGGGTTATAAGAATTAAATTATGATAATTAAGATTATTCACCTCATTAAGCAAGTTTAGGGGCCTTACACTATTAGGCATGTGTGGGCACGCAGCCCAATTAGAGGGGGAGACGCCCCCTTACCTTGCCATGTCAGCAATCCATCCTTATGTTCATTATAAGTGACTATGATCTTTGGATTCTGATACCATGGATCAATCATCAGTCGAACGACTGGGGGTTATCCCCTATCTCCATGCGTAGATCGACGCCCATGGCGTCCTCGTGCCTTCTTAGTGAATAAACACATCCATTAGCCTCCCCTTGTACTCCTCTTTGTTGGCTAAATGGACATCTATAAATCCCTTTGTTTTGATTATGACAAACATTTCATTCTTATTAATCTAACGAGAAACTTGAGTGTGCAGGATGACAAAGTAACAAGGGAAAATCCAAGAGCTTACTTAGTTATATTTTCATGCAATGTAATCAATGTTGTAAAAATTGTACAAATATATAATGTACAAGTACTTAGAATTGCATGTAAATCAAGCGTTAGATTTTCCCTAGACAAACACCATAGTTAGACATGTCATCCCATTTAATAGGATCATTTATGCACACTCACACATATAATTAGTGCCTAAATTGAAATCTTGAAACAGGATCCTTCTCGGTCGACAAACTCCTCGGCCGAGACACCCTCGGTCGACAATCTTCTCGACCGAGAAAGATCCAAAGTAGCCGTTAGACACAACAGACAAGTTAGTTGGCCGTTGAAGAAAGACGTTGCAAATCACTTGTTCCAGAGAGCCTGTCGGTCGACAAAAGTTCGACCGAGTAGGTGTCTCGGTCGACCATTTGTCGACCGAGATGGTCTCTGACAGCAACTGCAGAATAAATTAATTAGCCGTTGTTAAAGCAACAACTTTGTACCTAACGGCTAGTTAAGCACTTAGAAACCCCTAGAAGTTGTCTAGAACGTCCTTAAGCATATTTAGGCCATTCCTATAAATAGGACAAGCCATAGGACACTAGAATTCACTTGTTACACTTGGGAATACACTTGAGCATACTTGAGCAATCTATTGCAAGCAATTTGAGCACTGTGATCATTAGTCTACATTCTCCTTAGCTCAATCTCGTGTCCTATAGGCTAGATTCTCCTATCCACAGCAATCACAAGTTCACACACTTGGCTAGGAGATCTATATGCTTGATCTAGGCATATCAAGCCTTGGGCTTAAAGGATAAGTTGTAATTTCCTTTTTCTTTCTTGTTCCTTTTTATCTTTTGTACTCTCCTTGCTACTCCTAGGGTTGGAGGATGCGGATTGGAGAGGGTTGACTTCTCAGGTGGAGAAGGGGACTTCAAGCTACTTCAAGAAGGCTATCGCAAGGGAAGCTACTTCAGAAGGCTGGTGCAACGGGAGTTGGTGCATCTACTTCAAGGGAAGGCTGCTTCAAGGTTGGCGATTACTTCTAGGTGAAGGCTGCTTGAAGGGTTTGGGAAAAGAGATTGTATTTTATGTAAATTCCTAGCGAGGTAATAAAATAAATTTCTTTTCAAATCCCGGTTGGGTAAGCAACCGGGTAGTGGATTGACGGCTATAGTATTTGCTATAGTTGGAACCACTCTAAACCCTGTGTCTCCTTGTCCAATATTTTCATTGTGGTTGTTTGAGTTCAATAATTGTTAAATTATCTATAAAACTCTATTCACCCCCCCTCTAGTAGTTTTCAATTGGTATCAGAGCAAGGCTTCAAGGAACCCTAACAAGGTCTTGAAGAAATGGGTGATGGAGTGCTCAACAACCTCAACATTGAAGGAACACTTGTTGCTAGACCCCCAACGTTCGATGGGACAAACTACCAATATTGGAAGAGAAGGATGCAATTCTATTTCCAAGGAATCAACTGGGATCTATGGAGAATGGTGTCTACTCCATACATGCTCCCTCAAAATGAATTTGCGGAATGGGATGCAAACACGGTAAAACTAGCCCAAATGAATGCAAAAGCTGTAAGTATATTATATTGTTCTATTTCGGTAGGAGAATTTAATAGAATATCAAATTGTGATACAGCTTATGATATTTGGCATAGACTGTCCATAACCTATGAGGGTACGGTCCAAGTTAAAAATTCTAAAATTAGCTTGCTTAAAACGAAGCTTATACATTTTCGTATGGATCCAAATGAATCTATTAGTGAAATGTTTTCAAAATTCTCTATCATTGTTAATGGTTTAAGTGCCCTAGGAAAACCTGTCCTTGAGGAAGATCAAGTCTCAAAAATCCTTCGATCACTTCCTCCAAAATACAAGCCAAAGGTGACAGCCATTGAAGAAGCAAACGACCTCACTCGACTCAAAATGGAGCAACTCATCGGCAATTTAGAAGCTCATGAAGCAGATCTAGAAGAGGAAGAAAGAAGAGAACGTGAACGTCAAAATGGGAAGAAGAAGGATGTGGCTCTCAAAGCTTCAAAAGTCGTCACACATGAAAGTGAGGAGTCGAGTGAAGAAGAAGGAGAAGAAGCCTTGATCGTCAACGGTAAGAAATACAAAAGGTTTAAAACTAACAAAATTTCTAGTTCTTCTACCCCTCCTAGGTGCTTTGAATGTGGGAAGAAAGGGCATTTCAAAAATGAATGTCCCAAAGCAAAGAAGGGAAAGAAAAGCTCACACAAGAAGAAAGGAGAAAAAGCCTATAAAGCTGCATGGGATGAGTCAAGTGAGAGTGAAAGCGGAGAAGAGGTGGAATGTCTAATGGCAAGAGAAGACAATGAAGACTCTCAAGAGGTAAGCCTAATTGATCTTCCTAAAGAAGAGTTAGTTACAAATTTACAAGAAACTCATGATAAATATATTGATGCCAAGAAGAAACTAAAGAAGGCTATAAAATCAAATGATGAGCTCATTGCCAAATTAGATGAACTTTCTTCTGAAAAGAACAACACTGATCTTGAGAATCTATCTTTAAAAACATCTTTAGATGATTGTACTAGAAAGCTACTCACTTTAGAAAAAAATGTTGATCTTCTTTCTAAAGAAAAGACTGAATTGTTAGCTAAACTACAAGATTTTCAAACTCAGCCTATTTTGTGTAACCATTCGGACTATGATAATCTTGTAAAGGAAAAAGACTCATTATTTTCTGATTTAGATCAAGCAAGAAAAGATCTACACAAGAAAATGAATGACATTGCTATGTTACAAAGAGAACTATATGAGTTAAGAAGAAAAGATATACTTGATAACATACTAAAAGTTGGCACTGTTTACAATGGAAGAAAAGGTGTGGGATATGCTCCAAAGAAAAATCAACCCAAAAGAACTCAAACTAGGTTTGTACCTAAGAACACAATGGCTAGAAAAAGAAATGAAGTTGATTCTATTACTTTCCATTTCTGCTTACGACTTGGACACTATTCCTTTTCATGCCCCTACAAGACTAAGGAGTCTGACTTAGTTTGGATCCCAAAACCCCAAACTTAGTAGAGTGGAATGTAGTTGAGATATGACCAAATGCTTTATTTTGCTATTTACATTGTCTTATCTCAACTAAACAAAAGGTGTCATGCATATTGTTATTATTTTTCTGCATTGTTGTACTGAAACAGAAACCTTGTCGGTCGAAGTATTGTCGACTGAGCTTTAGATCGGTCGAAGTATTGTCGACCGACTGGATGACTTTAACAAATCAAAATTTACAGCACCTATTTCGGTCGAAAACTGGTCAACCGAGCAAAGTTTTGCATATCTTTGATTGTAACACAGTAACCTTCTCGATCGACAAATTGTCGACCGAGACATATGTCGGTCGAACAATTGTCGACCGACTGGACTTCTGTTTCAGAAATTTTATACAAATCTGTATTTAAATGATTCTAACCATATCGGACCATCACATGGGTACCAAAATCTACATTTTAATGCAGGAATGGGTGGTTGACAGTGGATGTTCCAAACATATGACTCGAAACAAGGATGCATTCCAAACTTTTGAAGAAAAGAAAAGTGGAACAGTCACTTTTGGAGACAATTGTAAGGGCAAAATCGTTGGAATAGGTAATGTTGGTACAAACCTTGAAATTAAGAATGTTCTACTTGTAGATGGTTTGCACCATAACTTAATAAGTGTTATCCAATTATGTGATAGTGGTTATGATGTGTTATTTAACAAAACCTGCTGCAAGTTACTAATAGAAAATACTACAAATGTTGTTTATGAAGGAAATAGAGTTGGTAATCTTTATATTCTTAAACCTAACTCTATGAAAACAGTAGTAGGAAAATGCTTGCTTGCAAATGACAATACCTTACAAATATGGCATAAAAAGCTAGGACATGCTAGTTCACATGTTATCAAAAAATTAGTGAAATATGATCTTGTTCGCGGATTGCCTACTTTATCTTTTGATCAAAGTGAAAACTGTGAACCATGCACAATGGGAAAGCAAACCAAAACATCTTTCAAATCAAAACATGTACTTAGCACCAGTAGATCATTAGAATTAATTCATATGGATCTATTTGGACCAATGAGGACACAATCAATTGGTGGTAAGAGATACTGCTTTGTGATTGTTGATGATTATAGTAGATATACATGGGTACATTTTATTGCAACTAAATATGATACTATTCATGTTTTTATGCAATTTTGTTCAAAGATTGAAAATCTCTTACAAAATAAAATATGTACCATTAGAAGTGATCATGGTGGGGAATTTGAAAATCATACATTTGAAGAGTTTTGTACATCTCAAGGATACACTCATAATTTTTCTGCTCCACGCACCCCACAGCAAAATGGTATAGTTGAAAGAAAAAATCGATCACTACAAGAAATGGCTAGAACTATGATGCTTGAACATAACACACCCAAAACCTTTTGGGCTGAAGTTGTAAACACTGCATGCTATGTGCTAAACAGAGTAACTATTCACTCTTATTTAAAGAAAACTCCATATGAACTCATACATTCTAAGAAACCAAGAGTTGACTATTTTCATACCTTTGGCTCCACATGCTACATTTTAAATACCAAAGATGATAGAGACAAGTTTGATTCTAAATCACACAAAGCATTCTTTTTGGGATATTCCACTTCTAGCAAAGCTTTTAGAGTATATAACACTATCTCTAGAAAAGTTGAGGAATCCATTCATGTTTCTTTTCATGAGGAGTCAAAATTTGAAAATCTAGAAATTACTGATCTCACTAATCAATTCGAAAATTTAACCATACCAAATGATAATGAAAAAGCTACTACATCCAATCCCCAAGTTGAAACACAACCTACACCTAGGCTTATCAAGGATCATCCCCAAGAACTAATTATTGGAGATCCAAATGATAAAGTCAAAACTCGGTCTTCCTTCAAAGATGTAGCAAACATGGCTTTTGTTTCTATCATTGAACCTAAAAAGATATCCGAAGCTCTTAAGGATGATTATTGGATAATAGCCATGCAAGAAGAATTGAATCAATTCACTAAAAATGATGTATGGGATTTAGTTCCTAAACCACAAGATAAAACCATAATAGGAACTAAATGGGTTTTTAGGAACAAGCTAAATGAGTCAGGAGAAGTAATAAGGAATAAAGCTCGGTTAGTAGCACAAGGATATAATCAACAAGAAGGAATAGATTTTGATGAAACATATGCACCCGTAGCTAGACTTGAAGCTATTAGGATGTTACTAGCTATTGCTGCCCATAAAAACATTAAGCTCTATCAAATGGATGTCAAAAGTGCATTTCTAAATGGCATTATTCAAGAAGAAGTTTATGTTTCCCAACCACCTGGCTTTGAAATACCGGAAAAAGGTGACTATGTTTATAAACTTAAGAAAGCACTTTATGGTTTAAAACAAGCACCTAGGAATTGGTATGAAAGGCTCAAAACATATCTTTTTGATAATGGCTTTTCTATTGGAAATTCAGATTCTACTTTATTTTTCAAAACATATACATCTGATTTCTTAGTTGTGCAAATATATGTTGATGACATTATTTTTGGAGCTTCAAATGATTCATTGTGCACACAATTTAGTGATATTATGCAAAAAGAATTTGAAATGAGCCTCATGGGTGAACTAACTTTCTTTCTTTGTTTTCAAATTAAGCAAACACCTGCAGGAATTTTCATAAGCCAAGAAAAATATACTAAAGAACTCTTAAAACGTTTTGGGATGGATCAATGCAAACATGCTACTACTCCTATGGCTACTTCTGTCAAAATTGATAAGGATGAAAATGGGGAACCTATTGATGATTCCTTATATAGAGCCATGATTGGTAGTTTGCTTTACTTAACGGCTTCTAGACCGGACATTATGTTTTCTGTTGGTCTTTGTGCTCGATTTCAATCACAACCTATGCATTCTCATTTTCTAGCAGTCAAACGAATTCTTCGTTATCTAGCCGGTACTACTTGCTTTGGTTTATGGTATCCAAAAGGAAAATCCTTAGATTTTAAAGCTTATACTGATGCGGATTATGCTGGTTGTCGACTTGACTGCAAGAGTACTAGTGGTGGTTGTTTCTTATTAGGGAGAGCTTTAGTATCTTGGTTCAGCAAGAAACAAAATACGGTTGCCCTATCTACAACTGAAGCTGAATATATGGCAGCCGGGTCTTGTTGTGCTCAAGTGCTTTATATGCAACAGGTGTTAAGCGATTATGGTTTTAATCTGACATCTACACCTATTTTCTGTGACAACACGCGCGCCATTAACTTAGCACACAATCCTATTTTACACAGCCGAGCTAAACATATTGAAATCCGTCATCATTTTTTAAGGGATCACATCTCAAAAAATCACGTTTCCCTTCATCATGTTGATACGGAAGATCAATTGGCTGATATTTTTACAAAACCGCTTCCACTAGATCATTTTAACAACATTAGGAAGCAATTGCTTATCACTCCTTTGGAGGATGTTTTCTTTGACATTTGTGCTACTTAAACAAAAACTCTTGTTTACATTTTTGGCTTTTAATGGACATCTTTTTCTTTTCATTAGATTTGATGGGATATCTAATTAAGGGGGAGTTTTTATTCTTAAACGGTTATCTTTTTTAAATGACAAAGGGGGAGAGATAAATATAAAACTAAAATTTAGAAATTATGTAAAACTCAATTAATGAGTTTCATAAATAAACTCTTGGCTTTACATTGAAAGTTGCTATATTCCCAAATGATCTGGATTTCATGTTCCATAATTCATGGGGAATAATAAGCACACATTTTATACACAAGAGAAAAAGCTACACAAGGTAATCTAAAGGTATGAAACTCATATGTTTTATACTTCCTTTATTTATATTTTGGAAATGTTTGTCATCTTCAAAAAGGGGGAGATTGTTGGCAAAATGGACATCTATAAATCCCTTTGTTTTGATTATGACAAACATTTCATTCTTATTAATCTAACGAGCTACTTGAGTGTGCAGGATGACAAAGTAACAAGGGAAAATCCAAGAGCTTACTTAGTTATATTTTCATGCAATGTAATCAATGTTGTAAAAATTGTACAAATATATAATGTACAAGTACTTAGAATTGCATGTAAATCAAGCGTTAGATTTTCCCTAGCCAAACACCATAGTTAGACATGTCATCCCATTTAATAGGATCATTTATGCACACTCACACATATAATTAGTGCCTAAATTGAAATCTTGAAACAGGATCCTTCTCGGTCGACAAACTCCTCGACCGAGACACCCTCGGTCGACAATCTTCTCGACCGAGAAAGATCCAAAGTAGCCGTTAGACACAACAGACAAGTTAGTTGGCAGTTGAAGAAAGACGTTGCAAATCACTTGTTCCAGAGATCCTGTCGGTCGACAAAAGTTCGATCGAGTAGGTGTCTCGGTCGACCATTTGTCGACCGAGATGGTCTCTGACAGCAACTGCAGAATAAATTAATTAGCCATTGTTAAAGCAACAACTTTGTACCTAACGGCTAGTTAAGCACTTAGAAACCCCTAGAAGTTGTCTATAACGTCCTTAAGCATATTTAGGCCATTCCTATAAATAGGACAAGCCATAGGACACTAGAATTCACTTGTTACACTTGAGAATACACTTGAGAATACTTGAGCAATCTATTGCAAGCAATTTGAGCACTGTGATCATTAGTCTACATTCTCCTTAGCTCAATCTCGTGTCCTATAGGCTAGATTCTCCTATCCACAGCAATCACAAGTTCACACACTTGGCTAGGAGATCTATATGCTTGATCTAGGCATATCAAGCCTTGGGCTTAAAGGATAAGTTGTAATTTCCTTTTTCTTTCTTGTTCCTTTTTATCTTTTGTACTCTCCTTGCTACTCCTAGGGTTGGAGGCTACGGATTGGAGAGGGTTGACTTCTCAGGTGGAGAAGGGGACTTCAAGCTACTTCAAGAAGGCTATCGTAAGGGAAGCTACTTCAGAAGTCTGGTGCAACGGGAGTTGGTGCATCTACTTCAAGGGAAGGCTGCTTCAAGGTTGGCGATTACTTCTAGGTGAAGGCTGCTTGAAGGGTTTGGGAAAAGAGATTGTATTTTATGTAAATTCCTTGCGAGGTAATAAAATAAATTTCTTTTCAAATCCCGGTTGGGTAAGCAACCGGGTAGTGGATTGACGGCTATAGTATTTGCTATAGTTGGAACCACTCTAAACCCTGTGTCTCCTTGTCCAATATTTTTCATTGTGGTTGTTTGAGTTCAATAATTGTTAAATTATCTATAAAACTTTATTCACCCCCCTCTAGTAGTTTTCACTCTTTCTTTCTACCATCATTTCCCTTTCTCTCACACACCCTAAATGTGCCTACACCCTTCTCCTTCCTCCCCCATTCTTTGTGGTATCTCCGCCATGCCTCTTTGGGTGTTTGTCTTCTTGCTAGCTTCGACATGATTTGATGGTGCTACCAAATCTGAGTGAGCACCCCACAACAGAGTGGCACCCTCAATAGAGAGCCACTCATGTCCCCCCACCCTCGAAGTCCTCAGATCAAGAATCAAGGACCCATGATCTTTTTTTTGAGGTAAAAACTTCCAAAAATCATATCTTTTTTATGTCTGGTCCAAATATAGACATAGCTCCCCCCCAACCCTCAAATCAAGAATTAAGGACCCATGATCCTCCTTTTGAGGTAAAAATTTCAAAAATCATATATTTTTTATGCCTGGTTCAACTTATTATATGTCATTTTGATCTTAAAAACATGAACTTTTCAATAAAAATACTTTTAGACTCTAGATCTGCTCTTCATTCTATTGATATCCCCAAAATACACATGTTTGATGTCTTTTTAACATGACTTGTGCTTTTGAATGCATGACCTTGATGTTTTATGTCCCAAATATTAAGGTTAGCCTAATATTAGTCTCTTGAACACCTATATGCATTATGATTCGAATTTTATATATTCTTTCTCACCATAATTATCTTATGTTGATGAAATGCCCTAAATTGGACATATATGTTACATATCACTTCTTTACTTCTTAATCTTGATTCTTTGTACCCTAAAACCTTCTTCTTGATCCATGTTAGTAGTTTTTTGTGTTTACTATTCTAGGTTTCTTATTTGTTCATACATGTACTCCTTTTTGACCTAATGATGTACTTGAACCTTGAATACACTTAATGTGGATACATTGATGTTGAATCCCAACCCTAGTTATGTCTAAAAAGATGATTTGAACTCTTAAATGAGTAACTTATCATACTTTGTATACCTAATTGCTTTTTGTCTCACTCTTGTGCCCAAATGTGACTAATTTTTTCCTAATCTTGACTTGAATTGTGACATAATGCATATGTTGATATCTAGATCTCTAATCTTGTATGAACCTTCAAAATGATCATCCATGCTATATTATGTTTTGAAATTAGTAACTTATTGATGTTTATAACACCTAATCCTAGTAGAAGTCATATATACTCTAAATATGAGTAGCATGCATGATCATGACTCAATATGACTTGTTATGCCAATGTTGATGCTAGTGTTGACTAAGATTTCTCAAATCTTATGATTGATATATTTAGGATCTTGAAGATCTAATCATTTATCCATGATCTAGTTGTGATGTGTCTTTCTAATATCCAATTAGCTGATGATGCACTATGTTGCTTGATAATGCCTATGATGACTAGTTTGAGATATTGAAAACAATGTTGAAGGAAATGAGTACCTAGACTTAGGTGACATCCAACCCCATTATAATGATTAATGGACCTAATATTGTTGATGTTAATCCAATTACACTGACTTGTAATCCTATGATCACCTTGTGGACTCTATTTCTAAGATCTAGATATGTTTCTCAGTATGGTCTTCTACTTCAATGGTTACACCAATAGGTCGCGACCCCTTCCACCTAGACTATGTCACACCCATGACATCTAGGGTTAGGGTTTCAACCTACCATCAATATATCAACCTCAAGACTATCTCGACCACCATCTTGCTTCTAAGTCGAGACCACACCACCTAGGCCATGTCGTGACAGTGTCACCTAGGGCTAGAGCTCCAACCACTCCCAACTGACGTGACCTAGGGATGTCTCAACCCCAACCTAATAGCATGTTGCAACTCAAGGATAGTATGTCGGGACCCCAACATCTATGGTGTCTTGACTGCGACACCAAGGAGATGACATCTTGGTCTCAAATAGAACCAAAACCAAGGAGACAAAAATGGTCACTGTGAAGGAAAGTCTCAAGCAAATGATCACTAAAAACCCTAAGATATGGGTCAAGAAACCACAAATAAAGAACCTTGTCCTAGGAAGAGAAAACCATGTTAAGGAACCCAAAATAGAACCTAACCTCCCTCCAACATCTAGGTACACGTCCACCATGCATGAGGGTGAGATTGAGGTCAAAATATATGGAAGAACCTCCATAACACATCAACCATCAACACGGGTGCAAGTAGATTAGGGTTTCAGATTCTCACCAAACTAAGAAAGATATCATCACCAAACAAGTTCTAGAGATTTTCATTATAAATTAGCATGATAAGGGAACAATTTAAAGAGAGAGAACAGTAGTAAATGTGCATAAAGGAGTGGAACAATAGAGTAGATTAAGTGTTATATCACCCGCCTTAAGAAAGTACCACTAAGGATTCCAATTTCTAAGATCTAGAGCTCCAAGCACACGATCCAAGGGTTGAAGAAACTCCACCAAAAGCTCCACACTCGGCCACAAGAGCACCTCAAGAATGAGAAGGTACCAAGGTCAAAGATCATCCAAGAGAGAGAAACAAAAATCTCTAGGCTGATCCAAAAGAAAGAAGGGGGGGAAGAGAGAAGAAACTCCCTCTCACTTGGGTATTGCCTTGTCAAAACATGGCCTATTACCCTTAAGATGAGAAGTTTACTCTCAAGAACGACCACCATGTCAAAACATGGTCTAGGGCCAAGAAAAAGGAAGAAGTAGGAGGAAAGAGATAAAAAGAAACATCATCAAGGAATATAAACACTTACTAAGGGTACAAGATGAGCTTGAATCACTACAACCACCACATGCAAGAGTAGGTCGATCCCTAAAGCTTCAAGGTCAGATCTCCTTACTCCACCAAGCTCGAAGAACAAGAAAAGGAGAAGGAAAAATATGGAGGGCTGAACGGGATACAAGAATGAAGAAATGAGGGTTTATATAGGTGGGAGATGGGAGAGAAGGTAAAAGATGAGGTTTCAACACTCCAAGGTACCAAAGGGATACTTATTCACACAAAAGATCAACATGCACCCACATGTAACCACCCTAATGAAAGACATGGTGATACACTCTAGGTTGGATCTCAACCACTTAGGCCATCCAACCCCCATGTTGTGACCGCAACACACCAAAGGATCCATCAATGGTCATGACACACCACTAAGGGCCACTAGGTCGCAACACAAGGTCACAACAAACCCTAGATCGAGACACTCTTCACATGAGCACTCATATTGACCCAAGACACCCAAGACCATATAGGTCATGACAAACAAACCTAGGGGAGGTGTCTCGATCGCGACACCCTCTAATCAAGCCCTAGGTCGAGACAACCCATCAAGGGTTGCAAGGTCAAGGCACACTAACCCTAGAAACCCAAATCACCACTAGGGGTGACACCACTCAACCAAGGGTTTAACAAGGCACACCAAAGAACCAAACTTTCTCTAATGAAATCAAGAGAGATAAGGAACACTCTAGAGGTGTCAAATTTCACATCAACCCCCTATTTTGGGTAAATTGCAATTTGCACCAAAACTAGCACATAAAGCATAACCATCATCCAAACAATCTCAAACTTGAAATTTAGCTCTCTACAAGCCCTAATTACATCTCAAAATATAAGAGCAAGGTTCTAAGCACATGGTTAAGACAAAGCAAGTAGGGTTACCCCAAAACTTGGGTCAGGGGTTTTACAAAAACAATGTTGAAGGAAATGAGTATCTAGACTTAGGTGACAAATTCAGCCCCCATGATAATGATTAATGGATATAATATTGTTGATGTTAATCCTATTACACTTACTTGTAATCCCAAGATCACCTTGTGTACTCTATTTCCAATATCTAGATATGTTTCTCAAGATGATCTTCTACTTCAATGGTTAATCGCGTACTCTAATTAGGTACACTTTATCCTCTTATTGACAAGACTAGTGGTATTGAACTAGCTTATATCACTACCAAAAAAACATGAATTAGCTATAATTTATCTAACTATGTGTGTTCCATTTGTAGTCTATAACTACTTTTCTTTATAAATTATAAAAATGTAAGTAATACAAATATAGTTAATGGTAATGACTACAAATTTGACTACAAATCTCATTTGAACTCATATAGCCTTCCTCTCGACGCCCGTTGTAAATAACTATTTTATTTTTCAGGGGTGATGGTGCAACTTATCACCCTCCTACTTTCTAATTGAAAATACATATATGTATCTTTATGTATACATTCTAAAAATTATCAATCTAACTTTTCATGTTAATTATTGGGTGGCGCCAACATTCCCTCCCCTTTAATCCAACTCGTGTGATCTATGTATCTTCCCTCTTTTGTCTCGCACAATCTCTGTATCTTCCCTAATTGGTCATCCGCATGATTGCTACCTAGCTGTGTAACCGGTCGATCACTACCTAGCTCCATAACCGGTCATCCGTAGTCAAGGAAACCCCCGATCGACTATGCTCTCCCACTACGCTCCCCCAGCCATAGGCACGCGGACACCTTGGCGGCCATCCAAGGAAAGCTTCTGTCTGAGGAAACCCCGACATCAACGATAATCTACCACCAGGGCGGGCGGCCGTTTCCTCCCAATCGGCCAACCACTTTGAGTTCTCTTGGTCCCAGATCCATCACTCTATTGTCGTCCATGAAGAATCGTCCTAGTTGCATCCAAGAATCTATCTTCCGAACCACTCACAAGGTTCCCTTTCCACTCCCATTGTCACCGCCCACAAACACAGATCTGCTCCCTGGCTTGTGGTCCCTTTCATGGCTATAATTTCCTATGTTAGGGCGTCTCCTCCAACCTCCTGTGGCTTCCTCTGTCTCACAGAAGTCATCCAATAGTGGTTGTATTTCTCTTGATTAGCTCAAAGGATCGAGTTAAGGGCACAACTGCTCCTCCTCCTCATGATTAGATTCATTTTCCTCCTCTAAACTTTGACCAGGTTTGTATACTTTATGGCATATCTATATATTGTTGGAGGGAATCATGAACAAATATATAATCAATGTTCTGAATATACATGCCAACCATTATTTTTGTAAGATATCATAGGTTTGAACTGCATCAAGTGATACATGACTGAGTGTTACGTCTATAATCTAAACATCACAGTAGAAATAGTGAACAACCCAATCTCCTACTCAATAATTATCCAATAGATAATTACCATAACTTCTTGTTAGACTCCATCCATGCCATATGATGTCTTTCAGCTATTTGACGTACAGTGTGCATGTATCGAAACTTGGCACACTGCTTAAATACAGCAATACATGCTAGGTACATTTTTTGTATATTAGCTATATAATTCTATATACATGAAACTGTCTCGTTATTATTTAGATATTTGATTTAGGAACAAAAAATGTTAGATATGTATACGTTTCTATCTAGGAAGCACGGACACTTCTCGGAAGTTTTCATGTCCGTTTCTGACACATTTCCAACCTGGACACGCCTTGGACACGCGTGGACACCGGCAGACACTCCTCCAGTGTGTCCAGATTCATATTTTATATATTTACAAACTGGACACGGTGTAGACACATCTAGGATGCTTAATGGACACGGGAAACCCAACCCACATAAGATCTAACTAAAAAGAAAAGAGAAAATAAGATCCAACCATGTAGACTCCTCAACCAAACCCCAACTCCTCACCAAAACCCTCATCCCTTCCCTCGAGAGGTGACCGGCAAGACTCATCCTCTAATTGTTGTTGCTCCCGTAGAGAATGTATGAAACTGCTTCTTGCTGTAGTTGTTGCAAGTAGTAGCTAGGTCCTAAAATTGTTGAAAGAAGCCACCATAAAGAGATGGAGTTGCTACAAGCAGCCTTTGTGTCAGAAACCACTAGGAGCTAAAGACACCACAAGCAGTAGCCTTTTGTGACAGCCATTAGAAGCAACTCCCTTCCCTTTCTAGGAACTCCTTCCCTCTTCTTCCTCTTGATTTTTTTATCAATTTTCCTTTCTCAATGTGAAATCCCATCAATTTGGGTGGGACTAAATAAGAGGAGTGGCTGGAAATAGATCTTCATTACCAACTACTAATCACACAACAATGAAGGATTAGTGAACATTGGACCAATTGCAAAGATATAGGACATGATCTCCTCTCTTAGATTTCTTTTCAAGCTATCATGTCCACTACAATAAAGTTGGTTATGACAAGCAAAAAAAGTTTAACTGATGTAATACTACTTTTTATGAAAATATATAACATCGTTATATATACTTACAATTTTTAGTACTTATATTTTTCAGTCTCTGTCTACTACTTTTTCTAAATATATATAACATTGTTATATATACTTACAATTGTAAGTACTTATATTTTTCATTCTTTGTCCACCCACAACAGTCACTATGAACTGGGCCTCTATGCCAATGTTATTGTTCCTTGAAGAAGAATAATTGAGCATCATCCTAGATGATCGTTCCTTAAACCAACTAACTATACCTGAACATTGGCGTTTTCTAAACGGAAGACACTACATGTCTGGTGAAGTGACCCTAAATTTTGGTAATTCTTCACATGTTATCGAGGTTGAGTATGATTTGGCAGGAAATCTTGTAACAAATCTGATTGGCGTGATTGGATTAGAAAGATGTTAGTGGGACACAACGACATGCTTTTTCTCCATCCAGTTGGCCATAATACCATCAAGGTTTGGATAACCAACATCAACAACAAGACCCCCAATCATCTATGGTGCTATGAGCACACGATGGAGCAAGCCAGATCAGACAAATTTGATGATGAGATCCCTGTCAGTTCAGATTCGTCTAAATCCAGTGAGGAGCTCCCCGACACATCATCATCATAAAAAAGACCACGGTAGATCCAATTAACAAATATAATTCTCCTAACAAAAAATTTGTGTTTACACTTTTTGTCTTAAAGTAATCAATCCTCATAGCTACTTTCTTTTTTGACTTCACGAGAAGATCACCACAATGAAAAGGCCTCGAAGTTACTGATGCGGGACCATGTTGGTGTAGTATTTAGTTGTCTATCTATCTAGACTTGACTGTATTAATAGTTATTTCAATTATGTGCATGTTTAGGGGTACACAAACCCCTTTGTTTAGTTATTGTTTAGGGGTACACCCCTGTGTGTGGATGTAAAAAGAGATTAATGAATGGAACCGAAAGTTGCTACATGAATGCTTATAACTGAAGTCTCTCATTTTTTTCATTCCAGTGAGTAAATTAATTGTTTCCTTTATTAATGGCCATGCCATACTTCTGAATGTGTTTAGGGTTGTTTTGGTTTTTTGGGTCTACTTAATAAATCTAGGGATATAGTTTGAGCAAAACTGTGTTGGAGAATGATAATTGTTGACCATGATGGGTGATCTAATCATTGCCTTATCCATAGGGAGTATGGAATAAGTCACCATTGTGAGTCTTTATCCTTATCTATACCATGTGTTAGACTTTATTGCTAGTATCCAATTTATAAGGATAACTTAATATGTATATTTACAATTTTAATTTGTGAGTGGTCTCAATCATCTCGGAAATGGTTGCAGTCTTTCAATTAGACTCAATTTTCTAATTTTATAAACCTTTTTCTTCTCTGAAGTCTCTATGAGTGGATCCTTCATAGTAGACAAAGGGTCTCTATATGATTTTTAAAGGGTGAAGACAAGTTTGAAAACTTGTGTGGTCTTTAACATACAAAGTATATCACTTCATCTATAGGATAAGATTTCTACATTTAGCTCTTGACTTTATTAGAGATCCACATGTATCACCATAATGGTTAACAAATTATTTAATATGTGCTACACATATTAGAAAATGTAAGTGATTGTGCATATTGTGCTAGATATACACATGATTTGAGGTGTCCATGAATGTCAGTGCACATTCATGAACTCTATTTATGCACAAGGTCTAATAGAGGCTCAATCATTTGTGATATGGACTGGATTCCTTTACACAACCCATATTGATCTGTCTTGACTTGACAAGGTTTTGATGTTTCATATTAAGGCCATTGAGTTGCCAGTTTTCTGGGTCTTTTCCTATATTGTATCCACTATAAACATCAATGTTATAGTTCTTTATTACTAAATGAAAGGAAAAATTATTTTGAGAGAACACCCCAAGGTGTTTGACCACCATTTTGATTTTTCTATTTTGGATGCGGTCAAACTTGGGTAGAAGTGGAAGTATCCACCTTTTTAATGGGTCACAACATTTATACTATGTTAGGTAGATAAGGAGGAAAGTATAGCCACAAATTCAACAACAAAAAAGATAGTCACAATAAAATCTAGAAGGGAAAGGATATTGTTTATATGAAAATAGAGTCTCAAATTACACCTATTGCAGGTGTGCTAAAGTTTGTTTAGGATTTTTAACTTGGATACTGATGAAGGTTCTGACAAGGAGACAATTATCATGTTGTGGTATGACAATATCAAAGATTAAAGTCCTTACATGATCCACATGGTATCCCTTCTGATTGTTTCTATTGTAATTCTTCAGCCTTTTAGCCATTGGAAATTGTAGTACCTAATGAATTTTGATCCATGATTTTCATTCAAATATTTATCTTATTCATGTTCTACTTCTGGATGTATTATATTTTGTAAATATAGAATGTAGTAGTAGATGTGGTAGAGGATGTCAAGACAAGTTGTATTTGCATTGGAGGGTTGTGAGGATGTGGAAGAGGTGGTATCTTTATGACAAAAGAAAGTCAAGGTTGTACCATGGTGACATTCAAGGGTAAATCATAACGTCAATTGTATCAAATCGCCACCCACTTATGGGTGATATAAATACAATCATCTCATTTTCAACTTGTTCGTATTCTTACTTTGGTAAATAATAACTTCAAAGTTTTGGTTAAATTCATTGTTATGGGCGTTATTTTGTCACTATACATAGTTCTGACCACTACTTCAAGATTCACAGACTCATTGTGAGTACACAGAGTGATGAGGTGGGTATTATCCAAACTTGGATGCAGTGTACCTACTCGATAAAGGAATTAAGTCAAAGGGTGATGTGGTATTTTTTTCTTATTATTGTTAGTAGGGGAATACCTATACATGAATGGTGTTGGTTATTACATGCCTTGGTGTGTAATGAGACATCAAGATTCATGCAGGTGGGTAATAAACTTTGGGTTGCGCAGAGATATCTAAACATAAAAGGGAACCTTGTAGGTGTCCAATGAGATTTACACCTTTTCCACGAGAGTGAGGCTCATTTTAGGTTAAACTTGTACTATAGTTGAGTTTCTTTTTTTAAAATACTAACTCAAAATCTGTCAAACTAGTATAACCTCATTCAATATCTTAATATAATTGTGTTTTTTTATCTATAAAAGATAGGCTCTTGACTGGTGCTAGCTCCACTTAGCATTATAATGTTTTAAATAGAAATCAACCATTTCTGGTTGGATATCTATAGGTTGATGGTTTGATCATCAAGTGTCTTGTGAGCTTGTTGTTGATGCATCTAGTGATGGTTGAGTCCCCACTGATTATGGGTGTCGATGCTCCCCTCTCACTTCAGTGTATCTGGGGTCTGCTGCTTGATTGATCGGTTTAAGTTGCTCTCTGGAGGATAGTTCTGTTATGGCTCTTTATCTCTGGCTCTAGAAAGATGACATGCTAAAGGATCTATCTATGGTGTTTTCTTTTGAAGTTTTGTCAAAGTTTGTAGCAGGTTTCATAATACCATTCCCAGTTTGTCCATGTCATGTTCTTATATCACTCTGGGGGGTCTGTGGACCTGTTACTCCTTTCTTGGTGTGCTGGTAGGTGTGTTTTGGAAGATGTTATGTTCGGGCCTTGACTTGGGTGATGACCTTGGATATAATTTTCTATTTTAATCATGAGGTTTGGAGTACTGATGATCAGTGGACCTGTTCTCCTTTTGGATTTGGAGTACTGATGATCACTCTGTACAGTGCATTAGATGTTGTTCTACTCTTTAAGCCTTGTTTAGAGCTTGGTATTCTGTTCTGAAGATGGCTTCTGTCTGGTTTAATTCTTTGGTATTTGTCTGAGATTGACTATGAAGATTATGTTTTTGCTGGGGAGGTAGGACTTTTGGTGATTTTTTATAAGTCCCTGAAGATTAGCTTTTTGTTCTTTGAAGATTCTTTATAGCTCTGAAGTTTCTTCTTAGTTACAAGTCCATGAAGATTTCTTAGAGGCTTTGCCTTTATTGCTTTATTCTTTGTCTCAGGACAGTATACTCTGTACAGTTTTTTCCTCTTCTTCGTTTCCTTTTCTTGGGAAATGAATGCATTGTAAATACCACTTTTACAAAAAATAAAAATAAAACAACACGAGTTTTAGCCGACCAAAAAAAATGGAAATCAACCCCACTTTGTAATAAGCACATAGAAGGAATAAAAACTTAGCATCATAGATCAAACTCCATTGCATTTCATATATTATAGATCAGAATCGAGTTGTAACTACATGTGTACAACTTTAATACAGAGAACAGAAACAATGTGAGCCTAATTCCAATTAGGCAAATTGCAAAAGACAGAGCAGCATGTCAACATGCATGAAGCAGACTCTAAAAATCTGGAAGAAGACAAGAAAAAAAATCACATCGAGCTTTATCCAGCCAATAGGGAAGCAAAGGGAAGGCATAGATATAATAGCAAAACAGAGATAGCATACAAAACTATTAGCTCATTATTTGAATAAATGTGTGAAAGTCAGAGGATAACCAATTTGAAAACAATCATAAGAAAATGGAAGTTCATTGTAGTGTTAGAATCTATCCCAGCAATTAGAGTTATGCTTTAGTCATGTTGTCTCTCACTAGAGGCATAAATCATTAAGGGAATTCCTAGGATATACTAAAGATGTTAATCAATCAGACTCCCCATATGCTTACTATATCAAGGACAAGATAGTAGTTCTTCAATTTGTCTCTATGTTATAATAGAAGTAATGCATGGGGTTAGGTAGAAAGGATAGCTAATGTTGATTTCTTACCTTAGATAAGAAGAATCCTATCTGAACTTAGTCATGCAAGATTGAATTTTTATATAACCAAGCTCGTCGACTCTCAGCAGTAGTATAGATTATAATAGAACTCATCTAGTATTAAAAAGAAGGTTAAGATGAAATATTTTGCATTCAAAGTGGTTTTATATGAACGATTATCCGGTAGTACATATTATAATAGAGGCCCTCTGGTATAGGTCGTCTAGTAGTGAAAAGAAGGTTAAGATGGAACATTTTGCATGCAAAGAGGCTTTAAATGAAAGCTTTTCCATTATTACATATTATAATAGAGGACCTCCAATGGATTTTTACACCATATCATCACACTCCAATCCTCGAATTTCTCCACCCTAATTTTCCCTCTTCCTCTTATTTTCAGTTTTGATGTTCACTCCATCCTAATCCTACAATAGCCAGCACTGCAAAGACAAAGTACTTGACCCAGTAACTTAGATAAGAACCATTCTAAACTCAACATGCCTCCTTCACCTTCCACTCTCTCTACCAATCACTCCACCTCTGTGTCAGTCCATGCAAATAATATTACAGATGGAACACCCTAAATCTTGAGGAATATGTCTCGCAAGGGGTCTAGATTTTTTTGGAGATCTGATTAGTGGCAAACATTCATATGAATTGTCTCAATTGTGGAGGGGTAGCAAGCTTCCATATATTGACCGCCCACATGTTTTGTGATAGTTCATTTTGCATCAGCCAGTTTGGTGCTCCCTAGTTGGCTCTAAGATAGTAGGACGACCTGACAGACTTAACCGTCTATAGTGGGATACCAATACAAATCTTTTTTGTTCGAGCATAGAGGGCTGGTCATTATAGCCACAACAATGACTCTCTGATTGTCATAGAGGGGTATCAAGGGGGATTCATCATAGAGATTTACATGTACACATAGATATATATATACATCATACACACATTTGCCACAAAAGTCATGTAGTGGAACCACCATTACAGAAAGACAGGTTATTAAAGAAAAAAAACTCCTAATATCTTTGATTCTTAATATCTAAAATTTTACATCGTAATTCGTACAACTTATAGGTCATGAGGTTGTTAAGTTTCGATGATAGAACGTCAATTGTAGCTCAAGCACAAGTGATAGGTGTGAATCCTAACCTTGTAATAGGAGGAGGAAAGTTAGGGTCTGCATTTGCTGTTGTTTGCATTGGTGTGGCAATTAAACCTGAAGAGAAATTGGTTAGACCATTTGACAAGTATCAAATCATTGAAGATGAAATTGGGTCAATGATAGCTTGGCCAAAGAAGCTACTCGTTGTTCGGTAATTTTTTATCACTGTGCTATAAGTGTAACATGTCTATATAATGGTTTTAGATAATTATTTTTGTTATTGTAGGTAATCTACTTGGAGCGAGGCAAGCAAGGCAAACAATAAAAGTTCCTTCAGAATTTTTTAGATGCTATTTTCCTCTTTTTTATAGGTTTAGAATAAAGTTTTTATTTGATGTAATGGATATAGAAAGGATTGTCATCTGAACCACCATTACAACATTGTTTTCCATTTCTCTTGCTACATAAGACCATGATATGAATATTCTATAGTATTGGTTAACATTTAGACCTCTTTAATGGAAAGGCCCAATTTCACACTTATGTATGTGATGTTCTATAGTATGCAACGATGTGAGTATTCATGTTAATACACATTTGTGCCATGTGTTATTGTTGACTTTATCTTGAACCTGTCAATGCAAGTCTTAATTAGGAGGAACATGATACCAATCATTCTTTTTTATAATCTCACCAATTGTTTCAGATGTGTATTCAAGTATGAAGCATGGTATACATCCAAATTTAATGTTTTAATAATGGCCCCTAGCCAAGTTTCAACATGATTTCTAAATGATACACCTACTTTAAGTCCATATATGATGATTTTAAATGATTTCGGCCTACTAAAGAAGCTCTTCAGCATATTGTTTTCATTTGTATATGATATGTCTTGTATTTGGCAATCACAATTATCTAAATTTCTATAGATAGGGTTTTAAGTATGTTAAAGTTAGCAAATGTTCAACCTTTTTGTTTATTATCAGTTGAATGGCTTACAATTTGATTCCCTTACCCGTGCAAACATGATTAAGTTGGTTTTTTAGTAGAAAAATATTTCTCATTTTCCCCTTTACATGGTTCAGTGGTATGTTACTGAACCAATTCTATCCCTTCTAGTTAACATGTAATCAAAGAAGAATTACTATTTTTCATGTATTTTATAGATAGTGTACAGTAGGTTTATTTCAAACTATAATTGTTAGCAGGTCCACATTTACAACTCAAATGGGATGCCAGACAAGTACAAATGACTTGGTAGTTCAAGCCCATTTCCAATAAAATAGCACAATTTAACCACCGGGTTAAAAATGATGGTACACGAGGTAGAGGTAACCTATAAAATAGCATACATTAACTACCAATATAAGGATCCATAAGTAGTGATGTCAGTCTGTGGAACATGCACATTCTTCTTTTCATGTATGTCTTGAAATACTTAGTTTTCTTTTAACTGTGCCATGATTGGCTAGAAAGTGTTTGCTTAGTACTTCAATTATCTATCCTCTAGATTTAATTTTTTTGTTAACTTGCATGATGTGAACTACCTTTGTCCCTGGACAACTTTACTTCAATGCTGATGACAAAGTACTTGGCTCTAGTTGTAGTGTAATTTTTTGAAGAAGTTATATCCTTGAGTTTCTACTACATGATTTCACTTAGTGGGCTCTTGCTCGATTCGTTCATAGACTCTGTGAACATGTGTTATGTTGGTTTTAATTGAAGTACAAAGCTCCCTATTTGGTTGGGCTACTGCGAATCCTTTATCTAGTCAGTGGTGTTACATGCTTGTATATCTTTTACTAACATTACCTTAATGCCTTGCTCAAGTTCCTACTGATAGAAGGAAACTTTGAAGGCTCATGGAGGATTCATCACTTGATTGTTGTTTATGTCTAGAGAGGGATCTGATTCGACAGATGCTTGATCCTTATTCAAGATAGAGACTTGAGGTTGGTTGCAACTTATACAAACCATGTATGCAGTTGCATGATTAATATCCATCCGTCCAAGTTGTTTTTTGTTGGTTTGCTACTGCAACCATACAAATGCAGATCCATCATGAATTTTTCTATTATTAGTGATTGCAAGCTTCTTTTACTTTTGTTAAAGGCATGGTGTCAAGAATGTCACCCCGTAGAGAAAACAATTATCAATTTGAGTTACATCTTTTGTGAAAAGATTGTTTGAAATAGATGAGACATTCTAGGGTATGGTGGATGCAAGTGGTAAGCAAAAATGACTTATTCACTTCTTTACTATCTTTTATAAAAACCTATACCTTTTTGAGTGGACATCTGAGTTGCTATCTTTTCCTCCTATTTTCTATGGTATGTAATAATAAGTTGGATTCTGGTCTATGAAGTTTCATGCCATCCTTTTTGTATTGCTTTTTAACAATATTTGGATCACTTTCATGTCTCAGATGTATCATGCATTTAGTGTCATTCAGAATGCAATCTTCCAATTAGAATCATCAAGCTTGTTGTTTTGCTCAACCTCCTTCCCAAGATTTGGGAAAGGTGAGGCCTACTCAATGTGAAGTATTTCAACTCCTTACCACAGTCAAAGAGTTGAGATGTGAGGTATTTGATGATGATAAAATGTTACATTTCCTAAATTTTCTAAGAATTTGGTATTCTAAACTGCAGTTGATCTTCAGTTGCTTGAAGTATTTGATAAATTCCATTCAATTGTACGGATTTCATTAACCCCTATTCTGGTAGACAGTGCTCTCTATGGCCAAGTCTAGCATATGTTACTATTGAGTTGTGGTTTCCTCATAGTAAGCTTAGGTTAGCTAAGACTCTTCCTATACATATGTTTTTGGTAGCAAATTACACCATATTTCATCAATAATTAATAGCTACTTAGTTTAAAACTGTTACTCCCTGCAATCCACATATTACTTCATTTAATTCTGATATGTTATTGATGTACATCCACTCAAAGGTAAATATATGAACTTTTAATTTTTGACAACTACACTTCCTTCCTGATTACTCATTGATTTTCAGAGAAGGTTTCTTTTTGGTTGTATTCTAAATCATTATGGGTTCTCTTTTCTAGATGGATTTTTGTAGTTAGTTATGTTTTAGACAATGAATATGTGGTTCAATGTTGTTACTATAAATCAGGAAAATGGTTGAGACTTCTATATGCCACCTTAGTTTCTCTACATTTGTGAGTAGATTCTTGTGTAGTAGAATCTATTAAAAAGTTTCAATCTTTTAGAATTTTCCTTTGTGAGCATTTCAGCCTAGTAAACTTTGCATTGTGCTTTTTCTTTCATGTTCTTATGCTTGACTACCTCCTTAGTTATCCTTGACTACCTCCCTACTGAGATGCATATCCCTTTGAAGTGATCCATGTTTGGTGCTGCTATGATTCTTTGTTTGAAGCTGATGAGATATGTAGTTTCTCCATTCTTCTTTTGACTATGTTCCAGTCTTTTATGAAGAGTTTCTGTTTAAGCTTTGAGCTAGTGCTCTGTGATTTGTTGCTGGTCAACTTTCTTCTCAGCTGAAATTTATTTTCATGTTCCTCTTTAGTTATCTTTAGTTGTTTAGTATAATTGTTCCCTGCAGCCATGTTGATGCTATGACCATATTCACATATTTTGAATATTCTTTAATGTGCAGGAGGCCTGAGTATACTATTCCTTTGTCAAGTTTGAAGATGGCTCTAGGTTCAGAATTCTTATTTGAAAAATATTTCCAAAATGGATGTATTGAGTTCATCCTAGTAGTTTCTTGTGTGAATAATATGTTTGAAGATGATTTTTCTCCATTATATCTTGTTGAGGATGCTCATAATAGTTATTAGACCACACACTTGTTGAAGATGCTTTTCACCACCACAATAGCATTTATTTCAAGGTTTGGCTGGATAAAACCCAGTTGAAACGTGACCTGCAAGCCAAGGAGAAAGGAAAAAGTTGTAAAAGATTGGTAATTTTTTCCTAGGTCCTAGAGAAGGATGTATTGGTTTTTCCACACAACTGAAGTTTGACCACACCATTATATCTATCGTCATTTTCCATGTTTGTCACTATTCAACCACACCATTATCTTGGTAGGAGATTCATTTGATTTTAATTACAAGCCTTCCCTTAACCACTTGTTTTCTTTTTGTAGAATCTTCACACAAGCTTGAGGATAAACAAGATGGGCAGAACATAAGTTGGGACATTTGGACGAGGAATTTGATATTTGGTAATCCATATTACAATCACGTAAAGATTATTCCAGTAACCATATGAATTTGTTGGATGTGATTCAGTTAGTTTTCTTATTTCCAACTCCATGTCTTCAAGAAAAAAAGGACAAAAATGCCTATTCCAGACATGTGGAATGGTACAGGACAGAGATAACTTTGCCCACTTTGTCTCTTGGTTGCAAAGTACATGTGAGAGAGTCTACAGATTAGAAGGCTAATAACTCCATTGTGGTATCCTTTATGATACCAAATAAGATGAAAACTTCATTTGTTGATCTCCAACTACCACACTTGGTGGCTGCCATGCTTATTCCAACAACATTGTGACTGTAATTGTGTCAACACATCCCACTATCACACAGATAGCGAGGTGCTACGCGAAAACGTGCGGAAAACACCATAACCACAGATTATTAAAAACACGGGTTAATTAAAACCGATTGCGGAAAATGGATAAACTGTGAAACTATTATCCTGCAGAAAAACATGTTATATAAACATATACAAGCCTTGATACGTGTCCACAGCTTAGAAGGTCAGATGTTTAGTTGTCACATGAGTTCATCACCTGTCATATACATATACATAACGGCCCACATCCGGCCAGCAGTAGGATATACAAAGGATCAACAACCATACATCGTGAAACAACGTCAAAATGTTCCCAAGGACCTGAGAGTATAGGGATGACTCTAGACTCTACTACAAAATACCAAAATAGTAGCATATCCATCTCTTGCCTTCAACTGCTCGTCTTGCTGCTCGGCCGCAACTCCGCGACCACCACCACGCCTAGCACGAACACCTGAAAACCAGCGGGGTGAGACAATTGAACATTGTCCCAGCGAGAAACATAACTCCCCGCTGAAACTATATAACCAAAGGAAGGTAAAGCAACAGCAATAGTTAACTGGTTAAAGGTACAACAGGAGCAGTCTATATATATATCAAAGCTTATTCATACCATCAAGCTTACCAGGCTGTACATAAGACATATCACCACTTATCTCTTTTTATGGAACATGATTGACAAGATAAGGTTTATAAGATCTTATCACATAACATGAGGAACGTATAAGCAACCGCAAGATATAGCAGGGTTAATTACACAAGAAAGGCTTCAACCAATGTTCTGTGTTTTGTCTTAACAATAAATACTATTCGGCTGAATTACGTATTATTATGCCCTGAGGTAGTGAGTCGTACCGCTCAAATCCAACCTTCGGTTGCGAAACCCAAAGTCGGTGCCATACAAGGTCAAATGGAAGAGTCGGACTCCATGACCTCCCACCTCGTAGTCAGTGTACGAGTACAATACAAGCATGACCGCAGTCTCATGCTTAAGTGGCCTCAGCCACAGGGTCAGCTCCATAGGCTACCCTTCCTCTAGCCCGCCTCGGTACAGGTCACGGCGCTAGTATATTTGAGCCACAGGCTTGTTCACCGTGCTCTGAGCTATGAACGCATTCATGCTCCCATATCACATATCCTAAGCCATGGGCCTATTCACCATGCTCTATTCATATCCCGAGTCTGCAACCGTAGCTGCACTCGAATCCTCACTATTTTAGGCTAGGAGAAACCTTGCATATTCAACAATATGCGCTTCGGGTTAACCTGTAAGAGAACCCGTTTCACCATCACCAGCTCCTGACGATGATGGATCTATGGCCAGGGCAACTACATGATATATTCTACTGTGATTAATTAGTATCTTTTATATGGATTGCAAGATTCAACCAAGTTATATAACATGCAAACTGTACAGGAAATAAACAACAACATTATGCTTTTATTGTAGTCACATCATTTTGATCCATCACAAGGATTCAACATCACATGTTATCACTTGGCCTCTTTCCAATCATCCAGATCCATCTCAAGGATCATCATATACCATGGGATCTCAATCCCTCATCATATACTTCCACTGCCTCTCAAGGCTTCATCATCATCATGGGATAGAAATCCCAAGCACATACAGATTATTTCAATATCAAGACTAACCATCACAGTAGAGTTACTCAACATATATATATATATATATATATACCTCATAGCCCTTCACTTGGCTATGCATCACCTGCATGGTTAGTATACACAAAAATCATAGGCTTAACAGAAAGACCATGCTTATCAATATAGGGTGACATTAAAGATTGTATACTTTCTCAACCATGCATCAACTTATGATCATATGCATAAGGCACATCATTACGCAAACCATCTTACCTGCTTACCATTTGTTTAGCATTATACAACACATCATGATGGTCACATATATGTGTAAAGGCATGTGCGTTACATAAACAAGCTTTACCATAATAACTATCATTACGCATGCAAAGAGTCACCATCGTTTTAATTAGAGTATTATCCAACATATCGGTTTTTCATGACAAGCAGAACCCTCACTAGAGGTACCCTCTACCCTCACCAAAAGTGGTATCAGGCAGGGCTCCTCACCTATCGTCCATCACACGACGCTCATCACATAACGGCTGACACACTAGCACCTATCGGCCAAGCGCATAACGTTGTGTCGCGCTGGCAACGCCGCGTTTCAAGGTATGTCGTGTACCTGTGTCGTGCAGGGGGTATCGGGCGACGCAGTGCCTTGCCCAGCTGCAACGCCCGTCACAAGGTAGGGTTGTCGGCCGTTACAGAACCAGTGTGACACCCGTCACAGACTGCTAGCAACGCTTACCTCAAAAGCACACAACAACTAAACTCCATCTAAGTCAGGGGTGTACTTAAGCTCAAACAACCAGCAAAGGGGCCTACCGTTCAACCAAGCAACTCATGGCCTAACGGCCATCACAGGGCAAAGTGAAGGTGTGACGCCAGTCAAGGAAAAACCCTAGAAAGAGTCACCACTATCACCAAGCTCACCCTTCTAGTCCATGGTGAGAGGAGGGTGTTGCTCAAGCAGCTAGAACACAAGCTCACCTCTCAACTAAAATGAGAGAGGGGTGTTGCCCATGCTACTAGAAGCTCAAACTCACTCCTCTAGACCAAGAAGAGAAAGGAGTATTGCTCACCAAGAAACCCTAGATCAAAGGTTCGGCCAACATGGTGCAACTAAGCAAGGAAACCAAACTAACAATAAGAACATAGAAGATGGTAGAGTAGTTAGGGTTAGGAGTTATGTAACCCGCCTTAAGCAAGCTCCAAGCTCCTAGCTCTAAGAACCACCAAGTAAGGAAGAAGGAGACTCCAAGGATATCAGCCACCAAACTTGCTCCTCCAAGGGTATCGGCCACCAACTTGCAAAAGAGAAGGGTGTGTCGTGCACTAAGGTGGAGAAGAAACTAAGGAACCAAAGGAACTCTTTGCAAGGGAAAGGAAACACCTATATAGAAGGGAAGGGAGGAAAAAACAAGGTAGAACCAAGCAAGGTGTCACCCACCTAGGGACACTTGTCCTAGTGCACGAGCCACCACTCTAGCAAGCCCTAGACACATGTCCAAGGCCATTGCTACATGCAAGCATCAAGCACCAAGTGTCCACTAGTGGTGACACAAATGAGGTCAAAGCTTGGTCAAAGGCTCTAGGGCGACACACTTGGGTGACACACCTCCATCATGGGCGACACAGCCCCTGGGCGACACAAGCTCCTCCAGGCTGACACAAGGTCAAACCAAGCAAAAGAAAGGCACCACAAGGCCCAACAAGCTCAACCAAGCCCAAAAGAACTCAAGCAATGAGCCCAAACCTTCCTCTCTACACTAGAGGAAGTAAGGAGAGAGAGGAACACCTCACAAGGTGACAAACTTGCCCACAAACCCTAGACTTGGGTTAATTGCAAGTAGCACCTCCAACTCTCAACAAAGCACAACCAAACCCTAATCACCACCAAAGGTGATTAGCAAGAAAAAAAGCATCAGGGTTAAGCAAAACAAATAGGGTAAACCCTAAACGAAGGTCAGGGTTCTTACAAGCTAACCCCCTTCAAGGGATTTCGTCCCCAAAATCTGAAGAGAAAAGTGAGGGATACTTCCTCCTCATCTCTTCCTCAAGCTCCCGCGTGGCTTCCTCAACGCCACGATGATGCCAAAGAACCTTCACAAGAACTAGGTCCTTCCTCTTCAGCTTCTTAACCCTTCTGTCAAGGATCGCCATAGGACCTTCCTTGTAGGCCACATCTTCATCAAGCTCAACTTCAACTAGCTGTATCACTATTCCTGAATCTGGATGACTTTTCTTCAGTATGCTGACATGGAACACTGGATGTAACCTGTGCAACTCTGGAGGCAACTCTAACTCGTAAGCTACTTTGCCAACATGTGATATAACTGGGTAAGGCCCCATATACCTGGGTGCTATCTTACCCTTCCGGCCAAACCATAGCACACCTTTCCACGAAGAGACTTTAAGATACACTTTGTCTCCTACTTGGAACTCCAAAGGTCGTCAACGATTGTCTGCGTAAGACTTCTGCCTGTCCTGTGCCGCTTTCAACTGTTGTTGTATCACTTTGATCTTTTTTGTCATCTGTTGTACTAACTCAGGACCCAAAAGCTGATACTCACCAGACTCGTACCAACATAAAGGAGATCTGCACTTCCTGCCATACAAGTCTTCATAAGGAGCCATATCAATGCTCCGCTGATAACTGTTGTTGTAGGCAAACTCTATCAAACTGAGATGTACATCCCAACTGTCTAGAAACTGCAAAACACAAGCTCGAAGGAGATCTTCTAAAGTCTGGATAGTTCTGTCAGACTATCCATTGGTCTGTGGGTGGAAGGCGGTACTGAACCTCAACTGTGTTCCCAACGCTTTGTGTAACTGTTCCTAGAGACGATTCGTGAATTGAGGACCTCTGTCAGAAACTATCGTTGCTGGTACACCATGCAAATGTACTACCTCATCCACATATACTCGATCGAGCTTCTCAACTGTATACGTCATCTTTACTGGTAGAAAATGGGCAGACTTCGTCAATCTATCCACTATCACCCAAATGGAATCATGATTCCTAGTTGTCCTGGGTAGTCCAACTACGAAATCCATGGTTATATGATCCCACTTCCACTGCGGTATTGGCATAGGTTGTAACATACCTGCCGGCTTCTGATGCTCAGCCTTCACTTACTGACATACCGCACATCTCGCCATGAACTCAGCTACATCTCTCTTCAAGCCAGGCCACCAATACAAGTCCTTCAGATCATGATACATCTTTGTGACACCTGGATGCATAGCATACATCGACATGTGTGCTTCCTCGAGTACTAACTTCCTCAGACCATCAGCATCGGGGACCACCATACTATCACGATAGAAAACTAGTCCATCCTCGAACTCATGGAACACATCACGCTTTTCACTGCCGAACTCAGATCTGATCAACTGTACTGCATCATCTGACTATTGTGCATCTTTGATCTACTGTCTCAGTGTAGGCTTGACTTGCATCTGTGCTAAAAGTCCAGCTAACAAGGAAACTTCCATCTACACATTCATCTGTTGTAAGGAAATAAACATATCACGTCTATAGCATACTAGGGAACTCAACTGTGCCTTCTTTGAAGAAAGAGAAGAAGACTTTCGGCTAAGTGCATCAGCTACCACATTTGCCTTACCAGGATGATACTCGATCGTGCAGTCGTAATCATTGATTAACTCCATCCATCGACGCTGTCGCATGTTCAACTCATGTTGCGAAAAGATGTACTTCAGATTCTTATGATCCGTAAAGATCTGACACACTTCCCCATAAAGATAGTGTCTCCAGATCTTTAACGCATGAACCACTACCGCCAATTCCAAATCATGAGTAGGATAGTTCTCCTCATGTTTCTTAAGTTGTCGCGAAGCAAAAGAAACCACATGATCTTCTTGCATCAGCACACAACCTAAACCTTTCTTGGAAGCATCGCAGAAAACAACGTAGCCCTTCCCAGGCTCTGGCAGCACAAGCACTGGCACACTAGTCAGCTTCTCCTTCAAACTTTGGAAAGCTTGCTGACAACGGTCAGTCCAGACAAAAGGTACATCCTTTCTAGTCAACTTAGACATTGGCAACGCAATTGCACTGAAGTCCTTGATAAACCTCCGGTAGTAACCTGCTAAACCCAAGAAACTACGAACTTCTGTCGGCGTCTTCGACTGCTCCCACTCTACAACGGAATCCACCTTCCTCGGGTCCACTTTAACTCCTTCTGCAGATATCACATGACCCAAGAAAGTCACTTCTTCCAACCAGAACTCACACTTGTTGAACTTGGCATACAGCTGATGTTGGCGAAGAAGAGTCAACACTTGTCAAATATGTTGCTCATGCTCTTGCCTGTCCCGACTATAGATCAAGATGTCATCTATAAAGACTACAACAAACTGATCTAGAAACGGACGGAACAATTTGTTCATCAAATCTATGAAAGCAGCAGGTGCATTGGTTAGTCTGAATGGCATAACCACAAACTCGAAGTGACCATACCTCGTCCGAAAAGCTGACTTTGGTATGTCATCCACCTTAATCCTCAATTGATGATATCCAGACCGTAGATCGATCTTTGAAAACATTGTAGCACCACGCAACTGATCGAACAGATCGTATATCCTCGGTAACGG
The DNA here is from genome assembly GCA_963693085.1 of Alisma plantago-aquatica. NCBI lineage: Eukaryota > Viridiplantae > Streptophyta > Magnoliopsida > Alismatales > Alismataceae > Alisma > Alisma plantago-aquatica. Next base: position 1,204,693,657 of record OY856411.1, on the reverse strand, counting down.
GTACTTGTTCTTGATCGTGACTTTGTTCAACTGCCGGTAGTCTATACATAACTGCATCGACCCATCCTTCTTCTTGACGAACAGCACTGGAGCACCCCAAAGCGACGTACTCGGTCAGATGAAACCTTTCTCCAACAACTCTTGCAACTACTTCTTAAGCTCTGCCATCTCTACTAGAGCCATCCTATACGGTGTCTGTGCAACTGGCTGCGTTCCTGGGACCAGATTGATCTCAAAATCAATCTCTCGGGGTGGAGGGACACTGGGGAACTCATCGGGAAACACGTCAGCAAACTCTCAGATGACTGACACTTCTTCAAGAATAGGACCTTTTGCCTTGGTAGCCACAACGGTATCCACAACGTGAGCTAAGAACGCCTCACATCCTTGTCGTAACAACTTGTCTGCCACCATGGCTGATACCAAACACGTCGGAAGAATCTTCCTATCTCCTTGGAAGATCCACTTCTCTCCCGCATCATCAAACATAGCCTGCTTGGAACCACAGTCCAAAACAACCTTATACTTCTCTAAGGTATCCATCCCAAGAATAACATCGAAACCATGCATATAAAGTGGTATAAGATCCACTTGAATGTTGTGTCCTGAGAAAGATAAGACACAAGATGGACACACTTCTCGAAGCATCGAGGAACCATCAAGAGGGGTTTCTAACAATAAGCTATCCTTCTTACAGCTAACAGGTAAACGACAGTTTTCAAGCATACTATAGGTGATAAAAGAGTGTGTAGCACCCGGGTCAACCAGAACAGATATAAAGCAAGGAGAAGACATATCAGAATGAAATAACTCCATCTAACCTGTCACCACTCGTGGGTTGACTATCGCTTCTGGCTGATTCATAGCGTAGAATCGAGCTGTTGCTTGCTATCCACGTCCTTTGCTTCCTTGAGAAGACGATCCAGCTTGCGAGGCTTGACCGCGTCCTCGACCTCTGCTGCCATTGGGCTGCTGTCTATCTGACCCTTGTTGATTCTGTCTTGGCTGCTGCGTCACTTCAACATCTCTATTCGGGCAATGTAACTTGAGATGTCCAGTCTGACCACAAAGATAACATGCCCTATCTTCAAACCGTGGCCTAGATGGCCCTGTCACTGTCACTGAAGCTGTACTATGTGCCTTAGATAGTGAAGAAACATATCCTCTTCCCTTACTCAGAGACCACTGTAACGGTACACTGGAACCTCTCATCACAGAAGGTGCTGAAAACTTTGGCTTGTTGAAGCCACCAAACCTCTGTCCCTGGAACTGAGCAGGCCTTTTCTTAGACATGGATTCTCTTTTCTCCCTTACTGATCGTTCAATCCTCCGGACAGATTCCACAAACGTAGCAAACCGTTCTCTGTTCTCCAACGCAGAAACAGGTGTTGTCAACTCAGCACTCAGACCCTTCTCAAAATGTCTAATCCGCTCCTCATCTGTTGCTGCCATGTGAGGACAAAACCTCAATATATCCATAAACTTGGCCTCATACTCGGTGATGTTCATCGTTCCTTGTCACAAGCTCTCAAACTGACTGATCTTCTCATCTAGATATGTCTTCGAGAAGTATCTGCTGACGAACTCGTGCCAGAAAACTTCCCAACCGATCACCTCACCAGGTCGCTTCTCCTCCTTGATGGTCCACCAGTGACCAGCACTACCCTTCAGAAGGTAGACAGTGTACTTTACTTTGTCTACTTCAGGTATGTCGAGGATCCAGAAAGCCTTCTCAAGACTTGTAGCCATAGATCTGCATCCGCTGGATCAGCCGTTCCAGCATAATCCGAAGCCCCGACTCGGAGAAGCCGCTCAAAGGTCTTCCCAATACCCGATGTTTCACCATGGAGAGCCTGTGCTCTCGGCGGAGGCACTGGCAATCTTTCAACCATGAGATTCATCGTAGCCATCATCTGCCCCATAAGTTGTTGATAGGCAGGGTGTTCAAGAATGGTTGGGTCAGGTTGGGGGACCTCAGGCACCCGATCTCCATGTGCCTGTCCTTCAGCTCCACTAGCTGAAGCAACATCGCTGTTCTCGGCAGCGTGTTCTTCATGATTTCCAGACATCTTGACTTCTCTTCCGCTGAGGGTAGAAGACGATCGTAAGAAAATCTGGACAACTCTCAAGAACAGACACAACCTAGTCCTCAATCCCTGTAGACTCAGCGAACCTAGAGCTCTGATACCAAAACTTGTGGCAACACATTCCACTATCACACAGATAGCGAGGTGTTACGTGAAAACGTGCGGAAAACACCATAACCATAGATTATCAAAAACATGGGTTATTTAAAACCGATTGCGGAAAACGGATAAACTATGGAACTATTACATTCAAGTCCTCATCCTGCAGAAAAACATGTTATATAAACATATACAAGCCTTGATACGTGTCCACAGCTTAGAAGGTCAGCTGTTTAGTCATCACATGAGTTCATCACCTGTCATATACATATACATAACGGCCCACATCTGGCCAGCAGCAGGATATACAAAGGATCAACAACCATACATCGTGAAAAAATGTCAAAACGTTCCCAATGACCTGAGAGTACAGGGATGACTCTAGACTCTACTACAAAACACCAAAATAGCAACATATCCATCTCTTGCCTTCTACTGCTCATCTTGCTGCTCGGCCACAACTCCGTGACCACCACCACACCTAGCACGAACACCTGAAAACCAGCGGGGTGAGATAATTGAACATTATACCAGCGAGAAACATAACTCCCCGCCGAAACTATATAACCAAAGGAAGGTAAAGCAACAGCAGCAGTTAACTGGTTAAAGGTACAACAGGAGCAGTCTATATATATATCAAATCTTATTCATACCATCAAGCTTACTAGGTTGTACATAAGACATATCACCACTTATCTCTTTTTATGGAACATGATTGAAAAGATAAGGTTTATAAGATCTTATCACATAACATGGGGAACGTATAAGCAACTGCAAGATATAGCAGGGTTAATTACACAAGCAAGGCCTCAACCAATGTTTTGTGTTTTGTCTCAACAATAAATACTATTTGGCTGAATTACGTATTATTATGCCCTGAGGAAGTGAGTCGTACCGCTCAAATCCAACCTTCGGTTGCGAAACCCAAAGCTGATGCCATACAAGGTCAAATGGAAGAGCTGAACTCCACGACCTCCCACCTCGTAGTCAGTGTACGAGTACAATACATGCAGGACCGCAGTCTCGTGCTTAAGTGGCCTCAGCCACATGGTCAGCTCCATAGGCTACCCTTCCTCTAACCCGCCTCGGTATAGGTCACGGTGCTAGTATATTTGAGCCACGGGCCTGTTCACCATGCTCTGAGCTATGAACGCATTCATTCTCCCATATCACATATCCTGAGCCATGGGCCTGTTCACCATGCTCTATTCATATCCCGAGTCTGCAACCATAGCTGCACTCGAATCCTCACTATTTTAGGCAAGGAGAAACCTCGTATATTCAACAATATGCACTCCGGGTTAACCTGTAAGAGAACCCGTTTCACCATCACCAGCTCCTGACGATGATGGATCTATGGCTAGGGCAACTACATGATATATTCCACTGTGATTAATTAGTATCTTTTATATGGATTGCAACATTCAACCAAGTTATATAACATGCAAACTGTACAGGAAATAAACAACAACATTATGCTTTTATTGTAGTCACATCATCCCGATCCATCACAAGGATTCAACATCACATGTTATCACTTGGCCTCTTGCCAATCATCCAGATCCATCTCAAGGATCATCATATACCATGGGATCTCAATCCCTCATCATATACTACCACTACCTCTCAAGGCTTCATCATCATCATGGGATAGCAATCCCAAGAACATACAGATTATTTCAATATCAAGAGTAACCATCATGGCAGAGTTACTCAACATATATATATATATATATACCTCATAGCCCTTCACTTGGCTATGCATCACCTGCACGGTTAGTATACACAACAATCATAGGCTTAACAGAAAGACCATGCTTATCAATTTAGGGTGACATCAAAGATTATATACTTTCTCAACCATGCATCAACTTATGATCATATGCATAAGGCACATCATTACGCAAACCATCTTACCTACTTACCATTTGTTTAGCATTATACAACACATCATGATGGTCACATATATGTGTAAAGGCATGTGTGTTACATAAACAAGCTTTACCATAATAACTATCATTAAGCATGCAAAGAGTCACCATCGTTTTAATTAGAGTATTATCCAACATATTGATTTTTCATGACAAGCAGAACCCTCACTAGAGGTACCCTCTACCCTCACCAAAAGTGGTATCGGGAAGGGCTCCTCACCTATCGTCCGTCACACGACGCTCATCACATAATGTCCGACACACTAGCACCTATCAGCCAAGCGCATAACGATGTGTCGCGCTGGCAACGCCGCGTTTCAAGGTATGTCGTGTACCTGTGTCGTGCAGGGGGTATCGGGCGACGCAGTGCCTTGCCCAGCTGCAATGCCCATCACAAGGTAGGGTTGTCAGCCATTACAGAACCAGTGTGACGCCCGTCACAGACTGCTAGCAAAGCTTACCTCAAAAGCACAACAATAACTAAACTCCATCTAAGTCAGGGGTGTACTTAAGCTCATACAACCAGCAAAGGGGCCTACCATTCAACCAAGCAACTCATGGTCTAACGGCCGTCACAGGGCAAAGTGAAGGTGTGACACCCGTCACAGAGACCAGGGTATTGTCCATCACCAACATAGCATATCATCTAAGGGTCTAGATCAAGAGGGTTGTCGGGCAGCACCTCCCCAAGCTCATAACAACTTAGGTGCAACTCACAAGATCATCATCTACCTCAAGCACATGGGCACCCAAAACCCTAGAGGGTCAACAAAATGGCTCACCTCAATCAACTAAGAAAGAGGGGTCTTGCACGTCATCTATCACCAAACGGACAATCAAGGAAAAACCCTAGAAAGAGTCACCACTATCACCAAGCTCACCCTTCTAGTCCATGGTGAGAGGAGGGTGTTGCTCAAGCAGCTAGAACACAATCTCACCTCTCAACTAAAACGAGAGAGGGGTGTTTCCCATGCTACTAGAAGCTCAAACTCACTCCTCTAGACCAAGAAGAGAAAGGAGTATTGCTCACCAAGAAACCCTAGATCAAAGGTTCGGCCAACATGGTGCAACTAAGAAAGGAAACCAAACTAACAACAAGAACATAGAAGATGGTAGAGTAGTTAGGGTTAGGAGTTATGTAACCCGCCTTAAGCAAGCTCCAAGCTCCTAGCTCTAAGCACCACCAAGCAAGGAAGAAGGAGACTCCAAGGATATCGGCCACCAAACTTGCTCCTTCAAGGGTATCGGCCACCAACTTGCAAAAGAGAAGGGTGTGTCGTGCACTAAGGTGGAGAAGAAACTAAGTAACCAAAGGAACTCTTAGCAAGGGAAAGGAAACACCTATATAGAAGGGAAGGCATGAGAAAACAAGGTAGAACCAAGCAAGGTGTCACCCACCTAGGGACACTTGTCCTAGTGCACGAGCCACCACTCTAGCAAGCCCTAGACACATGTCCAAGGTCATTGCTACATGCAAGCATCAAGCACCAAGTGTCCACTAGTGGTGACACAAACGAGGTCAAAGCTTGGTCAAAGGCTCTAGGGCAACACACTTGGGCGACACACCTCCATCATGGGCGACACAACCCCTGGGCGACACAACCCTAGGCGACACAAGCTCCTCCAGGCCGACACAAGGTCCAACCAGGCAAAAGAAAGGCACCACAAGGCCCAACAAGCTCAACCAAGCCCAAAAGAACTCAAGCAACGAGCCCAAACCTTCCTCTCTACACTAGAGGAAGTAAGGAGAGAGAGGAACACCTCACAAGGTGACAAACTTGCCCACAAACCCTAGACTTGGGTTAATTGCAAGTAGCACCTCCAACTCTCAACAAAGCACAACCAAACCCTAATCACCACCAAAGGTGATTAGCAAGCAACAAAGCATCAGGGTTAAGCAAAACAAACAGGGTAAACCCTAAACGAAGGTCAGGGTTCTTACAGTAATGTGAATTACTATTGACCGAGACTAAGAGAAATTGTCTTAGTTTAACTATTTCACTTATAACATTGTCAATACTACTGTAGAATCATTATGTATAATTTGGTTGTAACCATCAAGAGAATTGAGTTGTCACCACTCAAATAAAATAGGTAACGCACATGAATTTGATAGAGATCTTTTTTTGTTTTTATAGCTTGATTCTTTTTTGTTCCCACTGTAGGTTGACCAAGGATGGTGCTCATTGTCACAATGGAGTACTCTGAACTCGACAAAGTATTGAACACCTAGATGGGGTATGGATATAGTTCATGGTCTAGAAGAGAATGGGTTCTTGTTGTTGCTTGCCCTTGATGGATGAGTGAAATTATTTATATCATAATTCACCAAGCTATGTGCTTCAACATTGACCATAATTACTCTTGGGCTGCTGCAATCCTAGTATGTTGACCTTGTGAGATCTTTTATCATGAACACCACTGCTTTCAAATAAAATGGCAGGATGAGATGTGGTGACACAGGATGTTCCTCAGAAACAACATAAAGTTACACTAAGAATGTGTTCATTTTCCCCATAGGTTCTAAACTCAATTTGAAGCATAGGAGCCCGAGACCAATCCACCAATATCAAGGGAGATCATTAGACCACAGAAGCATGAGCATGGATACTTCTGACCTGCAAACATCACCTTATGCAAGCCTACATGATAAAAGTCCAAAAAGCAAGAAACTGTAATCAAGTAGATTTTGTATCATGAAAAGAACTAGAATGTTGGAAAGCATCAATGCCAACTGCATCAGAAATGGTAGTGGCCATTCCCTTTTCATCAACGTGTACCTGATTGTCGGAGATTTCATTTTAGATTTTTAAGATTCCATCTAAGGAAATTTTGTGTTCTTGCATTCATTAGAATTCAGAAGAGCCCCTTTTTCAAGGTAAGTCAATTCTCCACAATGCTTGGAGTATTTTGTGCAGTGTGAATCATGACCAGCAAGGTGTTTTTGACTTGCAGGTGTAACTAACTCTGGACTCAAATTCACTTCAGATGTAAATGTAGCAGTTCCATATGATTGTTGATTATTCAGTGTTATGTTATTCTTTTCTATTGTTGGACCTAAAGGTTTCAACTCGTCATTTATCAAATCAAGTGAGACAATAGAGCTTTCCTATATTTCTATTTTGTAGGATACATAATAGGAAACACCTTTGTCTTCACTCACATGCTCACAAAGTTATGTATTTAAAGTAGACTTTATGCACCCTAACACATCTGCATTTCTATCATTGGATGTGTTTTCATTACAGTTTGAAATTACCATCTCAACAGTGTGTCCAACATCATAGTTTGGATAGAACAATCACTAGATAAAGAAGGATCCTTCAATGCGTCACAAGGATTCTCAAATATTGTATCATGCAGAGTTGTTATTTCTTTGCTTTCCACTTCAGAAATATTGACAATACCACCATCAGAAACAACTGATGTAACAGTCTATGTGTCAGTGATTGTTTCATCCCTATCAAGTGATGGTTTGATCTCTAAGATGCATTCTTCTTATTCCACTCAGGGTTCAATGCAATGAGATACCTGATTAACTTCCAACGGATTTGAACGTTCAGTGTTTGCTAAGGCATAACCAAACATAGTGTTGTTCCCCTGGGTAGAAGGATTCAGATCTTCAACACGTGGTAGGATTCTATTTTCATCTATGTGCATTTTGATTTCTCCTGGATCATCCTTTTTCGATGGAGACTTTGGGTGATTTCCTTTGTGACTACAATAACTCAGATCTTCACTACTTGAAGAGCCTCTCTTTTCATCTACGTTCACATGGGTATCTACAATAACTAGTTGCTAAGATATATTAGTTAGTTCAAAACATAACATTTTAGTTAGTTCAAAACATATTAGTTAGTTCAAAACAAAACATAAAATATTATAGTTAGTAAGTATTCTATTTCCAGAAAATGTTGCTTCTCAGGATTCCTTGTTGAATGAGACCATTTTTCACCTGTACATGTGTTTGTTTTGTAGCAGCTAGGGAACTTCCCAGTCAGCAGCTGGGCATCGATAATCTTCACATTATAACCAGGATGCATCATCCCAAAGTAAGCACACTCTGTTTACTGGAGTCAAGAATATATTCCTTATTTTGTGACTTGTTAGTTTTTCTATGGTGTATAAACCAGATATCACATAGTATGAGATATTCTTTTCTATTTGGTTCTGAGATATTATAAATACATATACATTTGCATATAGTGGGTGTTTGAGTTTCTGATGTTGCTTTTGATACTCAGGTTTTTGTTGCTGCAATTTCAAAGAGGAAGCAAATTTGCCCATCTAACACTGAGATACTTTATGGGGGGAAACAAAATGCTCTACATCTTGGTAACTTTGGTCGAGATTCCAACATTATCACGGACCTCCACCACACAGATAAAGTCAGGTAAAGAGCTTATTGAGAAGACAACATTAGTACACCAATGTCTTTAGCTAGACATAACATATATTTTTACATGCAGATTCTTGGACAAGGCTTGCATCAGAGTTCAAGATAGAAGAAACATGAAGGAGAGTCTAGAGACTATGCTCAATATCTGAGGTTGAGCAAGTCAAAGTGGTACTCTCAGTCATTCCAATCTTCTCCTACACCATCATCTTCAACCAAGTCAAGATTGTATTGTTTATAATTTTTAATCTAACACATGCTCTTCTTCATGATGGTGCAACAACAATAAGAGCTCAAACAAAATATGAAGGCAATAAGGATGCTAAAATTGGCCGAGAAAGACAAAACTCTTTCGCAAAGATGTTAGTAGACCACTGAATCATTGATATATGAATATACTTTTCTTTGTATTGTGTAATAGGGATAAGGTATGCGTCCTCCCCATGTACATTCGACGCTTCATTATAAATGAAAGTAAGATTGTTGGAATTATGAGCATAACTTTCTCTAAATACTACAATTTTGTTACTAAAAGAGCTTGTGTATTAACAAATTACACTATATATATATATATATATATATATATATATATATATATATATATATATATATATATATATATATATATATATATTCGAACTAAGCATATATGTATGTTTACTAAATGGCACTACATATGTATCTATATGCATAATCAACTACATATATGTGTGTATAGTAACTGCTGCCTTTCCCTACACACTAATTACATATAAAATGTATTAAATTCATGTTTTTGCTACATACTAACTATATATGCAATTGTAGTCATACATTTAGCTATAATTATACTTATATTTAAATATGTAAGGACAATATCTAGCTACGCTTCCGGATACATATGAATTTGTAGCGAATGGATTATCTAACTACATATTTGAAAAATATAGTTAAAGGCTTTACCTATACGAGCATATACTACAATTTGTTTGTGTAAAAAAATATGTAATTAAAGCCTTTAGCTAGAAAATATGGGGTTTTCGCTACAATTTATTTTGTAGTTAAAGACCATTTTTTAGTAGTGTATGTGTGTATGCTTAAATTGCTTGGATTTATATACTTGTTTGAGCTACTTGTTCCCTATGATTAGTATGTTCATTTTTCTTGAAATATGTTGGAACAAACCTTGAACATAATTGAACATGTCCATTATATGAACCTTGTGTACCTGCTTGAATTCTCAGGGTAAGGGAACAAAGCATGTTGAAATAGGGTTATCTCATTGAATTAGGTCTTGAGGTCCCTCACATAGATAAAAGGGTTAGTTAATCTTGAGCACCCTTACGGACTCTTCCTTTGAGGAAGTTGGTCAATGGCCATATATTGTTGTTTAAGTATAATGGAAATGCACCTAAAACACGATTGTATGTTAATAAGAAAGTTTTTAATGTTGTTTGTTTCTTTATGCCATGTGAGGACAAAACCTCAATATATCCATAAACTTGGCCTCATACTCGGTGATGTTCATCGTTCCTTGTCACAGGCTCTCAAACTGACTGATCTTCTCATCTAGATACGTCTTCGGGAAGTATCTGCTGACGAACTCGTGCCAGAAAACTTCCCAACCGATCACCTCACCAGGTCACTTCTCCTTGATGGTCCACCAGTGACCAGCACTACCCTTCAGAAGGTAGACAGTGTGCTTTACTTTGTCTACTTCAGGTATGTCGAGGATCCGGAAAGCCTTCTCAAGACTTGTAGCCATAGATCTGCATCCGCTGGATCAGCCGTTCCAGCATAATCCAAAGCCCCGACTCGGCGAAGCCGCTCAAAGGTCTTCCCAATACCCGATGTTTCACCATGGAGAGCCTGTGCTCTCGGCGGAGGCACTGGCAATCTTTCAACCATGAGATTCATCGTAGCCATCATCTTCCCCATAAGTTGTTGATAGGAAGGGTGTTCAAGAATGGCTGGGTCAGGTTGGGGGACCTCAGGCACCCGATCTCCATGTGCCTGTCCTTCAGCTCCACTAGCTGAAGCAACATCGCTGTTCTCAGCAGCGTGTTCTTCATGATTTCCAGACATCTTGACTTCTCTTCCGCTGAGGGTAGAAGACGATCGTAAGAAAATCTGGACAACTCTCAAGAATAGACACAACCTAGTCCTCAATCCCTGTAGACTCAGCGAACCTAGAGCTCTGATACCAAAACTTGTGGCAACACATTCCACTATCACACAGATAGTGAGGTGTTATGTGAAAATGTGCGGAAAACACCATAACCATAGATTATCAAAAACATGGGTTATTTAAAACCGATTGCGGAAAACGGATAAACTATGGAACTATTACATTCAAGTCCTCGTCCTGCAGAAAAACATGTTATATAAACATATACAAGCCTTGATACGTGTCCACAGCTTAGAAGGTCAGCTGTTTAGTCATCACATGAGTTCATCACCTGTCATATACATATACATAACGGCCCACATCCGGCCAGCAGCAGGATATACAAAGGATCAACAACCATACATCGTGAAAAAATGTCAAAACGTTCCCAATGACCTGAGAGTACAGGGATGACTCTAGACTCTACTACAAAACACCAAAATAGCAACATATCCATCTCTTGCCTTCTACTGCTCATCTTGCTGCTCGGCCGCAACTCCGCGACCACCACCACACCTAGCACGAACACCTGAAAACCAGCGGGGTGAGATAATTGAACATTGTCCCAGCGAGAAACATAACTCACGCCGAAACTATATAACCAAAGGAAGGTAAAGCAACAGCAGCAGTTAACTGGTTAAAGGTACAACAGGAGCAGTCTATATATATATCAAAGCTTATTCATACCATCAAGCTTACTAGGCTGTACATAAGACATATCACCACTTATCTCTTTTTATGGAACATGATTGAAAAGATAAGGTTTATAAGATCTTATCACATAACATGGGGAACGTATAAGCAACTGCAAGATATAGCAGGGTTAATTACACAAGCAAGGCCTCAACCAATGTTTTGTGTTTTGTCTCAACAATAAATACTATTTGGCTGAATTACGTATTATTATGCCCTGAGGAAGTGAGTCATACCGCTCAAATCCAACCTTCGGTTGTGAAACCCAAAGCCGATGCCATACAAGGTCAAATGGAAGAGCTGAACTCCACGACCTCCCACCTCGTAGTCAGTGTAAGAGTACAATACATGCAGGACCGCAGTCTCGTGCTTAAGTGGCCTCAGCCACATGGTCAGCTCCATAGGCTACCCTTCCTCTAACCCGCCTCGGTATAGGTCACGGTGCTAGTATATTTGAGCCACGGGCCTGTTCACCATGCTCTGAGCTATGAACGCATTCATGCTCCCATATCACATATCCTGAGCCATGGGCCTGTTCACCATGCTCTATTCATATCCCGAGTCTGCAACCGTAGTTGCACTCGAATCCTCACTATTTTAGGCAAGGAGAAACCTCGTATATTCAACAATATGCACTCCGGGTTAACCTGTAAGAGAACCCGTTTCACCATCACCAGCTCCTGACGATGATGGATCTATGACTAGGGCAACTACATGATATATTCCACTGTGATTAATTAGTATCTTTTATATGGATTGCAAGATTCAACCAAGTTATATAACATGCAAACTGTACAGGAAATAAACAACAACATTATGCTTTTATTGTAGTCACATCATCCCGATCCATCACAAGGATTCAACATCACATGTTATCACTTGGCCTCTTGCCAATCATCCAGATCCATCTCAAGGATCATCATATACCATGGGATCTCAATCCCTCATCATATACTACCACTACCTCTCAAGGCTTCATCATCATCATGGGATAGCAATCCCAAGAACATACAGATTATTTCAGTATCAAGAGTAACCATCATGGCAGAGTTACTCAACATATATATATATATATACCTCATAGCCCTTCACTTGGCTATGCATCACCTGCACGGTTAGTATACACAACAATCATAGGCTTAACAGAAAGACCATGCTTATCAATTTAGGGTGACATCAAAGATTATATACTTTCTCAACCATGCATCAACTTATGATCATATGCATAAGGCACATCATTACGCAAACCATCTTACCTACTTACCATTTGTTTAGCATTATACAACACATCATGATGGTCACATATATGTGTAAAGGCATGTGTGTTACATAAACAAGCTTTACCATAATAACTATCATTAAGCATGCAAAGAGTCACCATCGTTTTAATTAGAGTATTATCCAACATATTGATTTTTCATGACAAGCAGAACCCTCACTAGAGGTACCCTCTACCCTCACCAAAAGTGGTATCGGGAAGGGCTCCTCACCTATCGTCCGTCACACGACGCTCATCACATAATGTCCGACACACTAGCACCTATCAGCCAAGCGCATAACGATGTGTCGCGCTGGCAACGCCGCGTTTCAAGGTATGTCGTGTACCTGTGTCGTGCAAGGGGTATCGGGCGACGCAGTGCCTTGCCCAGCTGCAATGCCCATCACAAGGTAGGGCTGTCAGCCATTACAGAACCAGTGTGACGCCCGTCACAGACTGCTAGCAACGCTTACCTCAAAAGCACAACAACAACTAAACTCCATCTAAGTCAGGGGTGTACTTAAGCTCAAACAACCAACAAAGGGGCCTACCATTCAACCAAGCAACTCATGGTCTAACAGCCGTCACAGGGCAAAGTGAAGGTGTGACACATGTCACAGAGACCAGGGTATTGTCCATCACCAACATAGCATATCGTCTAAGGGTCTAGATCAAGAGGGTTGTCGGGCAGCACCTCCCCAAGCTCATAACAACTAAGGTGCAACTCACAAGATCATCATCTACCTCAAGCACATGGGCACCCAAAACCCTAGAGGGTCAAGAAAATGGCTCACCTCAATCAACTAAGAAAGAGGGGTCTTGCACGTCATCTATCACCAAACGGACAATCAAGGAAAAACCCTAGAAAGAGTCACCACTATCACCAAGCTCACCCTTCTAGTCCATGGTGAGAGGAGGGTGTTGCTCAAGCAGCTAGAACACAAGCTCACCTCTCAACTAAAACGAGAGAGGGGTGTTTCCCATGCTACTAGAAGCTCAAACTCACTCCTCTAGACCAAGAAGAGAAAGGAGTATTGCTCACCAAGAAACCCTAGATCAAAGGTTCGGCCAACATGGTGCAACTAAGCAAGGAAACCAAACTAACAACAAGAACATAGAAGATGGTAGAGTAGTTAGGGTTAGGAGTTATGTAACCCGCCTTAAGAAAGCTCCAAGCTCCTAGCTCCAAGCACCACCAAGCAAGGAAGAAGGAGACTCCAAGGATATCGGCCACCAAACTTGCTCCTTCAAGGGTATCGGCCACCAACTTGCAAAAGAGAAGGGTGTGTCGTGCACTAAGGTGGAGAAGAAACTAAGTAACCAAATGAACTCTTAGCAAGGGAAAGGAAACACCTATATAGAAGGGAAGGGATGAAAAAACAAGGTAGAACCAAGCAAGGTGTCACCCACCTAGGGACACTTGTCCTAGTGCACGAGCCACCACTCTAGCAAGCCCTAGACACATGTCCAAGGTCATTGCTACATGCAAGCATCAAGCACCAAGTGTCCACTAGTGGTGACACAAACGAGGTCAAAGCTTGGTCAAAGGCTCTAGGGCAACACACTTGGGCGACACACCTCCATCATGGGCGACACAACCCCTGGGCGACACAACCCTAGGCGACACAAGCTCCTCCAGGCCGACACAAGGTCCAACCAGGCAAAAGAAAGGCACCACAAGGCCCAACAAGCTCAACCAAGCCCAAAAGAACTCAAGAAACGAGCCCAAACCTTCCTCTCTACACTAGAGGAAGTAAGGAGAGAGAGGAACACCTCACAAGGTGACAAACTTGCCCACAAACCCTAGACTTGGGTTAATTGCAAGTAGCACCTCCAACTCTCAACAAAGCACAACCAAACCCTAATCACCACCAAAGGTGATTAGCAAGCAACAAAGCATCAGGGTTAAGCAAAACAAACAGGGTAAACCCTAAACGAAGGTCAGGGTTCTTACAGTAATGTGAATTACTATTGACCGAGACTAAGAGAAATTGTCTTAGTTTAACTATTTCACTTATAACATTGTCAATACTACTGTAGAATCATTATGTATAATTTGGTTGTAACCATCAAGAGAATTGAGTTGTCACCACTCAAATAAAATAGGTAACGCACATGAATTTGATAGAGATCTTTTTTTGTTGTTATGGCTTGATTCTTTTTTGTTCCCACTGTAGGTTGACCAAGGATGGTGCTCATTGTCACAATGGAGTACTCTGAACTCGACAAAGTATTGAACACCTAGACGGGGTATGGATATAGTTCATGGTCTAGAAGAGAATGGGTTCTTGTTGGTGCTTGCCCTTGATGGATGAGTGAAATTATTTATATCATAATTCACCAAGCTATGTGCTTCAACATTGATCATAATTACTCTTGGGCTGTTGCAATCCTAGTATGTTGACCTTGTGAGATCTTTTATCATGAACACCACTGCTTTCAAATAAAATGGCAGGATGAGATGTGGTGACACAGGATGTTCCTCAGAAACAACATAAAGTTACACTAAGAATGTGTTCATTTTCCCCATAGGTTCTAAACTCAATTTGAAGCATAGGAGCCCGAGACCAATCCACCAATATCAAGGGAGATCATTAGACCACAGAAGCATGAGCATGGATACTTCTGACCTGCAAACATCACCTTATGCAAGCCTACATGACAAAAGTCCAAAAAGCAAGAAACTGTAATCAAGTAGATTTTGTATCATGAAAAGAACTAGAATGTTGGAAAGCATCAATGCCAACTGCATCAGAAATGGTAGTGGCCATTCCCTTTTCATCAACGTGTACCTGATTGTCGGAGATTTCATTTTAGATTTTTAAGATTCCATCTAAGGAAATTTTGTGTTCTCGCATTCATTAGAATTCAGAAGAGCCCCTTTTTCAAGGTAAGTCAATTCTCCACAATGCTTGGAGTATTTTGTGCAGTGTGAATCATGACCAGCAAGGTGTTTTTGACTTGCAGGTGTAACTAACTCTGGACTCAAATTCACTTCAGATGTAAATGTAGCAGTTCCATATGATTGTTGATTATTCAGTGTTATGTTATTCTTTTCTATTGTTGGACCTAAAGGTTGCAACTCGTCATTTATCAAATCAAGTGAGACAATAGAGCTTTCCTATATTTCTATTTTGTAGGATACATAATAGGAAACACCTTTGTCTTCACTCACATGCTCACAAAGTTATGTATTTAAAGTAGACTTTATGCACCCTAACACATCTGCATTTCTATCATTGGATGTGTTTTCATTACAGTTTGAAATTACCATCTCAACAGTGTGTCCAACATCATAGTTTGGATAGAACAATCACTAGATAAAGAAGGATCCTTCAATGCGTCACAAGGATTCTCAAATATTGTATCATGCAGAGTTGTTATTTCCTTGCTTTCCACTTCAGAAATATTGACAATACCACCATCAGAAACAACTGATGTAACAGTCTATGTGTCAGTGATTGTTTCATCCCTATCAAGTGATGGTTTGATCTCTAAGATGCATTCTTCTTATTCCACTCAGGGTTCAATGCAATGAGATACCTGATTAACTTCCAACGGATTTGAACGTTCAGTGTTTGCTAAGGCATAACCAAACATAGTGTTGTTCCCCTGGGTAGAAGGATTCAGATCTTCAACACGTGGTAGGATTCTATTTTCATCTATGTGCATTCTGATTTCTCCTGGATCATCCTTTTTCGATGGAGACTTTGGGTGATTTCCTTTGTGACTACAATAACTCAGATCTTCACTACTTGAAGAGCCTCTCTTTTCATCTACGTTCACATGGGTATCTACAATAACTAGTTGCTAAGATATATTAGTTAGTTCAAAACATAACATTTTAGTTAGTTCAAAACATATTAGTTAGTTCAAAACAAAACATAAAATATTATAGTTAGTAAGTATTCTATTTCCAGAAAATGTTGCTTCTCAGGATTCCTTGTTGAATGAGACCATTTTTCATCTGTACATGTGTTTGTTTTGTAGCAGCTAGGGAACTTCCCAGTCAGCAGCTGGGCATCGATAATCTTCACATTATAACCAGGATGCATCATCCCAAAGTAAGCACACTCTGTTTACTGGAGTCAAGAATATATTCCTTATTTTGTGACTTGTTAGTTTTTCTATGGTGTATAAACCAGATATCACATGGTATGAGATATTCTTTTCTATTTGGTTCTGAGATATTATAAATACATATACATTTGCATATAGTGGGTGTTTGAGTTTCTGATGTTGCTTTTGATACTCAGGTTTTTGTTGCTGCAATTTCAAAGAGGAAGCAAATTTGCCCATCTAACACTGAGATACTTTATGGGTGGAAACAAAATGCTCTACATCTTGGTAACTTTGTTCGAGATTCCAACATTATCACGGACCTCCACCACACAGATAAAGTCAGGTAAAGAGCTTATTGAGAAGACAACATTAGTACACCAATGTCTTTAGCTAGACATAACATATATTTTTACATGCAGATTCTTGGACAAGGCTTGCATCAGAGTTCAAGATAGAAGAAACATGAAGGAGAGTCTAGAGACTACGCTCAATATCTGAGGTTGAGCAAGTAAAAGTGGTACTCTCAGTCGTTCCAATCTTCTCCTACACCATCATCTTCAACCAAGTCAAGATTGTATTGTTTATAATTTTTAATCTAACACATGCTCTTCTTCATGATGGTGCAACAACAATAAGAGCTCAAACAAAATATGAAGGCAATAAGGATGCTAAAATTGGCCGAGAAAGACAAAACTCTTTCGCAAAGATGTTAGTAGACCACTGAATCATTGATATATGTATATACTTTTCTTTGTATTGTGTAATAGGGATAAGGTATGTATCCTCCCCATGTACATTCGACGCTTCATTATAAATGAAAGTAAGATTGTTGGCATTATGAGCATAACTTTCTCTAAATACTACAATTTTGTTACTAAAAGAGCTTGTGTATTAACAAATTACACTATATATATATATATATATATATATATATATATATATATATATATATATATATATATATATATATTCGAACTAAGCATATATGTATGTTTACTAAATGGAACTACATATGTATCTATATGCATAATCAACTACATATATGTGTGTATAGTAACTGCTGCCTTTCCCTACACACTAATTACATATAAAATGTATTAAATTCATGTTTTTGCTACATACTAACTATATATGCAATTGTAGTCATACATTTAGCTATAATTATACTTATATTTAAATATGTAAGGACAATATCTAGCTACGCTTCCGGATACATATGAATTTGTAGCGAATGGATTATCTAACTACATATTTGAAAAATATAGTTAAAGGCTTTACCTATACGAGCATATACTACAATTTGTTTGTGTAAAAAAATATGTAATTAAAGCCTTTAGCTAGAAAATATGGGGTTTTCGCTACAATTTATTTTGTAGTTAAAGACCATTTTTTAGTAGTGTATGTTTGTATGCTTAAATTGCTTGGATTTATATACTTGTTTGAGCTACTTGTTCCCTATGATTAGTATGTTCATTTTTCTTGAAATATGTTGGAACAAACCTTGAACATAATTGAACATGTCCATTATATGAACCTTGTGTACCTGCTTGAATTCTCAGGGTAAGGGAACAAAGCATGTTGAAATAGGGTTATCTCATTGAATTAGGTCTTAGATAAAAGGGTTAGTTAATCTTGAGCACCCTTACGGACTCTTCCTTTGAGGAAGTTGGTCAATGGCCATATATTGTTGTTTAAGTATAATGGAAATGCACCTAAAACACGATTGTATGTTAATAAGAAAGTTTTTAATGTTGTTTGTTTCTTTCTTGCTATCATATTAAGTTTTTGCAAGCATATATGTTTCTTAAACCCGCGAGTTTATGTATTTTATAGCGTACTTAGCACAGTTGTGTTGATGTGTACCCTTTTTATGACTTTAAGTAACATGTACACTATGACTCTCTCTATGATCAATGCTTCCGTTCTATTATGATAATATGATGATCTTACTTTGACGATCTCTATTGACATGCAAATGAAATTCACATGGGTTTATATATGGGTTTAAGATCTTATTTTAGGTACTAGTTTAGTTTCTTTTGTGCCATGCTATCTCTTATCTTATCCTTGTTTGTGGTTTTATCCATGCATATGTTATGTGATCCATTCTAGAGACAGACACCCGAGTCCACTCGCCTTTGGCTGTGTAGCCATTAGGAGTGTAGACTTAGGGTAACAAATGGTTTGGTGACAAGTGTGGTTGCCCCACATGTTTTTAGGTTTAATGAAAGCAACAAAAATTATGGGGTGATAAAGACTTAATAAAGTTTAACATAGGTTAACTCTAGAATGTTCATGTACTTTGCATTTCCTGATATGTTGGATGGTTAGTTGATATGATTCATGATTCATACTTCCTTTATTGTTCTTTTAGTTTTGAAGTATGAAAGTGGATTAGGTTTTAGATCGTATTGTAATTTCTTGTTTATGAATATAAATGTAACCTACCTACAATGATTAATAAAAATGAGTTTAGTTCATTGTGAAGTATGTACTTTGAATTAAGTTTTATATTATGTTGTTCTCTAGTTCATCTAAGTTTTTATGTTGAGTTTTTGGCTTGTTTGGAACGTTTGAGATGTGACTTGTGGGTCTTGGCTTTAGGATTGTAGGATATTTGGGAATACTAAGCATATCTAACATGTTGGTTTGTACATTTGTGTTATGAGATTGATGGCTATGTCTAACTCAGAGTTTTGAGATATGAGTTTCAACCAGTTAAGAAAAGTTTTCTTAGGTTTTTTATCATCTTCATTGTCGAGCTTTTGTTGTGCGCTTGTTTAATATGGGCTTCATTTGAGGAGTTAACCTTATTATCGTGTTAGGGTTTAATAAGAAGGAATGCAATACATTATAGTTAGGGAAAGAGAAATGCATGTATGTATCTGAGCTGCCTTAGAAAGTGTGCATGTGGTCCTCGTAGAACAAGGCAAAACGGAAACAATTAGAGTATTCTACCACCTCAAACTTGCAATGGCATACCATTTTGTAGGATTTCCCGACAGTGAAAGTTTGTTTTCATTCATTTCTTTCCTATATTTGATATATATTAATGTGGGGAACTTTAGGACGCACACGCACCTGTTGGGAACTCTCCATGTTTGATGAGGGCCGGCCGTTCTCCATGGCTTGTTTAAAACACGACTTGTTTAGTTTTTCCGCTATACGTTTGTCACGTTTGGAATGTTTTGATTATATAGCGCGTGTGGCGTTACTGCTGACTAACGAGATGATCATACACGGGAAGAAGAAGGTACCGTCCGCATCGTGCTAATCAATAATTAATGACTCAATCAGGAAGACCGTGCAGGGGTTTATTATAGATGTTTGCTCACTTGTCATTCGTCGCTGGATTACTCGGTTTGTTTGGAAATATGGATAAGTGCAGTCAGTAAAGATTGGGCTCGCCTTTTATATCTGACGCCTCAACTCCAGCATAAGGATGAGAAATGAGAACCAACATTTTCTTCTGTCACACTCCTAAATTAGAAGTAGTCTCCGTCCATCCAACCAGAAACTTTCCCCATAAACACAAAACGTCTGAAAGAAAACAGCTCATTCCTTTGGTTTGAGATTGTCAGTATACATTTGTACTCTGCTCCCAAACAAGCCCCTAAATTGTATGAAGCAGGCAACAAGGGAACACAGAACGGGGCGTCTTTTGATTACTCATTTTTGTTTTGGAGTTGATGGTAGGGGCATGAAATAAAACTGTATATTTCTACAGGAAAGAGTAGAATTGAATTGCATGAAACTGGTTAATAGAATTAAATGTTAAATTGTGAATATAAAGAGAGGATTCGCATGTCAAACTGTTTTTTTTTTAGGAGAAATTCCTGATTGGAATCAGGAGATTTTATAGAAAGAAAACAGAGATTTTCTAACTAGGTAAAAAGAAACTGTTAAGTTTCTCTGTGACAAAGAGAGGATTGGCATGTGAAACCATTTTTTTTCCTAAGGAGAAACTCCTGAGTGAAATCAGAAGACTCAAAACACACAAAAAAAAATAGGGTGAACATAAACTGTAAAGATGGCCAAAGAGAAAAAAAAAAGAATGTAGTATTCACACAAATGTGAAGGAACACGTTGCTCCTGATTTCAAAGTTTTACCAACTGTCGGGTGATTGATTTAGCAGCCCGCTCGTCTTCCGTCATCTCTTCACTCAAACAGATACGTTGTTGTGACAGAGAAACACGGCCGTTTTGTTTCGCGAACAAAAGGGAAGAGATTGGGAATGTGGAAGGAGATGAGAGAGAGATTCCCCACGCTGTGATTGTATGTGTTGTAAATGACACGCAAGTATAGTAACACTGCAGGTTATCAATCAGACTTTGTAGATGATGAGGAAGCACGGTAGGACTGCCCCTGGGTCGAACACAAGCAGTTCGCCTTTCCCAACCGCCACCGAGTCATACTGGTAATCCTCACCCGTTTCAGATCCGTTGCAACTATCGTCATCATCATCAACGCGAACCCGACCGGCTATGACCCGGCAAACGAGCATGGCTCTTCTCCCACCGCGGGCACCGCCGCCGCTCTCGTGCGCCTCCCCGCTCCCAGCGTACGTTCTGACCACGCCCCCTGTTCCGGCGTTGACGGAAGCCGAGAACACCACGGATGGAGTGCCTGCCTTCCCAAGGTGCTGCAGAGCCGCCGCCGCCGTCGCAGCCATTGGTACCGCGGCGGCGGGTCGGAACCGCATCATCTCGTTCCCGTCGGCTGCGCACCTGGCGTCCGAGGCACCGGCTCTAGAGCGGACTGCGGCGCGGCACGCTTCAAACCTGGAGACTGCGGTGCTGGGGTTATGGACGCGGAACAACATCTCGATCTCGCCGGAGAAGTGCTGCGGCGGTTGCTGGTCTGCCCAGCTGGAGGTGAAGATGATCTCGACGACCTGGCGTGACGAGTGGCCGCGCGCTAGTTCTGTCAGTGTCGGGAAAGAGGAAGGGGCGCAGAAGACAGGGGAAGGACTCTTGAGGCTGTTAAGAGGCAGGCGATGCTGCGACGCTCCCTTCACAGCTCCTCCTTTCGTCTTCTTCCCTTGCTGCTGCTGCTGTTTAGCTGTCTTGCTGCTGTGCCTCTGTTGGCCGTGGTGGTGCGAGATAGGACCAGCGCCGCGGCAGCCGCGCGTGACTGGTTTCCTGGAGAAGAGAGGAACGACGTCTCGGTTTGAGTTGCCGCATCCGAGGGGCAACAGCGGGACTTTTTTGCTGGAAGACGAGGTGGATGCGGAGGAGGAAGAGGATTGGGAAGTACAAGGAGACGGCGGTTTCGGCGGCTTCTTCCTCGGAGCCGTTGAATCGAAAGGGAGCGGGTGGTACACAATGTCATCCAGGACGCTTGATTTGCAGTGGATGCTTTTCAGCCAAGCCGTCGCCATGAATGGCGGCGGAATCGGGACGGACCACGTCCGCCGCTGCACGCTTCTTCTCGATGTTGAGGAGGGTCGAGGGGGAGAGACAGACAGATAGGCAGAGAGAAGGGCGGAATGAGATTGGTGTGTGTGGTATGGAATGGCGGAGAGAGGAAGCGGAGGAGCTGGATAGATAATTCGGTGGGGGTGAGACTGAGAGAGAGAAGAGACGAGAGACAAGGCTGGACTGGAAGAGAAGGAAGATTAGAAAGAGGGTAAGCTGTGTCTGTGTGGGGGAGCTTTTATTGTGTCCGTTCGGCGTCTGTCGTCGTAGTAGCGGTAGGATGTTTGTGTGGGAGAGGAAGAGGAGGTGAAACGAAAGAGAGAGAACTACGGACTGATATTAGGAGGAGAGAGAGAGACGGACAGAGTTTCTACTTGCTGACTGTTATAGGCCGATAGCCTTTTCTCTCTCTCTATCTCAATCTCTGCTGGCCTGGCTGCGCCTCCGCTCAGCTGTCTCCCTTGTCCCTTGTTATAGGGGGAGCATAGCCTTCCTTCTTCGCTCCACTCCATTTTCGTTTCTTTCTCATTTCTCACTACGCTCTATTCCGGATTTGTCTGTGTCTCTATTATATACCATCATCAGAAAGTAATTACAAACAAACTACTTTCCTATAATAACTCCGTTCCCATGATCTCATCATCCCCTTTTGATTTCTCCCAATGGTTGTTTGATATATATCCTGTTCTAAAATATAGACTACGTCTTTCCTTTTTTTTTACTTGGCACCCCACTAGTAGCCTACTAGCCTGTTGTTTTATCCTATTTGTTCAACCACCCGTCAAACTAAACAATATCTACAACACCCATCCTCCACCTTCACTTGTAACTTTGGTTGTCTTTGCTGATGTTCTTCTCCAAACCAGTTGACTGGAACCTTCTAACTAACAAGTTGGCCGGGAGATGGAGACTACTGGCTGGGTGGGATCAGGATGGATGCTTCCTTATTGGATCAACATTCTTTTCTTTTCTCGGTTTTCTGTTACTATATATGCGAGGCTCTCTTTAAGATATTATAATTTATACTACTTCAAACATATATATATTTTCTTTAATAGGTATATAATATAACACATCTTATTACAGTAAAATTGATATTTACAACATCAGTTTACGCTGTAATACAAAACGAGTATTTATATTATAAATTTGATCATCTCATTACAAATAGGTACCTTTCTATTACAAATAGATATACATATAATTAAAATTATAATCTATACTCACGCAGGTAGTGGATGAATGGCATATATATATATATATATATATATATATATATATATATATATATATATATATATATATATATATATATATATATATATATATATATATATATATATATATATATATATATATATATATATATATATGCGAGACTAGCATGTTAGAAAATTATAATCTATACTATTTCAAACATGTATGTATATCTCGATATTTTATATTGATATGCTTAAATGGGTATATACAGAATGGTAAGAGTTTGAATGATTTGTTCTTTCTATGAATGGAAACAAAACATGTGGTATCTACAGACCACCAACCCCTTGTGTTTTCAAGAAATTAGGTTGGTTGAAACTTTCTTGGGTAATTCTAGCATGTCAAAATTGTCACAGATCATTGCTTGGATTTTTTTTCTTAGGAATTCCAGCTGATTGTGCTTTACAAGTTAAGAAATATGGCTTGGGTGGAGCTAGGGTTATTTATGTGGTTGTGTGTAACTAGATGAATGCATGTTAATTGATGAAATTATCTTATTTCTAACTGAATTTAGTGACATTAATATCAATTAAACAACATACTCGTATATTTTTATCCGTGCCTTGAGAATATCTAGTTAAGTGGGGGCTAATGCAGTACATTACTATTCTAGATTTTGGTTTCGGGGAAATTGAGGGGGTTCTAATGCAATCAAGGTGAATAAAAAACAACAATGCACTTTACAAGAAACTAATATGGTGATTTAGACTAATGATTTAGACATAATTAAAGTTTTCTTTTGGTGGAGGGAGGTCAAAAATGGTTTGAGGTTATGGGGTGTTCGCATCGACTGAACTCCATCAAAAATATGTCTTACTGAGAATATGTGACTCCAAATGGACCTTGAGGTCAGATGGTTTTTCTTCTTTCTAGAGGAACTAGCAGACAACTACACAACCCTTACGGTCAAATTAGCCTTTTTCATCAAAACCAACTAACCATAGTGAACTGGATGACCCGAAAGTACATGATTTATTGAATGAAATATCCATTGGTGATTGTTGCCTGAAGTATTAAAAAAATGATTGTTGCAATGGTTTGTTAAATGTTTGAATAAGAACTTCAAAATATATATATAGTTAAAAAATAACACCCTTAAACCTCTCATAGATGAGTTACCACATCGAGAGTACAAAAATGAGAAGAAAAAAGATGAGTGAGAGAATAGGGATGGCTTCATAATACATTTGTATGTAAAAACGAACAGTTTAAGCACTTTTGAGATATTGAAACATCTTTCACCTTGATGACACCAAATAATAAAAAATGCATCTATTGATTGCATTTATGAGGTTTATGGGTGAAATTTTGGGGAATTGTTGCTTGGATATTTACTAGTCGAGATGTATTTTTTATTAATAAGTATATGCTTTTGAGTATTCTTTGTGAATATAGGATTATCTTTTAAGGAAGTTCCAAAGAATTAACCTACGTCTATGCTAAAATTTCTTACACCAACCGAAATGGTGAGAATGGTCAAAAGTGAATGAATTATTTTGGAGCTAATGAATCGTAGTTCTGTATTCTTTTCATTTATGAAATTCCTTATGCGTCTTTTTTTTCTTTAGCATAAGGGTTTACAGATTGATTCGTATGGAGTTTATCCTATTCACAATTAATGTAGAGGATTTGTCTCAAACGGGATAAGTAAATGAAGTATGCTTGCAAGTAGAAAATGGTCTATATGGAATTAGAATTTAGGGCATCCAATTATTGTGGATAACCTTACCTAACTTTCGATACATACTGACAAGATTAAACCAGAAAGAAATTGTTCATTCTAATGATAAGGTTGTAGTGAACTAAGTAAATTACATGAAACTTTCAAATCTAGTCCTTGGCTGAAAATGGGAGGTAAGGCCTTGATTTTGGGATTAAATCATGTAAATGGAAGAAGTACTCCTATTTAGTTATTATTAATAAATTTTTAAGGTGTTCGACCTTATTAGGGTATTAGAAACCTGGTAATCATATTGTGATCATTTCAAGACTTAAAGGGAATCTCCACATTAATGCATGCATTTTCCATTAAGTATATTATATTGAGTTAAGAGGAAACAATAAATTGATTCTAGTAGAAGAAAACATGCCAACTTTACTTCTCAAATTAAATAGTTTCTACGATTATAGAAAGATATACATTTGATTACCGGAAACTTAAGTAGATTTGAAACTTGTATTATGAGGACCTAATGGTAAAAGGATGAACATGAGTAATGGATTTAATTTTAAATGATAAGATATGTGAAAATCATATTAAAATAAATCAAAATAAGTGTTTAATATATTTATTCCAAATATAATAGATTCTATAAACTTGAGCAGAATACAATCAAGTCAAGTCTATAAAGAAACTATATGAGGTATATTGTAGTGTACTTACTAGGAATATGGAAAAGATGTCTAAGAAACAGAATAATGAGTTGAATATAACAAACTAACTAAGAAAATAAATGGATGGAGTTGATATTCTAACCCTAACCCAAAAAAATAATTCATATATTGACAATGCACAAATGTACTTATAAGTGGACAAATGTGAATGCATAAATTCTCTATTCAAGATAGACAATCCAGTCCACACTTTGTTCAACTGAAAAGAAACATGAATGATGGATTCAAGATTGCTTTTCTATACCTTAGTCTATGAGCAAGTAATTGATGATATAAACATGAAATCTACTCTTCTACGACCATGGAATGATTCCAAGGTTATTATATCATATGATTGTAGTAATATCTTATGTTTTCTCTAATGCATGGTACACGTGTGAAATGACATCTTAATGAGAAGATGTATTGAATGGGATTGATATGATATCCAATGTGGTATTATCTAGTGAATATCAAGCTATGGAAAATTATTGAGAAATAGTAACCAATGGGTATAGCCTAGAGTAGCTTTCCTAACCAAAACCATAGCAATCTGTTACCCCATAGCACAAAACACTAGAGAAAGGAATAGGAGAAACTTCAAGCACTATCTTACACCTAGTGTTGAGACATCTAGGTTCTAACATAGAATCTAAGTCAGATCTAAACTCTAAGAAAAAATTTAGTACGTTTCTAGGGTTTATATTCAAGGTTTTCATATTTGCATTGTGTATTGAGAAATTATAAGGCACAACTATTGTTCATTCTTAGGTACAACCTATAACAAACCCGAATTTTCTGCCCTATGGGATGAACTCCTAGACCATTATCCTAGTATATTAGACACAATTTTAAGTGTGGAAGATAAATTATTTTGACATACAATGAACAAACTTGATGCAAACACTAGAACAATAAAACATATACAACGATGCATTTATTAAAAGGACATTTGCAATAATTTACTGTTACAATTTTGGCATTTACAATAAAAGTGTACATGTGTTCTACCTAGAAGGATCTTCAATAGGTACAACCTAAACAACCACTCAAATATTTTTCTTCATGTACATGCTATGCTCTGAACCTAAAACATACATGAAACAAGCGGATCAACATACATGGTGTTGTATATTGGTAGAAAGATACATATATTTAAAGTTTTCATAAATCAAAAAGTTTGTAGAAGAAAAAGAAAGAAGATAAAAGGAAATAGTCCTTTGATAATTAAAATACAACAGTTTTATTCATTTTTGTAGATGAGTTACATTACTAAGGTATACTAGTAGTGAAACTTAAATATTGGGCCCAACCTTATGTACCAAGTACTCTAGGGTATTTGCCTATGCACCTTGTACTCTACGGAAATCCACATACACCTTGTTCTCTAAGGAGGTGTACTAGTGTAATGACCCCACCTCCCAGTAACCCCCAATTAAGGGAGACCAAGAGGTCATAGCCGTTATCCTAATTTCCGGATCAAAGGTTCGACAATTAATCTATAATAATTATCAAATTCTACTAAACTAAACTGAAAGGCTGTAATAAAAGTTAACTTCGCAAACATTTTTCAAAAACTTGGACATCTACTTCTATCCACATACGGAGTCTATTCTAACTAATCCTCCTTTGCACTTTAATTCTCATTTACTTCTACATATGCCACTTTACTGTTTGTTCTTTTCACTTGTACCTAAAATGCCGACAAACAAAACGTCGGTCAGCATAAAGCTAGTATGTGGGGGAAACAATAATCGTGTAATTAATAACAACATATTGCAGTCAATTACAGTTTAACAACCAACTTTACATTTTAAATATAACTGCGCGATCCACACATATCCTATCCTCTGCGCTGTCCCTACAATGGACTTAGATGCTACCTTCGTTATGGTAGATCCCCATTAAACCCCCAGACGTGATCCTACCTAACAGGTGAATCAGTTTCTAGGGTTGAGTCACTTGTCACTTCCCATAGGTAGCCCACTCCTTAACTCATGGCGTGTTATAGAGTCTCATGGAACTACACGTGGGTAGCCTAATTTCTAACTCATGATAGCCTAGACCTTACTCTAGGTTACCCTTTTTAGCATTTGTAAAGCCAGAGAAGAGGATCTGAATCTAATCCAGTTATATACATATACATTTATAGTGATAATCATAGTCACTTTATAGTTGCATGAAATAAAACTCATCCAAGCAGTTTATTTCAAGAAACCGATAAAATCTCTGAGAATCGTCATGAAACTAAGGTGGTTATTCATAAACATAACCACATACCTATCAGGCTGATTTGAGACAGAACAATCCAATCAAGAAATCCAAATAGGCAAGCAAGCACATTATGAGATCCTGAAATATGCATACAATTTTCTATTATTAAACATACCATCAAGATCTACTAAACCTAGCTCGCTTCCTAGGGTTTCTAGTCCACTTTTAGGGTTTCCATTGCAATTAGGGTTTCCTCTCATCTTTCACTATTGTAAACCTTAATTTAATACAATTACTCACAAACCCTAATTATCTCATCCATTCTTCTCAAAAGATATTAATGTTACCTTTTAACAACATATAACCTTATTTTCATATCAAAGACATCATTATCCATCAATTAAGCCCATTAAGCCTCTTTTACATTAAAACTACCATTTTTATCCTTTTAATCCATGGCAAGATCACTATGCTCATTTATCATCAATTCATAGTTCATTATGGTCTAATTCACATATTAACTCTTTTTGTCATTAATTCTTCCTTTATTCATTAGAAAAACCCTAATTACTACATTAAGGGTATTTATCCACAATTAGGAACCTTTTATACTTGAAAAATCTTAAAATTATCATATCTCAACTTTAATCATGAAATTGATCAATTAAAGCCATTAACAGTCTCATTCACTAATATTAGGGTTTCAAGGCCCATTAAAGCATATTTACGCACATGAAACTCCAAATTGACAAATTCTATGCAAAATTCATCCTTTTTGTTCTTAATATACCTTTTTACAATTAACAGGTTAATATCAACTTTAATCATCCATTAAACCCATTAAATACATTAATCATCTCAAAATAGGGTTTCTTAATCTTTAATTCATTAAAGTTAATAACTTACACTACTTTTCGAATTGCAAGAGGAATTAGTCTCTAAAACCATTTTTAATGAATTCCTCTCATTTTGCTGAGCAAAATACATATAGTATATGTATCCATTCAAGTTGCGGTTAATTAGATATGAATTATATAAAATTAACTTACTTTGGGCCAATCAGAGGGCGCCACATCTCCTCTATCATGCAACATTGCTTTGCAGCTAGAAAACATTTTGAAAATACCCTTTTGTCCTTGGTTAAGTGGCCGGTTCTTCAGCCCGCGAAGGGCAAAACCGTCCAACGCATCTCTACTCTTCTTCAACCTCGAGCAGGTTGATTGTAGTCGCCCTAGTCGCCGATCTGCAGCCTTGGCGCGGCTCTCTCTCTCTCTCTGGGCCGCGATCCTTGCCGGAAGTTGCTCCTCTACCTCCGCCGCTTCCTGGCGCACACAGGGTGCCCTCAGTTCTTGTCTGTGGTGGTTGTTCCTGAGCTAGCCATGACGGCGACCTGCTGTAGGGTTGCAGACCTCCGGTGCGAGCTGCGTGAAGACGAAAATGTAGAAATGATAGCCAAACCTTCCAGGGTCGTCGTAGGAGCTTCATGCCTCCATCGAGATCGATCGCAGCTCCTCATGGCCCTTGGGTATCGATCTACCCCCTTGTCTAGGGTTGATGGATGAAAACAAGAAGAAGGAGGGAGAAGAGTGCTCAGGATTCTCCTAGACTTGGCCAAGGCTCTACCCTTATATAGGGGAGGGTTATTGAAGCCCTAAGACGTCTATCCACGGATTAACAAGTCACTTTCTCAAAAGGAAAACAAGTTCCTTAGTTAGGAAGCATTCTTTTTCCTTTTAAAAATTCCTTGGTAACCCATATGCTTTGGTTATTAGGAAATTCGAGAATTATCTATTTTTATCTTCCTTATGCTTGCCTTTAAACCGTTTGTCATGAAATTATATTTTTCTTAAAGAAAATAACATCACTTTTTTATATTATCAAAAAGTCATTAATGATGTATCACATTATCCTCTTATTTTGTTTTATTTTCCTTTTCTCTTTCTTGTTCTTCATTGGGACTCCTTGGATCCCAAGGAACTCTAATATTTTGAAATTCCTTTATAAGGATACTTATTATCCTTCTAGATGCATCTATATTCATTCTTTCTCATTATCTTGTTTATTTCTTATTAAAATATCTCTTTTTGAGGATTTCTCTTTATCTTTCTTTTTATTTTCCTCATTTCCATTCCATTTAACATTAGGAATCCTTTGGATATGAAATTCCACCAAGGATAACTCAAATATACCTCTTTTCACTTATTTTCCACATTTTATCATTGTTTTCAATTTCTTTCTTAAATGAGAAATACTTAATTGATCTTTTCTTTTCTTTTTGCATTATCTTTGCAACTTTGGACTCCTTGGGACCCAAGGAACCCAAAAGGCACGAAATCCACCTTTGGATTAAATTCGTTTGCCTTCTAGAGGTTTCTACATTTTTCTTTTCTCCATTTCTGACTTATAATGGAGTTTCTTTTGTATTTTCCTTGTTATTGGGCCCAATAGCCAATAAAGCCCACAAAACAACCAACAAGGCTATTGTAAACAAAATCCATTTATTCAAAACAAATTATATCATTATTTTTCAAATATCTTTAATATGAGAAATTACATTTCTCACCAATTGAACCCAAAAGTTGGGGTTGTAACATCCTTCCCCTCTTATACGATTTTTTTCCTCAAAATTCCATCAAGAAAACAAACAATTTAGGATAAGACTTTTCCATGTCCATCATTGGCCCCTATGTGGCTTTACCTTATCCATGGCGCTTCCAAAGAACCTTTATCATCACATATTCTTTTCTCTGAGTTCTTTCACATTGGCATCTATAAACCTCACAGGTGACTCAGGTCATTTCAGCCTCCCTTGGGGCTCACTAGGTTCATTGTTCCGCACATGGTCCAGGTACCTCACATAGTGCTCTAAATTGGACACATGGAACTCACCACACATCACATTATCCTGAGGGGTAAGGGAAAACTTAACCTTCTCCACCAAACCATGTCAAAAGAACCCATGCATCGGGGACTCAGCTTTCTTATCTATAACTTAGAGGGGTCGGATTTTCATGTCACATATTCCCCCACAGTGAACTGCATGTCATTCTACTTTGCATTAGCTTACAACTCATGTCGTCTCTGGGCTCCTTTCAGCCATTGCACGATCAAAGCGACTTCGTCTGCACACACTGTGGTCCTTTCTTGACCTTCGTGAGGTCCCTTCACCAACATCATCTTAATGAAGTGGTGACCGACACAACCTCCCTTACAGAGCTTCTTTACATCCCGATACTGGCTATGGTGGTTATCATCACATCTTACAAAAGACAAGAACTGTCTCTATGTATCACCCTGAACGAGCACACATGCTCTCATCAGACTCTCTAGTCTGGATCATATTAACCATTAGTCAAGGTGATAAACTGTACTAACATCGAGTTCTTCATGTATCTACTTCCACCTTATGGAAGTGAACCTTTAGGTTATACTCAAGAACTCGCATCATGGTTTAGTTGAACCAACTCCATGTTTAGTTCAACCGGATCTGTCCCTTCTCAGTATTCTCTCTTTCTCATGTCATCTAGGTAAGGCAATCTACCATAACCCAAATTGCATCTTGACCTTCTCTGGTCCATGGGAAACTTACTACACATTCATAGTGATGAACTCCCATTCCCTCTCAGGGATTCTTATCTTCTATATCCTTACACTGGGTTACTGGTGTTCATCCTTCACCTCCTGGCTTGCATGGCAACATACCACATGCAACTTCATCTTAAGCATCCAAAGTACCACTGTCACTTACTATCTTCGTAGCATCATGGTGTGTGGTGATCTTCAATCATGATCTCTTGTATTGTCATGATTACTTAAGTTCGATTTCTCGAAAACCCTAAACCACTCTAAGTGGGGTTTCATCACCTTCCTTTCTCGAGAATTGCATCTGAGGTTCTACAACCATCCTTTCATCCTGGTAAGCCCTAGGATGGCTAACCAAACAATCTTTAACTTGATCAACCAATATTGTTACAGCTGAGTGTTAGCCAAACTTATCTCTTTTTCCAAATGAGGGTTAACCTAACAACCTCTTCTAGCTTCCGTCTAAACTAGGCAGATGTATCTCATCCAGAGCATCCACATCCGTATGTGTTAGGTAACATTGAAGACATACACCTCCATGTATTTCACTTATTACCTCATCTCAGCTCTAAGTCTATCTTCATCAAGAAAACTCTGAGCTTATTCCCTTAGTTTTTTGAACTCAAACTTGTATAACTCATAGCTCATGATAACAACATCCTCATAAGATGACTACATTATTCCTTTTAGTGTTTGTAAACCACCCATATGTCGTTCACTCTACCAGGGTATGTTATCATCTTTGTCCTCATACCTCATGGCAACGTTCCAAATCACATCACCTTTTATCCTCGATGTATGGCATGCGTATTGTCCTATCTCTCACTCCCATAACAAGAGGAAATAAGCATTTGGCTACAGTCCAAATACAGAGTTCTTCCTATTCCAAGAGTAGAGATGGTACATCCCACCTTGCCAGTATACCTTTAAATCTAAGTTCAAACACGCCACATATGTCTCTACCTCACAAACATCTCGATATCAAAGTTACTTCCATGGAAGATTGGTCTCAAACCCACTTGGGTCACCACACAATCCTTGGTCATCTCCTCTAGGTCTATAGGGTGCCAAAACTTTTGGGGTCATCCCTCTTCCCTTATGCATCCAGAGAGTGCCCTACTCATCCACCCTTTGGGTCCCATGAGTTCATGAAGGTGATCAATCTCCTAACCCATGGCCCTTAGACAATTATAGCTATTACCTCTCGACCCTATGGTCATGTGCATCTAGGGAATTAGGCAACTCCTACTTCCATCAGTCTTATCCCTACCTGACCCTAGGATAGACTTAGGATTCTATCATAGTACATGTTCAACTTAGAACCTTACCCAAGCCTTCATCATCTCTTTCTTTGCATTCATGGCTGACTTCCATCCTTTCATAGGGGTCATGGCAACCTGTCTACCCTGGTCAGGTCCCCATACTGGTTACCTTCATGGTAACACATCCATATGCACTTAGAGATGGTAGTCTATGGGTCTACAGGTTCATTCTCATACCATGTACTTTTCACTTAGCTTCCCAAGGTCCTATGAGACCTCTTTAGGTTTCCTCAAAACCAACAGAAATTGGTGTACACCTTACAAAAGGGTCCCCCTCCCAGAATGGGAGGAAACTATCTCTTGACAACAAGGTCCCAAACATCCTTAGGGTTTACATCCATATGAGCATGGTTAACCCAGCAGCTACTAAGGAACAAGCAGACCACCTAATAAACACGAGGAGTACCTGCTTGTTCTCATCCTCAACATTGGATCAAGATCCTACCTTCCCATGTCATCCACTTAACTGTTAGGGGTTCATCAAACATACCTTTAAACTCAAGGGGTTTCCTTTTTCCTCTAAACACGAGGAGTACCATGCTCGAATCTATAGAAACTCAAATCTCATCATGAGCATCAGGTACACCACTTCCCCTCTTAGGCCTAGGAACCCTAGGTTCACTCCTCTGATGTCCAACTGTCTGCTCAACCTCTTAACCATGAACCAAACATGTACAAGGCATGACTTGCACTTGCTATCATCCTTCTACTCGAGCAACACTTCAGAGTGGAGTCCTCCTCAAGGACAACCAACAAGGTATAAGGCCTCACAACCTGTTACTAAACCTCTCCAGGTCTAAGGAACTCTTCTTCTCATCTATACCATAGGTTCAGAGGTACCGGCAGACTCATCCTTTCTCTAGGGTTTGGTTCCTCTCATGGAAACCAAGACATCACCAGCCTCCAGGGATCAAGCATGAGGCAACCACAAACCTTCACTTAGGTCACATCATCCTCAACTCCCCACCTCATATCTTAGAGTCTAGGCTTCCCATCTTCTTGCTTGGGTCCTGCTCCCTCTCTCTAGAGCTAACTCCACAAACAACCTCACTACTAGAGGTCCTCTCTCCATGAAGATGGATCAAGATCACAAGCATACCCCTACCTAGGTGAAGCCTATGTTCAACTTATGTTTGCTCAAGATTATCCATATCTCTTTATGCTTACCTTACAAGCTATCCATCATACTCTCCTGGATGGGGTTTTAGCCTACTGTCAGCACTACTGACGTACTATGTTCATACTAAGCCATGCTCATATAAGCCCATAAGTTTTCTATAGGTTCTTCTCTAACCTCATCAAAGAAGGTGATATCCTTTACTCTAACATGCACGACCCTTCCCAGGGTTGGGTCGCTAAAGGTACTCAGTCATCCAACTTCTCATGGCTCATATGGCATCCAAGGCATGTCCATCTAACTCATCATGTCATCTCTCACTCTAACCTTCACTTAGGGTTAGGGATACCATCATCCTCTGAGGATGTGCCAGGTCTCTACCTGTAATGGAGATCTCTACCTCCAAAACTAACTCTCTTTACTTATCCTCCTTATAAGAAGGTCTAGCTTCAGGTCTCTCCTGAGGGCATGACAACTTATGTCATATGACCTAAGCATGTATCTATTCTTTAGTTTACAATTAAACTATTAAGCTTATGTCCATGACATCTTATTTACATGTTTTTCATTAATTTGGTGGAGGATTCCTTAAACCTTATCAATCTTATCCATACCTCAAGAGGGTGAGGAAGAGAGAGAAAACCCTAATCCTTATTATCCTTAACAACATTTGCGTTGAGAAGGGATGAACAAGATGAGAGAGTCCTATAGGTATCTTATTTCGAGTCAAATCCTAAGACATCGGCCAGGCAATCACACTAATACGGGAGTCCTCGTATTTCGACTAGCGGTGTGGAGGAAAATCTTGCCAGCCCCCGGACGTGATCCTTTTCTAGACACCTTTGTCTTTCGGAAATTCCTCTAATAACTCCCTTGGGTTCTACAGAGTTTGTAAAATTTAATAATTATTACATATTAAGTGAGGAACCTAGGCTCTAATACCAAACGTAACAACCCCACCTCCCAGTAACCCCCAATTAAGGGAGACCAAGAGGTCAGAGCTGTTATCCCAATTTTTGGATCAAAGGTTGGACAAATAATCTATAATAATTATCAAATTCTACTAAACTAAACTGAAAGGTTGTAATAAAAATTAACTTCACATACCTTTTTCAAAAACTTGGACATCTACTTCTATCCACATCCGGAGTCTATTCTAACTAATCTTCCTTTGTACTTTAATTCTCATTTACTTCCACACATGCCACTTTATTGTTTGTTCCTTTCACTTATACCTAAAATGCTGAAAAACAAAACATCGGTCAGCATAAAGCTGGTATGTGGGGGAAACAATAATCGTGTAATTAATAACAACATATTGTAGTCAATTATAGTTTAACAACCAAATTTTACGTTTTAAATATAACTGTGCAATCCACACATATCCTATCCTCTACGTTGTCCCAGCAGTGGACCTGGATGCTACCTTCCTTATGGTAGATCCTCATTAAACCCATGGATGTGATCCTACCTAACATGTGAATCAGTTTCTAGGGTTGAGTCACATGGCACTACCCATAGGTACCCCACTCCTTAACTCATGGCGTGCTACAGAGTCTCATGGCACTACACATGGGTAGCCCAATTTCTAATTCATGATAGCCTAGACCTTACTCTAGGTTACCCTTTTTAGCATTTGCAAAGCCACATAGGAGGATATAGATCTAAACCAATTATATACATATACATTTATAGTGATAATCATAGTCACTTTATAGTTGCATGAAATAAAAGTCATCCAAGTAGTTTATTTCAAGAAACTGATAAAATCTCTGGGAATCACCGTAAACTAAGGTGGTTATTCATAAACGTAACCACATACCTGTCAATCTGATTTGAGATAGAATAATCCAATCAAGAAATCCAAATAGGCAAGCAAGCACATTATGAGATCTTGAAATATGCATACAATTTTCTATTATTAAAATGCCATCAAGATCTACTAAACCTAGCTCGCTTCCTAGGGTTTCTAGTCCACTTTTAGGGTTTCCATTGCAATTAGGGTTTCCTCTCATCTTTCACTATTTTAAACCTTAATTTAATACAATTACTCACAAACCCTAATTATCTCATCCATTCTTCTCAAAAGATATTAAGGTTACCTTTTAACAACATATAACCTTATTTTCATATTAAAGGCATCATTATCCATCAATTAATCCCATTAAGCCTCTTTTACATTAAAACTACCATTTTTATCCTTTTAATCCATGACAAGATCACTATGCTCATTTATCATCAATTCATAGTTCATTATGGTCTAATTCACATATGAACTCTATTTGTCATTAATTCTTCCTTTATTCATTAGAAAAACCCTAATTACTACATTAAGGGTATTTATCCACAATTAGGAACCTTTTAGACTTGAAAAAACTTAAAATTATCATATCTCAACTTTAATCATGAAATTGATCAATTAAAGCCATTAACAGTCTCATTCACTAATATTAGGGTTTCAAGGACCATTAAAGCATATTTACGCACATGAAACTCCAAATTGACAAATTATGTGCAAAGTTCATCCTTTTTGTTCTTAATGTACCTTTTTAGAATTAACAGGTTAATATCAACTTTAATCATCCATCAAACCCATTAAATACATTAATTATCTCAAAATAGGGTTTCTTAATCTTTAATTCATTAAAGTTAATAACTTACACTACTTTTCGAATTTCAAGAGGAATTATCCACGAAAACCATTTTTAATGAATTCCTCTCATTTTTCTGAGAAAAATACATATATTATACGTATCCATTCGAGTTGCGGTTAATTAGATATGAATTATGCAAAATTAACTTACTTTGGGCCAATCAGGGGGCGCCACGTCTCCTCTATCATGCAACGTTGCTTTGTAGCTAGAAGACATTTCGAAAAGACCCTTTTGCCCTTGGTTAAGTTGGCAGGATCTTCAGCCCATGGAGGTCAAAACCATCCAACACATCTCTACTCTTCTTCAACCTCAAGCAGATTGATTGCAGCCGCCGATCTGCAGCCTTGGTGCGACTCTCTCTCTCTCTCTCTGGGCCGTGATCCTTGCTGGAAGTTGCTGCTCTACCTCCGCCACTTCCTGGCGCACATGGGGCGCCCTCAGTTCTTGGCCATGGTGGTTGTTCCTGAGCTAGCCATGACCGTGACCTGCTGTAGGGTTGCAAACCTCCGATGCGAGCTGCGTGAAGACGGAAATGTAGAAACGATAGCCAAACCTTCTAGGGTCGTCGTAGGAGCTTTGTGCCTCCATCGAGACCAATCGCAGCTCCTCGTGGCCCTTGGGTATCGATCTACCCCCTTGGCTAGGGTTGATGGATGAAAACAAGAAGAAGAAGGGAGAATAGTGCTCGGGATTCTCCTGGACTTGGCCAAGGCTCTACCATTATATAGGGGAGGGTTATTGAAGCCCTAAGACGTCTATCCACGGATTAACAAGTCACTTTCTCAAAAGGAAAACAAGTTCCTTAGTTAGGAAGCATTCTCTTTCCTTTTAAAAATTCCTTGGTAACCCATATGCTTTGGTTATTAGGAAATTCGAGAATTATCTCTTTTTATCTTCCTTGTGCTTGGCTTTAAACCCTTTGTCACGAAATTATATTTTTCTTAAAGCAAATAACATCACTTTTTGATATTATCAAAAAGTCATTAATGATGTATCACATTATCCTCTTATTTTGTTTTATTTGCCTTTTCTCTTTATTTTTCTTCATTGGGACTCCTTGGATCCCAAGGAACTCTAATATTTCAAAATTCCTTTATAAGGATACTTATTATCCTTCTAGATGCATCTATATTCATTCTTTCTCATTATCTTGTTTATTTCTTATTAAAATATCTCTTTTTGAGGATTTCTCTTTATCTTTCTTTTTATTTTCCTCATTGGCATTCCATTTAACATTAGGAATCATTTGGATACGAAATTCCACCAAGTATAACTCAAACATACCTCTTTTCACTTATTTTCCACATTTTATCATTGTTTTCAATTTCTTTCTTAATAAAGAAATACTTAATTGATATTTTCTTTTCTTTTTGCATTATCTTTGTAACTTTGGACTCCTTGGGACCCAAGGAACCCAAAAGGCACGAAATCCACCTTTGGGTTAAATTCTTTTGCCTTCTAGAGGTTTCTACAATTTTCTTTTCTCCATTTCTTACTTATAATGGAGTTTCTTTTGTATTTTCCTTGTTATTGGGCCCAATAGCCAATAAAGCCCACAAAATAACCAACAAGGCCATTGTAAAAAAAATCCATTTATTCAAAACAAATTATATCATTATTTGTTCAAATATCTTTAATATGAGAAATTACATTTCTCACCAATTGAACCCAAAAGTTGGGGTTGTAACAACTTGTCAGCATAAGTCAATCCCTCATAGGGGGATAGTAAAAACCTCAATATTTGTAAAAATATCTACACACACTTTATGTTTCCAAGTGCCAATATATCAAGTACTACATAGTAGTACTACATGTCAATATTTGCAAATACAAGAGCATACATACATTTAATGATTAGACCAAGAAAACTATATTCATAAAAATAAAATCACATACCTAATTCGTAGCCCTACCATAACTTGTTGGAGTCAACTAGACTCTGGTCAACTCTTAGAGAAGGCAAAGTGACCAACATATATCATAAATATTATTATTTTGATTAACCCTAGTTAGAATTCTAATATGATTAGGTCAAACTTAACCCACCCATGTTCATGGTCACACACTAGTGATCAAAGGGTCCATGTTCAAATCATCTATGTTTATGGTCTCAGTGTTGCATTATTCTTTTACTAGGGCCATACTAGCATCATGGTCGCAATATTCTACTGCATACACATGCATACACGCCTAATAAAACTCACATATCTAATCATTACTATTTAGGTCCAAGATCATGGTCACATTAGGAACATCATAACACAATTCTACGATAAATTTCATGAAGCTCAGGTGTTACTATACATAGATATCATCTAAATAATGTATATCTTTCATTAGTCAATAATACAATTGAAACATCCCCGCTACCATATTTAATATCTTTATACTGTTATACTTTTCAATACAATTCCAATAATTTCATAATTCAGTACAATTCCAACAATATCTTATATGTCCAAAAAAGGTGAGCGGTTAATTTTGTATTTGGAACATTACATGTTTCCCCCCTTTTTTGGTGCATGTGAGCAGGTCCTAATGGAAGTCGGAGCCATATGTAGGGTGGAAAACAACCTCCCAAATACCACCATAGCTTGCATCACCTCTCATGAGTTCTTGAAGCTATGTGCCACAACTGGTGGCCCTCCCCACAGCTAGACCTATCAAAATGGGTCAAAATTTGTGGAAACCAATGGGTTGACCCGTTCAAGTAGGGTTCAGGTGATGATACTTATCACATACTGAGATAGATCCAACCTGTACCCACTCATTTAACTAGAGGGTTTCACGAGTAGACCACACCCGCTGGTGACCCACATAACTAAGTCTATTGCAATAAAATAAATATAAATACTACTACTACTGCTTTTAAATAGATATAATGGTCTATGAATACCTACTACTTATTATGGAGTTTTAGTCCAAATTGGCATAGAGAGAAATGGTACAAAATGAATCCACGAGTACTATGTTTTTTAATTTCTCTATTAAACTTAATATGGTTGTACTACAAGTTACTAACTATAGTCCATTGATCATAATCATACATTATAGAAATTTAATAAAAAAAATAGAGAATTTTATCCCAACAAATGTTATGTGGTTAAATGTTTTTTAATAAATGAACATACTTTTCTACTTGATAGAGACAATGCATAGTAGTTGGTTGTTTTTTTTACTATTTTCATGTAATAACATTAGACAATAGTGCTAATTCACCATAAGAGTAGCATCTCACATAATATATATATTCAACTCAAAATTTACATCTGTGGGTAAACTCACAACCCGCAGGGTCAGGTTTAGGCTTGCCTTTGGTCTACCCATTTAGAACTAAGTTCTTTTTACTCACACCCGCAAGATTCAAGCCCACAATAACCCAACCCAAACCCAACCCACCCACCGATTTGACAGATCTACCCATGGCCCTCAATAGCTTGTTGCTAGTGGTGAGCATTCAGTTAATTCAGTCAGTTATGGTGAATTCAGTTTGGTTAAATGGTTAATTTGTTATTTGAGATTTTAATCATTAAGCTAACTGAATTAGAGTATGTTGATTTGGTTATGGTTAATAGGTTAATGGTTAATTCGTTCGGTTAATATGGTTAACCAAATAAGACTCTTGTAATAATATTATTTAAAAATAGTCATAAACTTTTGAACAATTGTTATATGATTGTAATATTATATATAAATATAACACTATATAGTTCATCAAAACTTTATTAAAACATAAATATGGAGGCGTTTTGAAGTAAAATACAACTATATATGTATATATATGTGTGTATGATACTTTTTATTGAATACATTGGGACTTTTTGGTTAAAACTAAACAAAAAAATATTTTTAACCAGCAAATTAACCATTTAACCAATTAACTGAAATAAATTAACCAAAATAACCAAATTGTCCCCAACAATTAACCATTCAGTTTATCAGTTATTAACCAAAATTTGCTCACCCCTACTTGTTGCCTCCTAATCCTTGTCTCCCGACAATGCTAATGTTGCAACTATTCATGTGGGTTCTATGCATGCTTGCCTCCATCATCGTCTCTAGTCATAAATGTGGTGATCATGAGAAATCTCAATGAAACTCCAATATGAGGGTATCATAAAACTCACAAGGGTCTAAGAATCTCTATAGTATATCTCATTGATGAAGAAGTACAAAGGAGGGTGTTGCCTGATATGTTAAGAGTCTTGGGAACCCAAATCTAGAGGTTGAAGAAGACCTTCACGTATGATAGTTTTAGGTAGATGTCATGTACCCATCGTTGTGTCCTTCAAACAAAATCCAATTGTTGCAAAAGTTAGGTTGGGGTTGCTTATATAGCAGTATAGACAAACCATAGTTTGGTTTGGACTAAAATTGTATAAAAATCTATGCAAATCTCATATATTTGGACAAATAAGATAATACAATTCATAATTAATTTCATGTCAACTATTATTTTGACAATCCAAAAAAGTCACTAAAAGATTAATCTTATCTCCATAAAGTTTTCAAATTTTATATCATTCATACAAGGGAATCTTGAGATATAAAACATTCATCATATTACTAAAATAATTTGAATGACTTTATACATTTAAATCAATTCAAATATAGTTCTCATACATTTTATTTGAACTATGAAATGATTTTTGATTGTGTCTAAAATTCTAACCCAAGTTTCATTCAAAGATAAAATTGTTTAACCATACAACCAAAGTAAAAAAAAATCATTTTTTGGTCCATATTAGTTTTTCCATTATTCAAATGATCTTTGAAGTTCTCAAATATTTAGATGTATAACTCATCATTATAAGTTTCATGGCTAACTTCTAAGTCATTTGGATACGAAAAATCCTCAAAGTCATAGATGACCTAAGATTGTCTTCTTATCACACATATAATACATTATCATAACTTTCTCTCTCCTATTCTGGTCCATATATATGTATTATTCCTAGAATACCCTTTCTTCATCATTATATAGGGCCTAGATCTAATAAGTAAGAAAAACCTCAGAGATATATAGGGTAAAAAAATCATGAAAAGCAAGGTTGTCACATCTCGGCCAACCAAAACTCAGACTTGTTGAACTTAGCATACATTTGATTCTTCCTTCAAACTCAAAGGACAACCATTGATATTTATCATGCTAATCCATATCCTTAGATTAGATCAAGATGTCATCTATGAATGCCACCATAAACTGGTTTAGATATTGTGAATACCATGTTTATTAGATCCATAAAAGTTGTAGGCACATTGAAAAAACCAAATGACATAACCACAAAATCATAATGACCATACCAAGTCATAAAAGTTGTATTAGGTATGTGCAATTGATGATACCTTGACCTCAAATCTATGTTTGATAAATATATGACACCCTTCAATTGATGAAAGTGGTCATCTATTCTCAACAACAAATACTTATTCTTTACAATCACCTTGTTCAACCAACTTTAGTATATGCACAACCATATAGAACCATCCTTATTATTAATGAAAAACACATAAGAAAACCTAAGGAGATGTGCTTGATTTATGGACCCTTTTCAAATGACACTTAAAAGATGGACCTTTAACTCCTTCATTTAAAAGGTACCCATCCTATACAGTTCTAGTGCTACAGGTTACATTCCTAGCACTATATTGATTCAAAATAAAACTCCCTAGGATGTGTAACCCATATAAACTCCTCAAGAAAACATGACAAACTCCAACACCTTAGGAATGTGCTATTCCTAAGACTCCTCACCTCAATATCTACAACATGTGCTAAGAAAGATGCCAATCCTCTCTGCTCATCCTCTATTCTATAGTTTTTGATAATAGATCTTGGAAACTTAGAAACCATAGTCCAAAGAAACCTTATGCTTATCTAATATATTCATGCATAGGATCACATTGTATCCATGTATGCAAAATTCATGAGATCCACTCAAATGGTCTAGACTAAAAACAATCGACACATGATGGTGAGACCTCCTACAAAATAGTGGAACCAACCAAAGGGGTTTTCAACAAGAGATGATTAGATCTACTACTATCAATCAAGTTACAATGGAGAATTACCTCTCTAGTGATAAATGAGTGTGTCAAACGTACTCAACTAAGAAAGATACATAATAAGAAGTAGATAAGTCTGAATGGAAAAGTTCAACCTAACTTGTCATGACTTGTGGGTTGGTTAGTCCTTTGGTCTGAGTCAAAACGTAGACTCGAACCATAGCCTATTGGTGTCCTCGACCTTGACTTCTTCCTAATGGTCTTGATGAACTTTCTTGAGAAGTTTGGCATCATCCTCTTCCATTTCTTCTATTTACTATACACCTTATTTTCTCTGCCTCTATTATTGGGAATGACCTTGGTTCAATTGCATGCCTACAAAAAACCCCACAAAGACTCAATTTTTAGGCAAGAAAAGTACACTTTTAGAAATAGTAGGTTTTGGATGTAATAGTTGTAGGAAATGAAAGCTAATAGAAGTTATATCACCTGACTCTTTGAGAAGAAAATGAAGTCCAATCAAGAAAACTAC
Source organism: Alisma plantago-aquatica (assembly GCA_963693085.1). Classification (NCBI taxonomy): domain Eukaryota; kingdom Viridiplantae; phylum Streptophyta; class Magnoliopsida; order Alismatales; family Alismataceae; genus Alisma; species Alisma plantago-aquatica. Next base: position 1,204,650,507 of record OY856411.1, on the reverse strand, counting down.
TTCCAAGGATCCTGGTCAGATTTCCACACACGTGGATCTTTCAATATTTATAAGGGGTCCCTATACTAACACAATTATGTAGATCACAATATATTACCAGCAAGTGCATGGGACTGTGTTGTAGCATAGGAAAATGGGAATTGACTATTCGATCTATAGAGAGAGGGGGCACTGCATCTAAGTTAGGGTGAGATGCCTTTCTAAAGAGGAAAGTAGGGTTTTTAGGGTTTGTTGGTTGATTACTCTAATGATGCAAGCAAATGAAAGATAGAAAGGAATCTAGATTATAAGAAACCCAAAGTTAACCCTAAATAAGAAATTCTAATTAAAAAAGAAGGCAACTAAGTAACCAAGGGCAAGAAACTACAACTAAGATACACTAGCAATGCAAATTAAAACTAAAGAGACAAGTTAAGCATTAGAGCAATTAATGACCTAGGTTATCACTAACTAGCAAGATTAACACTAGCAAGCTTAAAAGAGCACTAACTATCGTAGTAAAGATTAAATATCAAGAACTAAGAAATTTTCCTAAAGAGAAATTAAGGCAAGTAACTACACTAGCATAAGCAGGATAAGTAAGCAATATGAGTTTTAGAAAATTATGGGAAGATTGGGCCATTTGGGGGAATGACACAAGAATCCAAGTTGGGGGTTGATACAACATGCAAATCCTAAATTTTCATTCTAGATTTCCAAACCAAACAATATAGTCAAATGCAATTGAATAACTCTAGGCTATTGGTTGGCCATGGGTGGCGAATATAGTGTGGGAGGAGAGTTACACCATTTCACCCCCTATGGAGCCTAACGAGGCTCAATTGGACCAAGGTCTAGGTGGAATTTCTATTGGTTTCAACCAATCTAAGTTTAGAAAACTCTAGGAAATTGTACTAGTCACTCTTACACTAGCTACTTAGATCTCACACCCAGTTGTGTGAGAAGAGACTTGTATGTAGAAGGATAGGGTGCTATATAGGGATCCACTAGTTGGACCTAGGAGAAATTCCTAAAATAGCCACATGCGATTCTTTCTCCCATAGAGTCTAAGTGTTAACAATCATCATACAACAAGCAATATTTGTTTAGAAGCATAAATCACAAGTAAAATAGTAGGAAATGAGATATAAGCATGAGACAATAATCCTAGAATGAAAATATGTTCAATATAAGTTACATTCCCCCAACATGGTATAAATGTAACATTTTATCCCCCAAACATCCCACCAAGAGGGCTTAGCTACTCATGATAAAAAAAGAGAAATAATGAAATAGGGAAGAGGAAGAAGGCCATGGTAGCTCATAGAAGATCCTCCTTCTTCACCTCCTTGCTGTAGAAGATGAAACACCTCCCTTCAAGATGGAAAATGACATGGAAAGGTGGAGGATTATGGTGGAAACCTTAGAGAACTAAGGTTTTTGGGTGTAAATATGGTGGATATGGAAGGGGGAAGGTAGGATCTCTTGAAAGCTCTAGGAGGATGGAAATGAATGCTAGAGGTAGGTAAAGGAAGGCCAACTTTGTGCCCCAGCCGCCACCTATGTATATAGGTGGTGGGGAAGAATTAGGTTAAGTAGGGGTAAAGTTGGGAATGCAGTGGAATAGTTGAGTGGGGTTATGTGGTCACCATGGTCATGGTGGGTGCCACATCCGTGGTGAGTGTGGGTTGGCACTATTTTGGGGAATGATACAGGTGATGTGGATGTATGATGTGGAGTGAAGGTTAAATAAATGGAGTGGCCACAACCATGGTGGGTGCCACGGTCGTGTTGGGTGGTTGGCACCATGACTGTTTTGCAGAGCACGACCATGCTGGAGGGGGAGCCTCATTCATTCTTTGTTGGTGCATGTTAAGTCCTCTACGTGTCATTGTTGTGGCAGTTGCCATAGTCGGGTGATCTTCAGCTAACATGGCCATTGTAGTGGCCATGATCGTGGTCAATCCTATGTATTTCATGAAAAGTGACTGGATGTTTTTGCATCTTTGCCATGATCATGGTATTGTGCCATAGGGCGTGATGGCAAACTTCAACCACATTCATTTTGATGGCCACGACCATGGAGGACTCAATGTACCATGGTCATTTTGAGAGGCCACGACTGTGGTAGTTGATTTTTAAAAAGTTGATCTCCCTTTGGATTTGGACCATCTCACAATGGCCGTGGAGGAGTACCACAGCCTATGGTGAGTGTCCAGATGCTTGAATTTTTCTTCAAGCTTCTTCAAATGGCTACTAATTGATTTAGAGCAAATTTTTTTATTCAAGGGGTCCTTGGGGAAGATCTGGGTCAAGTGCCAAGGTGTAGGAACCCAAGGATCCTCTCCTTCTCTCTCCTTTACATCCAGTGCATGTACAAAACCCTAAAAAACATGCAAAAAGCAGCTATAAGTGCATTTGATAAAAATCACATATTAGAAAAAATAACTTGCATTCTAACATGTTTACATGTGATAAAGATGTAAAAAGACACAAGATGGATCCCCAGAATAGGCCTGCATCACCACTTCAAACTTAAAACATACTTTTCCTCAAGATGCTCCAACTTAATCTCTCTCCAATTTCTTTGAACAAACAAGGATGACAAATGCATTGCAATAGATAATCATTGAAAAATGGGCTTAAAAGTGACTAAGTACATATGTTTCACTTATCTCCTATCTACTTTCACAAACCAATCATGAAAAGAGCATTGAGCATACAAAATTCAAATATAGGGCATAGAAAACAAATTCAATCAATATAGCTTTCATGTAGCTATGGGTAGACTGTTTCATGATGGAAATAATCGATGATGACTAGGAGTGTTGTTTCACTTTCATGAATTCAATCTTATGCTTCAAACCACACAAAGTGACCCATGTGGATGTGGAAAAGGGGTGAAGTGAGCTAGGTTTGATGATTCCTAGCTCAATGGGTATGAAGTAGAAGAAAGGAGTGTGGTAAGAGATTGGAGTGCTATAATACTCATCCTTTCATTATTTAGATGCTCTTACACAGGAGCACATTTTCATTTCTTTTTTCCTTTTCTTTTTCAATTTCCCTTGGTGTAGGTAGGGCATATGGTGGTGCGAGTGAAGTACTGAGATATAGATATTGCCATGCCAAACTTTTAGAGGTGGACAAGGCTGAATTTGTGCACTTTGGCATCCTTTCATGAGGTAGAGGGGTAAGAAGACGATGAAAGAAAAGTTGGGTCAAAGAGGGGTCACCAATGTGGTTCTCAACATAAGATCTCCTGCATGAAAACTATTCCAACACTTCATCAAAAAATATCACACCACATGAGCGAACAACATGAGATTCATATTTCTATCATGTGATTCCATAGGCCCTAAGCATTCATAGCTTGCTCAAATCACAATTCAGCCAAATCATTCACAAACATAAGAGAGGTGATTCACATGTAAAAAATCAACAATTAAGACCAATTAGCAATAAAATCTAAGAATGTGGCATGCAATTATCAAAGATCAACAATTCTAATTCATTGAGTAAAGATTGCGTCACAACATGCTTTTTGATCAAGATATTTCAAATTTGGGGAAAATATGCCAAAATGGTGTAAATTTTTATTTTAATAACATCCAAACCTACTTTTAGCAAAAAGAAAGCATAAAGCAACAAATCCTAGCTAAAACACACAAAAATACCAAAAATCTACATGAGATACAAAATATGAGATGGAATGGCAAAAAGAGCAATTTTTTTTGAAAGATTACTAAAAATGCATGAAAAAGAACTACATGTATGCATGTGTGCAAATAGAAAGAAATCTACACTAGATAAGGTGAGATGAATCAATCATTCAATTGGGTGGGATAGGTGAAATAGATCAAACAAAATGAAAGCATATGAGATATGGAGTGTACCGCCCTACCACCCCAAACCTTTAAATCATGTTGTTCTCATCATGAAACTAAAGATTAGGGTAGGTAGGATATGTGTCACTACTCCATCGGATCTAGTGGCACGTCTCCCTGTTGTGGTGGGTCTTCTTGATGAGGTGGGTCTTCTTGCTGAGGAATGGAGCTAGACTGAGGTGGTGGATGATCTGGACAAGCTTGAGGGAACTGGGAGTAATGACCCCAATAGTAAGTCTGAGGGGGTGGGTATGACTCTAGATATGTAGAAATGGAGCCCCAGTAGTCATCCCCCATTGGGGATTCATTTGTGCTTGCGCATGCTAGAAGTGATACAAGTGGTTGATCTGATAATGCATTTTTTTATCTTGTCACATGTACTAATGAATTTGTTGCATTCTATGTTGGATCTACTAGATGCCTTCCAACTATGCTTGTATAAAGGACATGCTATAGGGATTCACTATAGGTTTTTGTTGAGATGATGCTTCCTCTTCTCTTCTTCTCACTCAGAGGGCCTGTCTTTTCTACTCCTCTACTCTTTTCTACTCAACTACATTTGTTTCTCCCACATCTTTCACATAAAATAGTGGCTTTCTCTTTGTAGCTCTGTTTGGGATGTTCTTCCTCCCACTTTCTCATAATTTCATTCAACAATCTAGAATCACTTAAAACTTTCAGGAGTGGAGTTGCATGGTAAGGTAGCTTAAGATTGGGTACTAACAACTGGGGGTGGCATTATACATCATTCTTCTATTAACCATGGTGATCATATGGGAGTGTATGAGGTAGTTAAGATCAACAAACTATGCTCCCTCTGTCTTGGTGAGCTCCATGAGATTACATCCTAGGGCCAGTGTGATGGAGGTCACAATTCCTCCCATAACAAAAGAAGTTTTGTTTTTTAAAGGAATTGATCTCATATGATCTATTAGAACTGCCCCTAGGTTTATGAATTTGTTTTCGATCATCCCATGCAACACAAAGAGATCCTTATGGGAGAAACTCCCTTGATTATAATACCAGCTCACAATGGTATTTTCTATGAATTTTTTGGTATACATGATAAAAGCATTGCAGACTATTTTGGTCTTTGATTTTCTAGGTGTGAAGTTGGGTTGCCTGGTCATGCTATACCACAAGTCAGAATAGTCAATGTCCATTTTTTTTTCAATGCAGGCTTCATTGATTCTCTTCGCCTCCTTAACATCCATGGTGAAGATGTTATTCAACTGAGAAGCCTTGAGTGTATGACTTTTTTTAGCATCGCAAATGTAATGGCTTATTTCCCTCTATATTTGATCTTTTCCAAAGTATCAAAGAACTATTGTGTCAACTCTACATAGGTAACTTGTTATGCATAGAACCTTCTACAACTCGGAGACCAACATTTTGTTCTCCACCTTCTTTGATTCTAAGGGCATCCATCACATTATGACAAGCATACCTAGTTGCAATGACCCTCCTTGTCATGCACTCAGGGTATACAGAGGTCACTATGATCTTTCTCTTGCTAACTCTCCCATATGTTACACCCTCAGGAGCCTTACCAAGCCCTTTCGCCTATCTACCTCAAGCGTTGCCACAAAATCAACTGTCTCTAGAGTCAACTCCTCATCACATGTATCCTCATCCTCATCCTCCTCCTCCTCTTCATATGATTGTGAACCCAAGCGTGTATCTAAGTTTAGTGGCATTCTTTGCTTGGGTTGCTATCATAAAGCCTCTTCTTCATCATCAATCACCAATTTCCGCCTTGCTTGTGGCTGCTGATGCGGCCACCCCACAATTGGGATGCCTCACACCACACAAAGCAGGATTTCTCAAAATTAAATGTAGAAACAACATTAAGCAACCAAATTATCAGAAAACACAAGGAATTAAAACCAATTTCATGAAAGCACCATAGGCTATAAACCTTCACATATAAGTCCACAACAGGACACCTGGAACACATAACACATATCATAAGATGCTTATGTCATTATTTTCACATTCTTGTCATCAACATGTTACATGAAGAACATGTTCCACATATATATACATGTAAAACTTCCAAGACTGTACAACAATAGGCACACTTGCCAAAGAAAACCTCGTGATGATAACATAACCATAAACACATTGAAAATACCCCCAAGACCTGAGTGTATAGGGATGACTCTAGGAATCTACACCAAAAGACTAGCAACACTTTTAACCTTATCAGATACTGATCTTGCTGCCTCTCTTCCTCAGTTGCACGATCTCTACCTCCACGTGTACGTCCACCTAAAAGATGAGGAGAACCCACAGAGTGAGATCCATATCTGAGCGGGAGATATAACTCTCCACCAACACTATTATTACACAAATATAACAATTAAAGAATAGAAGTAAAGCTACATTTATGATAAGCAGATTAAACTAATGATATAGACGAGGCAATTACTAGCATCTAAATAGTTCAGGTAACTATAACTGAGCATTAGAACATCTTATAATTTTAGAAGGAATATGAAGAAGACGTGTATCAACTACCAACTATACTATACAAAAGAAAGGCAAGGCTTCATTAAATATTTCATATTTGATCCTAAGCAAATATGACGACTGATTACATATTTTATTATGCCCTGAAGAGATGAGGTATGCCACTCATGCTCCAACTTACCACTACTAGGTAGAAATTAGTTCCATACAAGATCAATGGAAGAGCCAGAATCCATTTATCTCTCCACACCCTGGGTCAGTCTGAGTCTGCCACAATGACATAACAAGTCAAAATGAAAAAAATAGCCTAGCCTACCTTGGTATATAGACACAACACTAGTGAACTGAGCTACAACCCGTAGCCACACTCTTGCCAGTATATGGCCCATAGCCAATCCTATGAAAAGTCATAAGTATATACTTAATCATATCACTGAGTTATGACTCGTAGCCGCACTCTTGCCAGGGTATGACCCGAAGCCAATCTTGTAAATGCATATTCTTGACAATATATGACTCCAAGCTTCCTTTAAGGGAGATCCTGTTTCACCATCCAACAAGTACTGATGATGAGATGGATCTACGGCACAGGGCAAACTACATGATCAGGTTCCACTTGATTACTTTGGTAAATTGGAGTGTCTTTTAGCATCAATCAAGTTACAATGTATAAAACATAGGCAAATACTGCAAAAGAAAGGTCATAACACAATATCAGGAGATCTATAACATTTGGAACACATCCTGTCACATTATCACATTTACCATGGGATACAATCCCTCAACTCATCATTGGGAATAACATCTGAACTAAGCAATATGCCTCTGCTAGGTCATAGGACCCATTTACATCATACTTGTATCACAATGTCCCAGCATGCCTCATAAAGGCTTATTCAACCTGTGTCACATCATACTCATCATAGCATGGAATAGCTATGGTATCCCATTACATTTCACCTACAAGGTTAGGGGTTTATAAACTAGATAGAGAAAGCATCATAACATAGTAACCAATCCCAGAGAGGAGTGAATACATCATACATTCTCATATTAGGTTTAGAGTTCCACGGTATGGCCAATTAGGGTTTTGTATCATATAATCATCACCAAACCCCAGGTATATTTTTTCCCACTTTCTTGGATCATATAAAAGTTAAGCATCAAGTTTAGAGTCAAGCATTATGTTATCCAAATAGTACCATACATGTATCATCATGTATTCATATGTGTATGTTCTAATCATGTATTCATGTATAGGTATTAACCCACATCTTTCATATGTGTATGACCCACTATCATCTAGGTCACGACCACTCATACCATAAAGTTGTAGCAACCTACCGTAGACATGTGTTATGATCGTAACACATCACCAAGCCCCATCCACAACACTCTAAGCATGTTAGGATCGCAACACCCCCTTAGGGTTAGGGTTAGGTTGAAACACAAAGGAAAAAGTACCACTTTCAACATGTAGCAACCACCCAGGGAACTATGGTCATGACCGATCACTGTCATACTTGTTTCGACCAGCACCAAATAGCTAAGGGTTAACCAGCTACTTGGTGTTATGGCCGCTACAAAAGCCAAGCCAACATGGTCCATAAGAACATGGTTTCGACCGTTACAAGGAAACAATAGTGACCCACCACACAAGGGGTTAACATGTTACGACCTAACTTACCCAAGGCATGGTTTAGACTGCAACCAAGCATGGGTAGAGACCCCACATGGTCCAACACCTTATTAACAATTCACCAAGATCAAAATAGGAAAAAAACATGACCTAAAATAGAAGATAACTCCAGGGAGCTTCATCATCATCAAGGTGGAATACTCCACTCAAAATGATCACCAAAAATCATAAAACTTATAGTATGGAAATCCCATGAAAACATCACATGAAAGGGTGATAAACTACGATCTACACACCCAAAATAGAACCCCAAACAGCAAGATAGGTCAAGGTATGCAACCCTAAAAAAATATGATCAAGATCATGGCCAAGAGATAAGGAAAAGCCACCATAAATCATAGTCACCAAGAAAATGGGTATACAAATAGGATTTTGGATTTCTACCAAACCAAGCAAGGTTTCATTAGCAAACTAGTTCTAGAGATCATCATCATCTACTAGCATGTTAGGGGGAAGGTTTTAGAGAGAGAAAATAGTTGCATGCATGAATAAAAGAGTGCAATAATAGAGTAGTTTGAGTGTTATATAACCTACCTTAAGAAGCTTAACACCAAGGGTTCAAACTCCAAGATCAAGGGCTCCAAGCATACGATCAAAGGGTTGAAGAAGCTCCTCCAAAGGCTCCTCTCACAGCCAAAACAACACCCTCAAAGAAAAGAGATACCAAGGTCAAGATAGCCCAAGAAAAAGGAGTAAAGAAAACCCTAGCCAAACTAAAGGGATAAGGAGGAAAAAGAGGGAAAGAACTTCCTCCTACAATAGGATTTTGGATTTCTACCAAACCAAGCAAGGTTTCATTAGAAAACTAGTTCTAGAGATCATCATCATCTACTAGCATGTTAGGGGGAAGGTTTTAGAGAGAGAAAATAGTTGCATGCATGAATAAAAGAGTGCAATAATAGAGTAGTTTGAGTGTTATGTAACCTACCTTAAGAAGCTTAACACCAAGGGTTCAAGCTCCAAGATCAAGGGCTCCAAGCATACGATCAAAGGGTTGAAGAAGCTCCTCCAAAGGCTCCTCTCACAGCCACAACAACACCCTCAAAGAAAAGAGATACCAAGGTCAAGATAGCCCAAGAAAAAGGAGTAAAGAAAACCCTAGCCAAACTAAAGGGATAAGGAGGAAAAAGAGGGAAAGAACTTCCTCCTACAATGTCCTATGACCCTTTTGATGAGGGTTCTTCATCAAGAACGACCATCACATCCAAACATGGTCCATGTCCAAGAAAAGGGAAGAAGATGGAGTAGAGATTTCAAGGAAAACGTTGTAAAAAAAGAGGAGATACTTACCAAGGTTGAAGATGGGTAAAGATCACCACAAGCAAGAGATTCAACCGCCAAGAGCTCCAAGGTCAGCTCCTCTTTCTCCCAAGGCTCCCAGGCGACCAAAAGAGAAGGAGGAACAAGAATGGTAGAAAAGGGTTCACTTGTGTTGTTACACCCACATCCCATGATTACCGCTAATCATGAGATTAGGGCATAAGTTTGAGGATTGTACATAATACAAAGTTCATTGCCAATTTTTTATTTTCCTTTATTTCAAAATCTTTGTTGTCTCGCATTCAATCAAATAAACAAACTTTACAAAGGAACTAAACCTTGATTAAACAAATATGATCTCAACATCAATGATACACATCCAACCATCCATTTTGTTCCACACATTTCCATGTACATACAACATGATAACCAGATATATACTCTATCATTAAGGAAAGAAAGATACAAATCATCATTTAGAATTCTCTCTCAACTCTATACAAGAACTTAGAGTGACATGGACTGACTAAACTTAACTAATCTCATACTTAACTCCTGTGGTAGATCTATGCTGATGCAATGACATCTCCAGTCCATGAGTTATCCCTAAAAATTGTGAGTAGAGGGGTTAGCCTACTCGCTCAGTGAGTGAGTACTTCAAAGAAATAGTCTAAAGCACTGATATAATTACAGATATACTATTTTGCAATTGATATCAATTATAACAACAATGTTCTTTAAAGAGACTAATCATTCTCAAACATAAATATGGAAGAATACTCTAGACATCTACAAGAGTGAATCAATATATGAACATGCTTTTTTTTTTATCATAAAGAAAACTAATAATCTAGAATCATGTAAAGAATAATTGAATAACTGCACACACTTGGTTAACCTCTCATTCATATTATTATGCATCAGTAGTAATATACAAATATCTAGTTTTTTTATCATTATTCTCTTTGTAATCTTTCATTAACTTTGACTTGACCTGACTACTGAACTGACTACTACTATGTTGGCCAATTAAACATATCTGACTGATCTGACTACTGTACTCTTTATCTGAACTCAATTAACTTTTATTTTTTACTTTGCCCCTGAACTCACTTGGATTGTACCATCCAAGCAAAAGCCACTACTGTATGACTTACTGTACAAGTCTTAAGGTAAACCTGGGACCTTAAGATTATTACTAAATACCTCAGCCTACAATAAGGTTGCCACGTCTGGCCTAACGGCGGCTAAAAAACATCCGTAAACTGTGGCCCCTTGTCCTGGGTACTCAGGAGGGGTGCCTCTAGGCTAAAAAGCCTCAACTCTACATAATGCAGTTCCACTAGGGTTGACACACAAAACGGAGTAACTGCCAGAAAAAGTAGGTCGACAAGGGCTATATACTTTAACTGGTGGGTACCTCTAGATCTCTAGTTATTATTGGATACCCCTACTACTGAAATAGTACCACTGGGATCTTTGGTTATTGTTGGGTACTATGTTACTCAACTGAAGTACCACCGATATCCAATCAGTTGATGATAGATACTCAGTTTCGGGCTACTTCTTCCTATATATGATAGTCCATAGCATGTTTCACCCATCCCGATACAGACATCTAGGGAGGGTTCTATAGTGTTCAGGGCATCTACTATTACTATTGTAGTTTTACTGACTATTTGAGCTATTGGACTAAATTCACTGATAATACTTAGTTGAATGCATAACATATTGGTTACCCTTATCTTAGGGTTTCTCATTTCTTAGATGCTTAACATACTAATTACCCTTCTCTCAGGGTTTCTCATTTCTCATGCACATAAAAGAATTCACATATGTTCAAACAGATATCATGTCTAATGATATAAACATTTACATTCAATATTTCTCGTATTCATGCATGGAATCAACCACATCCCTATCTAGGGAAATGTCTTTTCTATTTTTTTAAATTACCATAACAACTTATGCATTTCATGTAAATTAACTCAGGTAGATATTTTTGCATCACAAATCAAAATGTGTATCCATATAAAATGATATTCAGCCAGAAACTCAAATTATCACATAACTCATTTCAACCAGTCATGCATATGAAACCATGGTATGAATTTAACTAGGGTTTCTAAGATATTTATTTAAATATCATACATCAAGAATAACCTTAAGTAAATGAATTTATAACAATAAAAGAATCACATCAGTTGAATTCATGAATCTATTCACAAACTTCCAACTTTTTATTCATTTAGGGTTTCACCCTCTTTACTGATATATCAAGCAAACATTGATATCATAAAATGAAATATAAGATCCTATCTGACATATATGTACTACTCATTCAGATAAAACACTCACTTGTAACGAAGGATATTCAACTAGACAAACCTCTTTATTCAATTATACATCAATTTTAGTCATAGTTGAAAATCCTAGATTTTATTATTTTCATATAAACTCTGCAATTACTTTAGGAATTCTCATTTAGATAATTCGTATGCATTTATTGTATGATTTATTAACTGGAATCCATCACAATAGAGAAATAATCTATTTCATATCATCTTGCAAAAGCTAGGTCAAAAGGGTAGTTTAGGGTTTGTAGTCGCATACAAAACAAGTAAAAATTATTGATCATTTAACTCATTTTTGTACAATCTACTATTTGAAGGAAGTACCCACTCACCCTAAGGTGTGAAAACACCTTAAAAACGCAGCTCATCTATGAAAATCTTGAATTCATATCAAAACCCTAGCAAATCACTGAATTCTTCTTCCTTTCAACCTGGAAACCTTAGAAATGGGGGATTTTGAAGAAAGAGTGAGAAAGGGGAAGATTTGATACCATTTCAAATCAAATTAGAGAATGGAAGGAATCTTGACATGTGAGAGAAGATTCACCATGAAAGACTATGCAAATAAGCTAAACTTACTTGATTTCATCATATCTCAGATAGAGAAACCCTAGATCGGCAATTCCACCACTTTCTTCTCTCAAACCCTAACTCTCCCTCTCTCTCTCTAGGATTTCGTTTTTCTAGAATGGATCACGAAATGTGAGAGCTAATTGGGTGCTAGCTTGCTCATATAAAGCAATTTAGGTGCTTGGGTAAATTACACATTAACCCCTCACTATACATTTTCTTATTTCAGTAGATTTTTCTATTATAAAAAAGTATTGTAATATGTTTATTTCAAATGTCAAACATCCTCCAAAAATTATGAAAATTTATCAAGATGTCTAAAATGTAATTTCATATATTGAATATAAATTTCAGATCATTCGGATTTACCAATAAATAATTAAAAATCAAACACTATACTGCTAAACAACACTCTGTCAACATTTCGGTCGAAGTATAGTTCGACCAAGAATCACATTCAAAGAACACCCAAATATTTTGAAAATTTTCTCCAATATGCATGATTGAGTTATTCATATCATATCCAAAATTCAACTAAATAAAAATTTGCAGAAAATATGAAAAATAATTTACCACACTGCTATCCTGATCAAATTCCATATTCATGTACTATCAAAACCCTATTTTTTCCGATTAGGGTTTACATTTCTCAAACCCTAATTCTTCAAACTAAAACCATAATTAGAGTTTCTTCTTAGGTTTGAAACATCACAATTGAGCTAATATCATTAATCAAGTCTAAAAAATGTTCAATCTAATCAAGCATGTAATCATTCAGGTAAACCCTAGTTTACCAATTAAGCACAAATGTGGTCATTACATGCGTGGAGGGGAAAGAGGCTATATACTTGAGGGATGAGAGAAATGGTCAAAGATGAGGTGTCAACACCCTAAGGCACCTAAGGGACACTTGTCCACCAAAGAAACCCACATGCAACCACTTAAACCATGCATACATGAGATGGTGATAAAAAATATGTTGGGTATCGAACTACGTAGGTCCATAACAAGTGGTTTAGGTCACAACAACTACTAGAGGTTGAAACAAAAGAAAACATCATGACTAGGTCGAAACAAGATCATCACCATCAAAGAGGTCAAAACACAAAAAGACAAGCATATAGGTCAAAAAACATGACCCCAAACCTTTATGGTCATAACACCATCAATTTTAGGCAAGTGTTTTAGTTGAAACACATACAAAAACAACCCCTAGGTTGCTACCATCATCAAGGTACATTAAGGTTGAAACAAGGCAACCCTAGAAAACCCTAGTCACCATCAAGGATGCCACCATTCATCCAAGGCTCAAACAAGGTGCCCACTTCTTCCTCTCTCCTCTAGATGGTGTCAAGGGATGGAAGACACTTACTAGAAGTGATAAATTGCACATCAACCCCCTACTTTAGGTAAATTGCAATTTGCACCAAAACTAGCACACAAATCACAAACATCATCCAAACAAGCTCAAACGTGAAACTTAAGCTCTCTACAAGCTCTTAGATTATCTCAAATGATTAGAGAAAGGTTCTAAGAACATCATGAAGCCAAATCAAATAGGGTTAACCCAAAACCTAGGTCTGGGGTCTTACAACAACTGACAAAGTGGAGTGACAGGCCGACGTGGGATGTGGTGGCACACACGAAGAAGATGTGGTAGCTGCTGCCTTGGCTCTACGTGGATGAGTAGTGGTCTCCAGATCCACAAAATCAATCACATCATCTATGTTTGTATCTAATGCCTCTTCTTCCTCCTCCTCATATGTGGTGTCGATGGTGTGGTGGCTCCCTAATGAGCGGAGGCCAGAGCCACTTATGGAAGCCGAGTGGGGTAGGGAGCTGAAAATTAGGTTGGAAGATGATGGTGTGTGTGATACATGGTGACTCACTAGATTTTCTCTTGGTGTGCACTTTTCCCCTAGAGATTTCCTGGAGGCTTTTATGTGCCCCTTTCTTAACAACCTTACCAAAATTCTTCATTTCTAGGTGGAGGAAGAAGAGAAGGAGCTGGATTTTCATATTTTTGTGGTAGAGGGTGGGTTTGAGTTGGGAATGGGATAAGGCTAGCTGTTGGAGTTGTGGGGGAGGTGAAGTCTAATTGGGTATGGTTGATGGAGATGGAGGTCAGATTTTTCTAGGGTTTTTGGGGAGAAGCTGGGCAGTGGTGGTGGGGGTGAATGCAAATGAGGGTGGAGAATGGGAGTGGCTCAGTGAAATTTTTATGGTGGAAAATGTGGAGGTAGGTGCTATGGAGGTGTATGATGTGCTTTGGAGTTGAATTGATGGTGGAGGAGTTCTGGAGGTGGAGGGTCAGGGGAAGTAGGTCATCGGTGCATGCGCCACAGGCGTGGAGTAGGGAGGAAATGAAGGGGGGTGTCGTGGTGGAGTGAAAGAAAGTATACTTAAACTGGTGGGGTCAGGCCCCACCATGACTGTGGTAGAGGCCACAGGCGAGGGGGAATGACGGTGGCATGACCATGATGGGTGTCACGCCTATGGTGAAGTGGACATATGTTGAAGACTCTGACTTATGCCATGCTCATGGAGGATACTATGGTTGTGGTGACCTTTGAGCATCATGCCCATAGCTACTTCCACAATCGTGGTGATTTCTTCTCATTTCTTCACTCCTCCCTGTGATTTTTGGACAAAGGTCTTTCTTTGTAGATCTTTTACAATTCATAGACTTCATGCCTCATTTCCTCTAACTCATGAAGTTGTAGCTTTATTCTCATTCTGACAGTTCCATGTCCATATCCACAAACTTCAAGGCCCATAATGCCTTGTGTTGCATGTCAACAGGTAGATGTCAGCTCTTACCATACACAAGCTTGAATGATGTTGTTCCAATCGGGGCCTTGGATGTTGATATATATGCCCATAAAGCTTCATTAAGACATAGGGATCAATCCTTGCACTCAGGTCTTACAATCTTCTCAAGAATGAGATTTATTTCCCAATTAGCCAAATCAACTTGACCCCTAGTTTTAGGGTGGTAAGGAGTAGCCATACGATGGTTCAAACTGTGTCTTTTCAACAATACTTGAAGAGTTCTATGAATGAAGTGGCTTCCTCCATCACTATAGTTGCCCTTGGCACACCAAACAAGCTGAAGATGTTAGACTTGACAAAGTCGCATAATTACTTGTGATCATTTGTCCCTGAAGCAATTTCTTCAACCCACTTGGATATGTAGTCCATGGCCACCAAGATGTACACACCCAAAAGAGGGGGGAAATGACCCGTAAAGTCAATACCCCAAACATCAAACATCTCAACCACTAGCATAGGGGATAGATGCATCATGTCCCTTTTTGAGATGGTGCCCACCTTTTGTCACTTCAATCAACACTTGAAATATTCATTAGAGTCTTTGGACAAAGTCGGCCAATATAATCCACTTTGAAGAACTTTTGTAGTTGCACACTTTCCATAAAATATCCTCCAAAAATGCAAGAGTGGCACATAGAGAGAATCCCTTGCTGCTCACTTTCGGGGACACACCTTCTTATGAATTGATCAAGACAATACTTGAAGAGTTGTGGGTCATCCCACACGTAGTTCTTTACCATAGCAAACATCTTCTTACTTTCTTCTCTAGTCCATGTGATTGGTACTCTCTCACTTGCCAAAACGTTGTCTATGTGCTTGTACCATGGCTTTTGAGTGGAGTCAAGCAATAATAGTTGCTCATGGGGCATTGTCTCTTTAATCCAGTTCACATCATCATATGGTGCCTCAAGACGAGAAAGGTGATCAACAACAGAATTTTCAACTCCCTTATTGTCAACTATTTCCAAATCAAACTCTTGGAGAAAAAGGATCCAACAAATCAATCTTGGTTTAGAATATTTCTTTGCCATTAGGTACTTCAAGATCGCATGATCCGTGTAGACAATGACTTTGTTTTGCAAAAGGTAAAAATGGAATTTATCAAGTGCAAAAAATCACAGCAAGTAGGTCTTCTCGGTGGTGGTGTAGTTTCTTTAAGCCTCATCAAGCGTTTTACTTGCGCAGTAGATAAAATGTGGAATCTAGTCAATCCTTTGGCCCAGAACAACCTCCAATTCCATATCTAAAGCATCAGTCATGATATCAAATGGCAAAGAGAAATCTGGGGGTTGCATGATATGAGTAGAAACCAACTTGTGCTTCAAGTGGTTGAAGGCTTCAAAACTAAATTCCACATCCTTCTCGAGCAAATGACATAACAATCTAGAATTCTTGTTGAACTCCTTGATGAAATAGAGATGGAAACATGCATGTCCCAAGAAAGAGAGAACATGTCTTACGGTGGAAGGAATAGTAAGAGTGAAAATTAGGCCCACTTTGGCCTTGTCAACCTCGATCCTGGCTTTTGAAACTGTATTCCCAACATTATGCTTTCTGGGACCATGAAATGGATTTTCTCCCAAGATAGTACTAAATGGACCTTGGAATATATTCTAAGAATGACGGTGAGATGGAACAAACAATCATCAAAAGTTTTCCAAACACTGAGAAATCATCCATAAAGACCTTAAGAGATGAATCCAACATATCTACAAAGATTAATGTAACACATCTTTGAGATGTAGATGGGGCATTACACAATCCAAAGGGCATCCTCCTATTAGCAAAAGTGCCTCCTAGACAAGTGAATGTGGTCTTATCTTGATTATCTGGGTGCACTGCCACTTGAAAGTAACCATAGTAACCATAAAAAAGCAATAGAAGCTTTGTCTTGCAAGTCTCTCCCAGATTTGATCAATGAATGTGAGACGGAAATGGTCCTTCTTTGTCTTTTCATTCAGTTTCTTATAATCTACACACATTCTCCATTTCTATTGTTCTCTCACATGCACTAACTCTCCATCTTCATTTTTAGCTACGGTGATCCCACCCTTCTTTGGCACAAATTGGATGGGACTAACTAAAGGACTGTCAGAAATGGGATAGACGATCCTAGCATCTAGCAACTTCACAACCTCTTGTGTCACACATTCTTTTAGCTTTGCATTCAACCTTCTTTTCATTTGGTGGGTTTGTCTTGCATAATCCTCAAGATATATTCTATGGAAACAAATGGAGGGGTCAACACCCCTCAAATCAGTAGTAGACCACCTTATAGCTTGAATGTTGTTCTTCAACATAGAAAGTAGAGTATCTTCTTATTCAGGAGAGAGAATAGAAGAAATGATCACTGGGAGAGTGTCATTGGAACTTAGAAAAGCATACTTCAAGCCTTTAAGAAGAGACTTGAGTTCAAGGAATGGAGGTTCTTTAGAGGTTTTCTAGAAATGGATGGGAGTTCCTCACTTGCATCCACTAAGGATAGTTCATATTCCTCCTCCTCCTCCTCCTCCTCCTCCTCATCATCATCATCATCATCATCATCATCATCATCATCATCATCATCATCAATGAAATCCACAATGGGATCTAAACTGCTACCTTGGGTGGCAGTTTGAATCCATGCAGGTAAGTATTCTTCTTCAATCTCCTCAAGACAGTCAATCATATAACAATCTTCTTCAGTAGCACTTATTTTCTCACTTTAGCAGAAGCCTTAAGAATGTTCACCCAGATATTCATGTGCATGAAGTCACATACATGGTGTCAGTTCTCACATGAATCACTGCATGAGCTGTAGCTAGAAAAGGTCTTCCCATGATAACCAACATCTTCCTTGAGTCTTTTTCCATATCAAGCATAATAAAATCAGCAGGAAAGAATGTTGATGTGTCATTGTCAAGCCTCAGCAACACATCATCAACTCACCCTCGAGGCATCTTCACAGAATGATAGGCCAATTGCAAGGTGCAGTTGGTCAGAACTAGTTTCCTCATTTGCAATTCAGCGTACACATCATACGACATTAGATTCACACTAGATCCCAAGTCAATTAAAGCTTAGTCTATTGGTTGTGCTCCAATGTAGCAAGGAATCATGGGTGCACCATGATCTTTTCTCTTCCTTGGTGTAGTGTGTTGCAGAATAGAGCTCACTTCCTCAATGAGCTTGATCCACCTCAACTTTCTTCCTATTGTCCTTCTCTTAAAGATACACAAATCTTTCAAGAACTTTGTGTACATAATTTTCTTGATGACATCTAGAAATGGGATGTTGGTTCTCACTTGTTTAAAGGTCTCCATGATATCCTTCGTATATTTCTTCTTTCTTTTCTCGGTGGATTGTTCCTCAAGTGCATTAGGAAAGGGAAGGATTTTTCTCCTGACTGTCTCATATCAACAAAATTGTCAAGTGGTATCACAGGAATCACATTATCATCACTCTGGATCATGGAATCAACCCATCTTCCTATCAAGGATCATCACCTTGAATCTTGGTACCACTGCCTCAAATCATGGTATCAACTATATCATCACTGATTGTACTGCCCACAGTCGTGTCCCTTGGATGCTCCAAAGTCCTCCCACTTCTCAACACTATCATAGCCTTCACTTGCTCACGAGCGGTAGTGGAGGAAGCTTGTGGTGGTTGTTGAGGTGGTGGCCTTTGGTGTGGTCGATTCAGGTTTTGGAGAATGCATTGGGGCTGAGATGGTGGTTGTTGTGGTTTCTGTGGATAGGGGTGATATTATGGAGGTTTTTTTTGGGATGAGTGAGGTGGAGATGGAGCATAGTGATATTTAAATGGGGGTTGTGGAGGTGGGGAAGCATAGGGATTGGGAGGTCCTTGGTATTGTTGAAGAGTGGGTACTTGGCTTTGTGGTGGGATATTAGCACCTTGAGGAGTGCTCATAGAACCAAAATAACTGTTACAATTGGCCATGGATTGGGAAGGGAGTCTTCCCTCCTCACAGAGGGAAAGTGAAAGAGAGATTTGATTAAGTCTTTTGCTCAAGGCGGTTAATTATTTGTCCATGGGAAGACACATCCTTTTTCACCTCATCAAGGCTTCTTAGAAATTCAAGGACTTCATCTTCAAACTTCGAACTATACCTTGGCCCTTGATGTTGTTTTGATTGTCCTTGACCCTCTTCACCTTGTTTCTTCTAGGAGAAGTTGGGATGATTCCTCCATTATGGAGTATATGAGTTGGACATAGGGCCTTGGTTGTTGTGGTTGCCGAAGGATTTCAAGGCTTGATCCTCTTCAAGAATGGTCTCCAGTAAAGTTGGTGGATTGGATAGAAGAGCATCCAACTTGGTTCTTCATCATGTTGGTGAGGATCTTCATCATTTGTGGGTTGACATCATCTCTAACTGGAGCCACATGAGGAGGAGGAACACAGTTCATGTCATAGTGATCCCCCTTTCTTGAAGATTGGTGGTGTGAGCTTTCAGTAAGGTTCTCAAAGAGTGGTCAAGACTCCTCTGGAGGTCTAGCCATGAATGCTTCACCACAAGAAGAGTCAACTGTAGCCTGGCTCAGTTCAGCAAGTTAGGTGTAGAAATACTACACTAGCTAACATAGAGGAACTTTATGGTGGGGGCAGTCTCACAAGAGCTTTTGGAATCTCTCCCAGGCTTCAGGGAAAGGCTCATTTTCCTTTTGCGTGAAGGAGGTGATGTGTCTCCTCATCCGAGTCAGCTTGGAGATGGGGTAGAACTTCTTTAGGAACTCATTCTTCACCACCATCTAGGTCACCATCTCGGGCTTAGACATGTACCACTCTTTGGATTTTTCTTTGAGTGAGAAAGGGAAGATGGTTCTTCTTATGAACTCGTAGGTGGTTGCCGACATGCTGAAGGTGGAGCAGGTCTCTAGAAAAGCACCAATGTGGTGGTGCAGGTTCTCATTCTCCAACCCATAGAAAGTGGGAAGGAGTTTGAGTAGGGCTGGTGGGATGGAGAATTGTTGACCTGACATTTCATCAACAAGGGTGGTGATTGGGGAGGTGTAGTTACTCGGGGTGAAGTATTCATGGAGAGGGCAGTTTGGTGGTGGTGGAATAGTGCCTCCATCTGCATGGGGACCTTGCTCAGCCATCTTAGCTTCTTAGTGTTGTTTGCATTGGTGTTGATGCCTCCTTCTACCTATTTCAAGATTAAAAGGAACCAAAGTAGCAGAAGTCAGTGTCTTCCAAGCATGCACAACTGCCACTTGCACAAGTAAAAAAGAAACAACAAGAGCTAAGTTAGAAGACAAGTATGCAAAAATAAACAAAGAATAAATAATAGCTATGGTGAGGGCAGTAGGAAAAGCTAAGTGACTCTAACTATCTAGGCCAAGCACCTCTACTCCATGACAACACACTAGAAAACTTGGAGTGATTTTCACATACGTGGATCTTTCGATATTTATGAGCGGGCCCTATACTAGAAAAACCACTTAGACCACAATATATCACCGACAAGTGTACATGATCATATTGTAGCATAGGCGAATGACAAGTGTGGGTTGATCTACAGGGAGATGGGGGCACTAGAGCTAAGTTAGGGTGAGCCACGTTCCTAAAGTGGAGAGTAGGGTTTCTAGGGTTTGTTGGTTGAATAATCTAATGATGCAAGCAATTGAAATCTAGAAAGGAAACTAGACTATAAGAAACCCTAAGTTAACCCTAAAGAAGGAATTCTAATTAACAAAGAAACTAAGTAAGCAAGGGCAAGAGACTACAACTAAGTTACACTAGCAACACAAATTAACACTAAAGATATAAGTTAAGAACTAGAGCAATCAATGACCTAGGTTATCAATAACTAGAAAGATTAAAACTACCAAGATCAAAAGAGAACTAACTATCCTAGTAAAGATTAACTTTCAAGAATTAAGCAATTTCACTAAAGAGAAATTAAGGCAAGTAACTACACCAGCATAAGCAGGCTAAGTAAACAAGATAGGTTTTAGAAAATTGTGGGAAGAGTGGTCCGTTTGGGGGAATGTCATAAGAATCCAAGTTGGGGGTTGATATAACATGAAAATCCTACATTTTTTATTCTATATTGCCAAACCAAACAATATAGTCAAATGCAATGAAATAACTCGAGGCCATTGGTTGGCCATGGATAGAATAGAGTGTGGGAGGGGAATTACACCCTTTCACTCCTATCTTGCCTTATGAGTCTCAATTGGACCAAGGTCTAGGTGGGATTTCTATTGGATTCAACCAATCTAGGTTTCTTGGGTAAGGGGTAACTAGGGAAATTGAGAGTTAAGGATAGGAAGAGAAAGTAAAGATTAGGGTGTTTCACCCCATGTTACTCACCCTCTATCCTTTAAAAAACTATAGGGAATTGCACTAGTCACTCTTACACTAGCTACTTAGATATCAAACTTAGTTGTGGGAGAAGAGATTTTTATGTAGGAGGATAGGGTGCTAGCTAGGGATCTAATAGTTGGACATAGGAGAAATTCTTAAAATACCCACATGCAATTCATTTTCCGCTAGAGTCTAAGTGTTATCAAGCATCATCCAACAAGCAATCCATGTTTAGAATCATAAATGACAAGTAAAATAATGGGAAATGAGATAGAAGCATGAGACAATCATCCTAAAATGAAGATATATCTAATACAAGTTACATTCCCCCAACATGGTATCAAAGTAACATTTTAACCCCCCTCCCAAAACAGCCCACGAAGAGGGTTTAGCTACTCATAATAAAGCAAAAGAGCAAAAAGGAAAGAAGGAAGAGGAAGAAGGCCATGTTAGCATGTGGAAGATCATCTTTCTTCACCTCTTTGTTGTAGACTATGAAGAACCTCCTTCCAAGATGGAAAATGCAATTGAAAGGTGGGGATTATAGTGGAAACCCTAGAAAACTAAGGTTTTTGGGTGGAAATGAGGTGGATATGGAAGGGGGTAGGTAGGAGCTCTAGAATGCTCTAGGAGGGTGTAAATGAATGCTTAGGTAGGTAAAGGGAGGCTAACCTTGTGCCCTAGCCACCACCTATGTATATATAGGTGGTGGGGAAGCATTAGGTTAAGTAGGGATAAAGTTGGGAATGTAGTGGAAAAGTTGAGTAGGGCTATGTGTTCACCACAGTCGTGGTCAATGCCATGACTGTGTTGAGTGTGGGTTGGCATGGTCGTGGGGTATGATATGAGTGAGGTGGAAGTATGTTGTGGGGTGAAGGTTAAGGAAGTGGGGTGGCCATGAGTGTGGCGGGTGCCACGATCGTGCTGGGTGGATGGTGCCACGACCATTTCCACAGAGCACAATCGTACCGGAGGGGGTGCCTCGACCGTTCTTCATCGTTGCCCCTAATGTCTTCTACACACCAACGTCATGGCATTTTCCATGATCGTGGTGATCTTCAGCTACCACAATCATTGTGGTGGCCATGCTTGTGGTCAATCCTTTGTATTTCATGCAAAGTGCCTGGATGTTTTTACGTCTTTGCCAGGTCATGGTGTTGTGCCACGAGGGTGATGGCAAAATTCAACCACGACCGTTCTGATGGCCATGACTGTGGGGGACTCAGTGTACCACAATCATTTTGGGAAGCTACGACCATGGTAGTTGATGTTCAAAAAGCTGACCTCCCTGTGGATTTGGATCATCTCACCAAGGCTGTGGTGGAATACCACGCCCCATGGTGAGTGTCCAACTGCTTGACTTTTGCTTCAAACTTCTTCAAATGGCTGCTAATTGCTTTAGAGAAACTTTTTTATATTCAAGGGGTGCTTGGGTAAGATTTGGGTCCGATCCTAGGGTGTAGGAACCCAAGGATCCTCTCCTTCTCTCTCCTTTTACATCCAATGTAGGTACAAAACCCTAAAAAACACACAAAAAGCAGCCATAAGTGCATTTGCTAGAAATCACATATTGAGGAAAATAGCTTGCATTCGAACTTGTTTAGATGTGATAAAGATGTAAAAAGAAACAAGATTGAGCTCTAAAATAGGGCTGCATCAGATCCAAAACTATCTGCAAACAACCCACCTAAGATCCACAAGATCTTCTTCATAGAAAATCTAGGTCCAACTAAGTTAAAAATAGAGAGAAGGATGGATTTTTAGCTTGAGAATCTAAAACCACCACAATTCATTACCAAAGGAACAAGAAAAGAGGTAAAATATAAAAAAAATATAAGAATAAGAAGGCATCCTACATGGTTTGGGGTTTAAACAAGGCTATTTTTCTTTAGATCTACCAAGGAGAGCTAGATCTTCAATTTTCATGGACATGCAAGATATAAAGCATAGGGATCGAGGTCCTAGGTGCTCCCATCGACCACCTTGTCTCCTCTTCATGTTTCTTAGTAGATCTTTTCTGCAAATGGTTCATAAGGTTGATGGAAAAGGTGTTCTTATATGTAATTATGGTCAAAGGTCTAAAACTACCCTTATAAGTCAATCCAATGACCCCCATGCAAAATAGATCCATTGAGACCCTTGAACTTCCACCTAGAAAGGGTCCAACCCATCAAGGGTCCTCTATCTCAAGACCTATTGAATCTCCACTCAACCCTTACCATCAAGGTGCATCTTCCTTTAACTAATCAAGATCATACTTTATCAAGCCATCAAGGCTCAACACCACTTCACTCATTGAGTTTCAACCTCAACATAACCCATAGAGGGTCAATCTGGACACCACTCTTAGAGGGTCAAGCTCAACACCATAAATAAGGGTCAACTTCAACATTACCCATATAGGGTCATCTCATCAAGTCTCAAGGCCATAAAGGTCCCCTCTTTATGATCCTTCAAGGTACCAATTGTTGGTGATATGCCCCGAGAGACAATCATATGATGATTGCAATGGCACATCCTGTAATAAAATTTGATTATTAATAAAGGGCATTTCTGATTATTATGTTTCTTTTAATATGGGATAATGAATAAATGTAATAATGTCCTAGGAATGTATGACTCTATAACATATGATTTCAATTTGAGGACTTGAACATGAGACCATGCGTATGTTAAGAGTATGCATTCTTGTCTGAGTCCCTGGTCAGATATCATTGTGGAAATCAGGACAACAATAATACATTAAGACTAATATGTGTGATGATCGATGACTACGTCTCATTGGCCATGATATTGGATACTAAATAAAACACATAGATACTTGTTATGAACCAGTGTACTGGAAAAACCCACTTTGAGTGTAACACATGGAAGCTCGTAAAGGCATTCAAAATCACATTTCAATGTGACCGTGGTGATTGTGGTCCTTAGACCTGAAGTAACTACAATGATTGCATATTGTTCAATGTGCTTTAACACTCCTCAACATGACCCTAAAAAGGGTTTCTATACAACCAACTAGTGATTAGGTGCATTGTGACACATGTGGATTATTATAAGTAACATATATGGAATTTTTCCCTCCCATTGGGGTGATCCTATCCACTTGATGAGTGAGGCTATGAAATGCATGCCCATGAACATGTGAGTCAAATGTATGATTTTATCTCATGCTTATCTCAATATTCTACTCTAGATCAATAAATAAAGATTGAAAATTAAGAGGATGACGTTTCCATGCCCCGGATTCAATGTAGATATCAATGAAAAAGGAATTGCACAATCACTATAACACTGGTCATAATGCTAGGATAAGTTCTCAAACTTCTCCAATTACTTTGGTATCAATGAAGTCTTACTAGATACCAACTGTTGCTTGTGAAATCATAATTTGATTTTGAATATCACTACCAACGTAATTTGGATCCTACAGGGTCACACACATAGGATGCATTTGAATAGGAGTATAATTTTGGACATGATTGGAAATGTTCTGAGTCAAATTGATTACTAAAATATTTGGGTAATTAACTAGAATAATATCAATAATCTAAGTTAATTAGTTAAAGGGTTCAAGGAAATTTAATTAGATTTAAATTATATACTTATATGATAAGTCAACCGGCTAACCCGAGCGATCAACTATAGCCGTATGAGAGAAAATTAGTTAATCAATTAATATGATTAATTGGATAATTAATTAATGAAATAATTCTAGAATATTCTTATTGCCTATTTGGCAGCTCACGAGTGACCCACTTTAAACGCAGCCACATCCTTTCATTTTCTAGGGTTTTCAAGAAACCCTTCTTCCTTTCCTCTCCTATTTATAAGGACATGGCGACTGGATTTTAGACATGCTCTTGTACATAAACCCTAGTCATCATCATCCCTGAGAGAGAGAAGGAGAGAGAACACGACACTAACACGTCACCAAGTAGAAGTTGCTGCTTCCCGCCGCTCAGGTAACACGACGAGGAGTTCCAGTCCATCTGCATGGACTACGTACAGTCACATACATTGAGTGAATATATTCAATGGACATAGACATAGACCATCCATGCACATGAGGAACGTCACACACCATCGCACAAGGAGGATGTCACTGGACCTGCTGTGCGACAAGGTATACCTTGCACACCCTCCTTTCAAATACATTAATGTCGATGTGATTTGCTTATAGGATACATGGAGATTTTTTTTTCATTGGTTCCACTACGCTTGTCTCCTCCATGAATCCTAACATCAACTAATTTATATGCTGATGTACAAACCCAACACTCATCAAGGTACATATTCACCTAGCCATTCAGGCTCAACCAAACCACACCCATCAAGGCTTCCCTCCAACCTAGACATCAAGGCTTTAACCCATCAAGATCACACCCATCATGTCTAGTATAAGGGTGGTCATTGAGGCTCCCAAACTTAGACTCATTATGGTCCAGGGTTTAAAGCCATTAACCCTGAACAACAACAATAACCACTAAACCACATATTAGATTCAATGTTAGAACTAGAGATGAAACCCTAAATAGTCAAAATTCAAAAGAATCCAAACTGCATTATATATATATATATATATAAATGGAGTAAAAATTAACTTGATATTTTTCACATATTTTGTGAGTAAACCCTCATACTTATAATCAATTAAAAAATCCATGCAATTAGGGCAAACAAGGTGCCATTTTAAAGTGAAACGAGGATTTTCACTTAATCAATTGACTCAAGATCTTAACTAGGCATTCAATTATGATTATCAAATAAGACTAAAGGCTAAGATAGGCTGGGAGATTTTTAGAGACAATGACTTAAAATCTTAATGCCCTAATAACATTTGACTTAATGTCGTATGGCTTCAAGTTGAGGACCAGAACATACTTAGAGTATAAATCCTTGTATAGTACTTAGTCAGAGATTATTGTGGAAGTAATGAAGGATACCAATAATACTTAAAACTAGTGTCAATGTTGACTGATGAGTATATCTCACTAGTTATGGATATAAAGTGAGATACATGGGTCCTTGTCAGAGAACAAGTTTACTCGATAGACCCACCTTGAAATTGACAGATGGAAGCCATATTTTGGAAATCAGAATCACATCTCAATGTGATAGTGGTGACTATGATTCCTAGACGTGGAGTGGGTCTGTAGATTCCCTACATCCATGTAGACAATGTAGATGCCTTGGCATGTGTCCAATGATTAGAGGATATTCTTCCATGATGACAAGATGTATTTTTCTTTTTGATGTTGTTGTGAGTTCCACATTGTTGATGTACTACTCCACCTTCATATTCGTATCTTAAATTATGAGAGAAACACCAACATAGATTGTCTAGTTGTGTGACAACAAGAGCAAGCCAATATATAATCAATATCTCTTCTTGTCATTTTATTATACCAACATTTTATGACTATGATGATCTACAACTTGTTTTTAATTTGGAAAGGTATTATAATTCTATGGACAACCTCCCCCTAGAATCCTACTCCTTCTTTGGCCAGCCCAAATCCAACTAGATCACTAAGACAATCAATGATGAGAATGTTTATTGCAAGACACCTACCATTTATGCAATCATATGTTGGCATACAAGGAAATTTAGGAATGAGGTCATCCATGCAAGCAAGAGGGGTATTCCTGACGCCAAAGTTCACTTCAATAATGATGTCGCACAACCACAATCAGTGTGGCAATTTTAGTCAAAATTGCATAGTAGTATAGGAGCAAAGACAAGTCAAATCTCACAGTTGGATATTGAGATAATCATCTTCACTGATGCAACTTTCTAAGTCCATACTTCTAAGGATACTCTAGGCATTCATATTACGAATGTAGATGACAAATTATGCATGGGAATTGGCCTCCCATTGATAGCCATGTTGGCACTAGAAGCTGAACTGTGAGCAATTGTCAATGCCTTTAAGACCTACAATGAACACAAATGGAAGAGCTTCACTATCTTTACTAATTGATTTTAAGAAGTTCATATCCTGAATGATAATGCTGAGACTCACATCTTCATGTCCCTTTATATAATGACAAATTATATAGCTCAAGGATCACATTGCCATGGAAATGATCAACCACCTATTTAGAAAACTCAATTTGGTGACAGATAAAATAGCAAAACACATTTTACACTATTTAGTTTCATGTTCCTTTCATTTAAAACCTTCTTGGTTAGACTACAAAGTTTCCCAAGGGAAATGTTGTTTTATCAGGAAAGATGATATCGTTATAGATGATAAGAAACTCACAGTTGCAATGCACCAATCCTATCTCATTGGGTACAACAATTCATACTCCTTATACAATGACTAATGACATATGATTTGACTAACTCACACACTAGACAATTAATGTCGTAGTAATCACAGAGATAAGATGTTTGCAGTTTTGTGTAAAAAAGAGGGCACTCAACATGAACTCATGTCACTACATCATGTGCGTAATGTGATGTTAGCATTTGGGTCATTTGGAGTAGTAACAAATGACCAAAAGAATATGCCACACAGATCACTTTAAACTCATATATAAAAATGAAAAGCAACAAGAGTAGCTAGGGTTGCAATTAGGTAAAATGTATACCTGCATACTTGAAAATTGGACCCTTCTTAAAACCCATCAAAAACAATTATTTAGAACCAATTAAGTAGGAAATGTAGACCCAAAATTTTAGTGGGTCCAATAACGATTCTTATCGTACTCATACACTCTAAACCCACATACTTGCTTTACATTTTCACAAACTATGCATGTGTGTGTATCTATTATACACTGCATCCGCATATCGATTCTTCATGTTTTTTCTTTTCTTGGGTTTATCTAGTGTTGGCATGAAGACATCGAAATGAAGGTTATTTTTTTTAATATAAATATTGGTGAAAAATATGTCTGGATATCACTAGTCATCAAGTATAGACGCATACCCATACTAATGAGTATAGTTCTAAGCATGGTCATACCAGTACGGTATCCGCACCATATTCCTCCACATCGGGCACGTAGTTTGCATCAGTCTGGTCGAAACCCAGTATTTTTTTAGTTTTAAAATTGTTATTTTCTTATTAAAAAACCCCCAAACCGTCTTTATTTTGTAGGCCGTTGTGGGCCATATTTTCAAAGCGAGGCAAACCATTTGGTTGGTTTTGACGATCAAGTGTTGGTATAATTCACATTCACGGCGGGCTGACCCCCTTTGGTTATAAAGCCACATTCATACAGGTGCCCCCACCCCCTACCCCAACCGGTGTAACCTTGATTACACATTTTGGCCGGCTGGTCTTGTCACTTGGTCATGGAGTAATGAGAACCTTGGCATTTTTCATTAAAAACTTTGTCCAGGTATCGTTCATATCGGTCGATTTGAAAATCCCCTTCCCCATCGGCGACTTAATAGAGCATTGATGATTCACATGATAATTCAATAACCACGGCCCGGCTGTAATTACGCAGGTACAGCGACTCTATAAGGACGTCTGGTGCTCGTATGTAGCTGGCAGCCGGACGAGGTTGCTTAACCCCTCTTGCGCTCGTTCAAAATCCGACAATAATGGGCGATCAAGTTTTATGAGAGCAGGCTACTACAGAGGAAGACGACGGGCGTTGAGTTGAGGACGGTTCAGTGCCGTTAAATCGGTGGGGGAGAGTGTGTGGCGAAACAGTGGTGCTACAGGACTGATCGATCGCTTAGTCGTAGTCATGATTGCGGCTCGTGCATGCCGGCTGATGATTCCGCTGTCAGTATCTCCTGCCAGTCCCACCTTCCATGCAAGTGTAAGTCTCGTTAGCTGCATAAAAGCTACGGTCTTATGTCTTGCTGCTTCGGATGTGCTTCTTTTAACGAAGGAGCTGGATGCTCGGCTTTTGAATCGTATCAAGTGTTAATTAATTTTGTCTTCCCCCTTAACATGGAACTGTGAATGATTACCTATGTGAAAAGAATAGCTCGGGTAGCTATGGTATAATTGCTTGGTGCTTTTGAAATGTCCGTATAGGTACTTATCGTATGTATAATCAGATAATCACTGGGGTATATATGTATCAATCAACCTGTGGCGCCGATTTCAGAACTCTCATTCTCTTTTGTTTCTTTTTGCAAAGGACCTTTCATCATCATCATTATTATTTCAAATATTAACCAGAAACACAATCTGACAAACAATGTATTCTGCAGATGTCATCAGGAAGATCGCAATATGGATACTGTCATAACTGGAAAAGAAGGTTCACATTAAATCTTTGACCGAGAGCTTGAAAAACTCCCTGTAAGCCTACTTTTAAAAGAAAAAACCCTTCCCGTAAGCATGCAATGCGAGGCCTCCCTTTATTAAAAATAAAGCTTAAAATATTACATCTCAAAGTCCTAATGAGGAGGAAGGTCAAAGTCCTCAAGCCGGAAGGTCACACTGCGGTTTGGACGGTCATGTCTAGCTGACATTCTGGCCTTCCATTCTTGGTGCATCTATTTTAACCGGTTCAAAACCCCCAACCAGTCAACTTGTCTGAAACTATGCCTTTCTTTCTACAACTGGATTGTCGCTTCGGTATCGTCCATGTTGGAAAACATTTCTAAAATAATTTATCTCCTTCTTCCCTTTATGTATATTCATGTAGGCCAGCCATTTTCTGTCTTTGGTTCTTGATTTCGGTCCTTGCCCTTAGTATCATAGCAATGAGGATAATGCGGCAATTAAATGCATGTAGGAAGGCTAGATAAAACCGTACTGAATAGTGTGATCTGCATGGTTTTCTTTTTATTTAATGTTTCACTCTATGGGTTTTACGAGGCCTTGTGTTTGACTCCAGATTGCTCCGTATCTAGAACTCGCATATTATAAATGTCTTAGTAGAACCATCTGAGTAGTCATCAAACTCATTTGAAGACTTTCTGCTCACCCCGTTTTTCATATCTTAATTTGGTATCAGAGTTCTAGCAACGCCACTTGATCATTCCATGAGAAGTTAACTATAATTGTTAGTGTTCGATGGAGATGGAGATGGAGAAGATGTGACAAAGCTCTAAGCTACGACATCTTCTCTTCCTACTGTCTTGAACTTACCGATAAAAGATTCGAGTCACTGTAATCTCTTTTTGCGTTGAAAGATCTTCTTACGAAGGATACTCTCTAGTCATATGCCCCTTGTCTCTTCTGTCAGGAACTCTTATATGATACCGATGGAGGAGATATTCCAATCATTTAGTTGGTTATACTTCTGATATATGCTCTGATATGATTCTTCTCTCTTTCATCACCCAATTTCATCTAGTGTTGTCTAAGATTATTATTCCCTCTTATCTCATACTCTTGATAAGTTGTGTAATCCATTTTCTTTGGAGAATCAAGTTCTAGCAAGGAGATATTGCGGTTATTATCCCTATCTAGTCAGTATAAATATTTCAAAATTTGCCTCTATTAAACTTAATCAAGACAAATTTCTACAATGGGTGTCTAAGATTAGAATCTTGTCCAAGAGTTGTTCTCTTGTGGGATTTCTTGATGAAATTAAAAACAACTATCACTCCTCATTTTAGATGAAGGAGTACTACCTGATGTGAAGCCTAAGTATGATATGTGGATGAAAATTGACAGAATGGTGAAAGGTTGGGTATCTAGATCAATGCCAGAAGAGGGAACAATTCATACGGTTGGGTGTAAGACCATTGCTAAATTTTAGGAAACATTACAAAAGTAGTTTGTCAAATCATCCTAATTCTTGGAGTTTAAACTTGTCTCTCCTCTTCAAATCTTTCAAAAGTCATCCAGTGTTCTTTCTAGTTATCTAATACATTTCATAGTACTATGTGATTGATTGAAGGGCATAGTCAGATTGTGACAAAATGGACAAAGTATCTACTGTTCAGAGTGGACACTCATGGAACTAAATATGCAAGTTTGTGGTATGAATGCTAAAAACCCTATTACACCTTATGTTGAGATTATTTTTCTCTTTGAGTTTAGAAAAGAAAGAAATCTATAAATGACATGTCAATTATTATGCTTATTTTCTATGTGAATAAGGGACGTGCCACACCCTATCCAGGAAAGGGGATATATATATATATATATTTATAGAAAATTCTAGCCTTTTTGGTAGTGAAATACCGTATAGAAAATAGGGGTGTTCGGAGTCACCACCAGGTTTTATATGAAAAATGAGGAAACATAGAGTGATCATTGAAGCCACGGTGCAAGTCTGAGGTATATTTAGAAAAAATAGGGGAAAAACTTTAGAGGCTAGATTTGATGATCGAGTTATGAGTGGAGATGGATTAACACTCCATCTCACCTAGACCTATCAAACTGGGTCAAATTTAGTGGGTGCCCACGGGTCCACCCGTTTAAGTTGGGTTTGGGTGAAGAAATTTTCTACCTGTTGAAAATCACCCAAACCCATACCAACTCATTTATATAGTAGGTTTCACAGGTGACCCGCGGGTGACCCAATTAAATGAAGTCAATATATTTATATACGTATTATACATATACACCTATAAATACATGCACATCAATTTTTCACAAGTTAAATCTTTACCATTGATCGCATCAATTGTATTCTCTTTATGTTTGCAATAGACAACGACAAGTACTTGTAAAATTCGAAATGTGCAATATTAAACAAAAAATAAATTTTGATTTTTGTGATAGTTTATGTATGAAAATTGTATTGGTCTTTTTCCTAATTTACATAGAAATATAACAACTATTTGTTATTTTTTCTTTTTATTTGGTATAAACATAAGTCAATAATTATCGATTGGTTTGACATCAACCATAGTAGTTGTTTGGTTTCTTTGCACTATATTTGACATCCAAACATAGTTATGAGATGTTGTAATTGTTGTTTTTTGTGTTAAGCGAAGGAACTAAGAAACTCATTTTTTATTGAATACATTTTAAATGGGCATCCACGAGCAACCCACAATCTGCTGGGTCGGGTTTGGGCATGCTTTTCTTCCACCCATTTAGAATTGTATCTTTTTGACCCACACCCGTGAGACCTGAACTTGCAATGACTCAACCCAAACCCACCCAACCCAACCATTTGATAGGTCTAATCTTGCCCGGTAAATTGGTATCACGACACCATCTCATTCTAAAAAATAAAGCAATTTAGGATAGTTGAATTAAGGAAAAATAAATTTTAGTGGTGGGTAGGCTTTTAGGGTTGTAGACGAGTGTCTCCTTCCCATTGTTGCCCCGAGAATCCTAATGATATAGGTGGATTATTGTCCTAATCACCTCAAATGGCTGCATGGTAGAGATCCCTCATTGCTGATCAAGACTTTTGCATAGGATTATAAGTAATTATCAAATGTTGGGTAATGAAACAAGATCTGATTTCTTCATATGTTATAAGTAATGATAATTATAATAGCAATGGGACATCTACATAGTTGAAACATATCAGATGCAACAATTAAATAGATCATATGTTGAGGTAGTCAAGAGGGCGATGAGGTATAACCTAGAAACTTTGTTCCATGTAATTTTCTTTCTACTTTGTCCAGCTTGAATCAGGCTTTTCCTCCATGCAGTGACATTTTTGACTTTGTCTTCTGCCTATTCCTCTTTTAGGGCCTCAGATTGTTAAATGTATACTAGAGGACTCATTGGAATGAGATGGGGCTTTTGTATGATAGTTTGGACACTGAGGAGATGGAGCTGCATGAGGAGATGGGTTTTTGTAGCATTATCCAGTGAGCGATCCTAGGTAGACCTTATTTCCTTACTTTGATTGATCATTTGTACCCAGAGACCTGTACATTCTATTTTTCATTTGGTGAGCTAGCCATCACCACAAGTGAGTTTGTCAGGATTATTGGGTTATAATTTGGTGGGACCCCTATCAATTCTTTGCCTGACCGGTATGCGTGGGATTGTTACCACTTGGTTGGGATTCTATGGTTGAACCCTGGAGAAATTGAGATGGCCTCTAGATATGAGGTGAAGTTTACTTTGTTGAGAGACACCTTCTTTTGTGAGGGTGAACAATGGGGTAGTAGTAATCCTTTAATTATAGCCCTATAGGTCAAAGTGTTCTTATTTGTCTTGACCACTAGTTTCTTGTTTAACAACAACACGTGGAATAGAGGAGATATGCAATTTATTTCTTTAATTTCGGTGGCTGCGTGGATGCCCATTTGTGACACACTTCAACAGTGTCTTGTGGGTGACTTTAAAGGGGGATGGTCCAGGATACAAAAGGCTGCAGTGGCTTCATAGGCTTGATCTCGGTAAGTTTTTTCCTACCATTATTTGTGTTTTCTTCTTTGAAATAACTATGGTAGATGATTTTATCTAACATTTCCTATGCAATTGTTAGTCTACGAACACTTCTGACTTCATAGACCTAACACTTTGAGTGGTCCAGAGGGCTATCTATAGGTTTGTATCCCTACTTGTCGCTATTGGGCTAGTTGTAGCAGGGTTAGGTATGGACAATGGAGGGGCAAACTAGATATAATAACTTTAATAGAGGTATATGTAGCACTTTAGAACCACATTAGTTTATACATCCATACTTTAGATAACTCCAATTCGTTTTTCCCAACCTGGTTTAGGATCTTTTCTAGGTTCCACCACAGTGAGGAAACAAAATTTTTGCAACCTTCTTTGAGGCATTGTTGATGGATGCTTGCCAGATCCAATTTGAGTTGTCGTCTAGTAGCATGTTGTATATGGGGGAGCGTGATGCTGGTTAGTGGTTTGGTGGCTGGCACATCCCTTTTGACCCTTTATTGGGATTGGTCCCTCCTGTTATGGGTATTTGTAAGACTTCTTGGGATATAATGTATGGCTAGGTGACACATGATGAGTATCTGAAGTGGTACTACGCTAATGTCCAACCGGGTGTCTTTTCCAGAAAGGAATATGATCAACTTTGACAACCTCCATTGGTGAGTACCTAAGTATGATTCTTCCTTTATCTGCTTGCATTATCTTTAACATGCACTTTCTGTAGGTGATCGAATATGGCTCGTCTGACGAGTAGGACGATATGGGGTATGAGTTTTTCCATCCACCCCCTCCTGAGGTGGTTTCCTTTCCTAAGGTTCCACCTTCTCCTCCTATTGATGTTCTTGACTTTGACAACATCCCATCGCTGCAGCCTCATTAATATTTTAGGCATGGGAGGTTCATGTCACATCATGGGTGACCTTGGTTGGACCTCATCCTTCTAGGGAGCGGATGAGGCTTAAGATGTAACAAATGGATTCTTCAGCTCGAGTATCCTATCGAGATATGGGCATAGTCATCATTTTGGCAGGTCATATGGTGTGGGATCCTTCTCTTCAAACGTTCTAGTTCACACTGCAAATCCACCCACAATTGGGGTAGGAGCAGGTTGCTCTCGATATATGGATGTTTCCTTGGTGGTGGTCGTGTCTTCCGACAGTCCCTCTTTAGGTCACCGGTGGCCCACTAGTGGTATTTTCTCTGATATGAGCATGGAGTGTTGTTATTTAGGGTCTTCTTCCATTGATCATTAGACCTTGGCTAAGAACTTGACCAGGTGGATGAAGAAGAAAGTAAAGAAGTAGCAGTTATATTTGGCATCTTCATCTCATGATGTATTTTCCTTTACTGTAAGAAAAATCATGGGTAAGATTATGCTTGTATTTGTAAAACTCTTTTTCTTTTAAATAGAAGTTAGTTAAATTAAATTGTGAGGTGTTGTGGTCTTCGATCGAAATTGAATTTCAAGAATTTGATCTTAGGAAAATGTCTTGTAGATTTGTGTATTGCCTTGATCAGTGTGACAGCCAAGGGTGGAAGATTGGAGCAACTGCCACTCTTATAGGACACATAGTCCTACTTGTCTCGAGATGTGTGTCCACATTGATCGTTGATGTAGATACATATGGAGGATTATGCGATTCTATCAGGGAGAAAGACACAGAGTCACTTATTTCTGTGAAATGAGTTTTCCCTATTTGAGACCTATAACTAGGGATGTATCCCTACTTTTTATTCATATCTTGATCTTCACAACCCGAAGCCATGGGAGAGAAGGAGATATGGGAAATCCTAGTTCTAAAATTCTCCCATCAACCTTTCCTTAGTACGTCATTTTATTACTCATGTTTGACACTAAAGAGGTCGAGCTGGCAAGATTTTACATGACTCATCATATTTATCATCTAGCTTATGATCCTATTGCGAGGGGGTTGATGCCAGTGGTGATCCCCTTCTAGGATTCTCTAGTCACTAATTTTGGTTTGGGGAAGTCATGCTGACTCCTACCCAGGGAGAATCATCTAAGATTACTCCAATTAATTTCCATGATCAATATCCTATGGTATTAAAGAAGTTGATTTGCTCTGTTGAGATGGGGAGTGTACTTCGCATGAAGAAGTCCCAAGCTACTTGATTTCTGATTGATGATGGTCGCTTTATTTAGATGGACTCCCTATGGGCGTTGCATAAGAGCAAAGCACATCATGATGTCGACCCTCTTGACATGCCCAATTTTTGGGCATAGGCTTTGATCATTTCATTATAGCTTTTCTTTGGAGAAACTATCGGGAGAGTAAAAGATGTTTCTTCTGAAGTCATGGCCATCTTGTGGAGGAAGGAAATTGTCATTCCTTTAATACTTGATGGGCTTTATGAATGCTTGGATGAAGAACAATTGACCAGAAGGATGAGGGGACCTTTCAAGTTCCTACATATTTATATAGGAATACACATCAGTTCTACAAAATTGACAAAATCTTCACATCCTCATTGCAACATGGTGAAGGAGTTTTGTTAAAGCATATTCAGGTTGGTATGACCCTTCAACTACATGGAGATATAGCCCAATGGATTGCACATTTGAAGGTTGTAGAAATGCATTGGGATGGATGGAATTTTGTCTTCATAACTCATCCTGGGGAGTGGCCATGCTGGAATTTCTATGGTTGATCATCTTGTTAGGTCTAGAGGGTAGTGTCTCATATTACCATGTGTTAGTACTAAGCCAATTCAATCGTCAAAAATGTGTACCAAGTTGAAACTTTTCCCCCTTTCTTGAAGACGTGAATGGTAGATTTATGAAAAGTTCATCAGAAGGTGGAACAAATGTTGTTGAATCAAAGAGGCCGAATCGAGATTCTTTTGTTGTGTTCCCGCACTGCTCCCCTGAATACTTGAAGTGTCTTGCATTTGCACCTTAAATGGTAGTGACGTGTGATTCTTTTAGAGAACAACATTGATGTATGTTTTTTTTTATTTTCATATGTTTTTTTTAATATATTGGGATGAGAAGACAAGACCCTATAATGAGTTTATTTTTGAAAAAAAGATTTTCTTTCATGATATGCGACACTGTCTATTGCTAGTCCCTCCATGACATTTAGAAATATGTGTTCACATTTAGTTCCTTGAGGTGCATATTGCAATGAATACCTTTCTAGTAGATCTCCCGATCGGAGACAATCCAGAGATCCTATCCATGCACTTTAGGATACTAGGAATAGCTATATGTTTTCATATATTGGGATTAAATCCTTCTCATTTACCTCCTTGCATGAATTTGGAAGGATGGAATTCTGAGAACTTTAAGCTATCTCTCATATTGATTTGATGATAGAGATTTCCTCCTTCAAAATGTTCATGGATCATTTTTCCATGAGGAGACCCCATTCTAGGGGATAAGAGGGATTAAAAAGCCTTGTTGGACCTCAGTGTCACAATAAGTGCTAAGTTTATGCCATATATTGGGTGTGTCACTAATAATTCCTTACCTAATTGGGCCTAGGTGCCAGGTGTCGAAGATACTTGATATGCTTCATTCCTAACATGCCTTAGTGTAGCAATCCTCCAAAATCATGTGTTTTCCTATTATAAAGGCTTTTTTATTATTATTTTTGTAAAGTTCCCACTTACTTTGGGTCTTTTTCAAGTAAGATTTTGATTCAACACTAATGTTCATAGTCTTAGTATGAGAGGATAAGATTCTGTGGGGAGATAATGGGGTTTTCCTAGTGAGGGTTTCCCATCTCATAACTCCTAGGTTAGTTCATACGAAGATTGGTCCCATCTCCTAAGACAAGACGAGGATATCCGCAAGGGATTTTAAACTCTGCATTCTCCCAATGACCCTTTCCTTTTAGGTTGACCCCAACAGATGTAAGTGTTATGGCATGATCCTTGTGTATAGGTGTCTAGATATTGATTTTAGGATCAGATATGACTAGCCTATATTGACTTATAACCACTTCCACACTCATGAATATTTTGAGGTGCATTTTATTAGGGTGGGCCTATTTTAAGGAGTTATTTTTAGATTTGTGAGCCATTGGGACCTTAGGATAACGGTCTTCTCATTCCTTACTAGGCCCTAGGTTCTACTTTGACCTTTTTTCTTCATATGCATAAGGGGATGCAGTTGGGTGCTTAAGTAGATTTTAGGCATTTTTAGAAGGGTTGGAGCTTGTCTCTCTCTTACATGGATATCTTCCATACATTTTCTAGTTGTTGTAGTCTGATCAGAAGTAGTAGCAGTTGACAAGGTTGGCATTTGTGTGGTGAATATGAACACCTCCATCCAAGCCCTTCAAGTGCAGGTCTCCCTTGTTATAGATGTCATGGATGATGTAGGGTCCATCCCATTTAGGGTTGAACTTACCCCTAGAATCAACATGCTGAATAACTCAAAATACCAGGTTGCCCTTCTATAAACTATGTGTTTGAAGCCACTCAGTTTCTAGAATATCTACTTCTTGTAGGATGTGGAGTGAAGGGATATGCATCTCAAAAGGTAGGACTTCTTCCATCCCATATACTAGGGAGTATGGCCTAGCTCATTTGGAGGTCCTGATAGAAGTTTTATACACCCACAAGCCATTGGGAGAAGTTCATGCTAGTTTGAATGAGAGCTAATAATCTACTTTAAAATCTTGATCAAGTTTTTATTGGAAGCTCGATGGCTCTGTTCATCTGAGGATGATAAGGTGACGTTTGATGAACTTTGATACCCCAATATCTTAGATACTCCTTGACAGTCTTGGAGATAAAGTTTGTCCTATTTTCTAAGACAATATCATGTGGTATCCAATACCGACCTATGATGTTATTTTTGAGAAATTTGAAGACTTATTGGATTGATCCATAAGTTATGGACACTACTTCTACCCACTTGGTATAGTGATCGATTGTGACTAGAATGAAGCAATTTTTGTTCGACCCTTTAGGATTGATCTTCCTGATCATGTTGATTCCTTTGGCTAAAAATGGGAAAGGCATTATATGTTATAAAGTTTATTTGTGGGGTGAATAAATGTAGTCCCCATGAATTTGGTTGGCTCGACATTTAGAACCAAATTGGTAGTATTTTGTTTCCATGGTGTTCTAGTAGTACCATGAGAGATGTATTTTTTGCCTAGCATGGTTGTATTCATGTGTGTGCTGCACATGATTCTACATTGACCTCCTTCATGAGGGTTTTTGCTTCTGTCTTGTCAACATTGAAGAAGAGTCTGACTGTAGGATCGACAATACATTTTTTCTACCCCTAGTACATATTGCATAGCTCATCATTTGAGTGCCTATTTCTCTCTCTGGGAGAAGAAGTCAAGAATGATTTGGCTTTATAGATACATCTTAATGTCATTAAACCAAGCCTTCTATTTTTCATCATGTGCATCGTCGATGACCATGCAATAGGCAGGATGAGAAAGTGCCTAAGCTTTGAAAGAGAAGGTCTAACCTTCCTAGATGTTGATCCATGAAGCAAGGGTCTCTTGGGAATAAAAAAAGCATTGTTATCTCTTCTGATGAAGTGGAAAAAGATATGCTCAAATCCACGAGCCAAAAAACACATATGTTCCTAGTATGGCACCAGGTTCTGATGGCGTGTTTTCTAATTATTTTGGACATGAGATATTATAAGGAGGGAGTCCTCATAGACCTGTAAGTGTCGTGTCCCTTGTTGTATAACAAGATGGAGTCCCAAGATGCAAGATTCATACTCGACCATGTTATTTGTGTCATCAAACTCTAGTCATCTAGCTACTGGTAGTTGTTTTGCATGGGGGTATTAAAGGACTACACCTATTTCAACTCCTTTACATTTTATAGCTCCATTAAAGCAGATGGTCCATATGTTGGTAACGGGAGGGGTCTATATGTTTGGTGGATCGATCATCCATATGTCTTCATCTGGAAACTTGTATTCATAAGTAGCTTCTTTCAAAAGTGGGGAATCATCTAGTTGATTATAAAGGGCTTGTACTTTGACTACCTTTATTGGAAGTAGGTAATGTCAAATTATGATAGAATTACCTGTCATTTAGCGCATCATCCTATCAAGGTTGGGTGAACACACAAATAGTAGAGTGGATCATTCTTGGCAGATAGTTGTACAAGATGCATCATTAGGAGTGGCGTAACTTCCTCATAGCATGGATCAACTCTAGACATTACTTTTCAATTCTCGTATAACGAGCCTCTAAGTCACT
This sequence comes from Alisma plantago-aquatica, assembly GCA_963693085.1. Lineage (NCBI taxonomy): Eukaryota > Viridiplantae > Streptophyta > Magnoliopsida > Alismatales > Alismataceae > Alisma > Alisma plantago-aquatica. The sequence goes on along the minus strand of OY856411.1, from coordinate 1,204,610,685 downwards.
AATTTTTTTGGGCAGATAGTAGATGACATGCTCGACATCAGTTGTTTCTTGAATCAAGACTCTACTGATAGACGTTGTATGAGAAGGTATCCTAGAATGGCCTACCTTAATATAGGGGGATTGGCATGGTAGTATGTAAGATTCTCAAATGCTTTCTTGCATTGTTCATTGCATCTAGCATTGGAGTTCTTTTTCAATTCAAGATCAGCTAACATGTATGTGTGAGTTTGGCTAGGAATGTGGTTGATGAACTGGAGACGCCTGAGTTATCCTTGTATCTCCTTCTCAATTTTTGAGGAAGGCATTTCCTGGACAACTAGAGATTTCCTAGGATATACTTTGATCCCTCTATGGTTGACGATGTATCCCAACAGGTTACCACATGTAATCCCAAATGTGCATTTGGTAGGGTACACCATTGTGAGATTCCCATACGGTGTCCACCTAGTGGTCTGAGGCTATGTGTAGGATGATCCATGGAACCCTAGGCCCAGAATCATGTGTTTGGGAGGTATCTGGATGATCTCTGAGTTCCCTTATCGTCTGGCTCATAGTCCTTGATTTAGATGAGTGTGCATCTCACGTAGCCATTGTGCAAACAATGTGGGATCATAGCGGAGAGGGTGATTTCTTTTGCATGGTGGTGCCCAACTGATGTCGGTAATGAGTAGCAGTTCGATACTGAAATATAAGATCATCTTCTTCGATGCAAGATATGGCAGTGAGATTGTGATCTTGAACGACAATGATAGCATCTCCACAGTGATACTTCAATATTTGATGTAGTGATGAGGGTACCACCTGATTTTGATGAATCCATGGTCTCCCTAGGAGAAGGTTGAAGGAGAAACTGAACTCCATGACCATGAGAGGGAGTGTGAAAGTTAGTCACCCAATTTGTATCTCTAGAGTAATTTCTCCCAAGCCAGCTTTAATTACTGGATTGAAGGAGGTTTCTTTATTTGTGGTTGAGTGGAGGTCGAAGAGATCCTTCCCATGGTGATTAGTGTCTTTAAGGGACACTCATTGAGGCATGTACTGTTATAAATAAAGCATTAGGGTATCTTGAGGCGTTTTGTATATTTTTTGGTTGATAAGGGCATATTTTGACTTCCTCCCATTTGTATCACATCCTCAAAGAATAAGATCAGGTGTAGGGTTGTGATTAACTTGATGGTGGCTGCAAGAACTTTTGGCCTCAGATCTTTGGCCACAGAGGCCCCTTCTAGAGTTTTCATGACCAGTTCTCTATGTTTTGGGGAGTCTTGTGTCACATCTACTAATGACACATCCCCTTCTAGTTCATTGAGGAAATGGATTGTATCTGAGCTTCAAAACTGGTTTCCTTAAAAAGCTCGAGTGTTGGCAATACCTTTCTGGTATTGATAGATGGAATGGATAACTTTTGGTTCCCTCTCCTATTGTGCTACTAGAGAATAGCTACATTAGTATTCACCTTCCCATTTCCCTTTTCGAGAGGTAGTGGTACCTCTAGTAGAACATGTCATTGGTATTTCTTGGTTGAGACTGGAGAGGATGTTGCAATTGGCATCACAATAGGATGAAGAATTGTGGTTTATTGGGACTTTCCTAGGGTTGGTGCCTTTGGGAACTATATTATCTACATCTTTGATCCTTGGTTGGCTTTTGGTATGTTGATTGGTTGTGCTTTCATCCTTTGGAGGGATCTTGGTATGCTGATTAGCCTTCTGGTTCCTACTGGGTTTACTAAATTATTTTCCTAGACCGAGATGATGATCTGATTACATTGAGACTAATACTTGATTGCTTGTTCCTGAGGATGGATGGGCCCATGTGTAGAGTCCTTTGGTGATGATATTACATCTACCGTATTGGGGTGTGACTGTATTGACCTCACCGCATCTATCAAGTCATGCCAGACATGTTTGAGTGCAATGTATGAATCAATCTTGTTCCCTTTTGCTCAGTGGAAGTCACAAAAGGTGTTAGTGTATTAGATTTTTGGCAAGGGATTTAGTGGATCCCTTATTTCTGGGGATTTGGGTGGTGCTTGATATCCAAGAAGATCATTTTGAGAGAAGTCCCCAAGGGTACTTCCTTTTTGTCTTAGAAGGTTATTCTACCGATGGAGTGATAGTTTCCGACTCAGCTTGAGGTGTCAAGTTGCTTTCTCTTGAGGCATGTTTGCTATCACTTGCTACACTGACCATTGTAAATTTTGTGGTGCTTAACCATAGAAGTTTCTCAACGGCCACACATACTGTAGAGATATGTACTAAGGTTGATAGTTGGCCAGTACTGTGTGAGCCTATTGTTGTGGTGCCAAGGCATGGGCTGTCTGATTTGTTGATGCCTGAGTCAGTGGGATCTAGATGGTTGATTGTTGTCGCTTGCCTCTCGTGGGGATGAGAAATGCCCCTATTTTGGCATCTATGGTCTTTTCCTTTGTCCACTTAGGCTTTTGACTAGTTGTTGCAAGAGAGGATGGTGGATGGAAAGTGAGGCCTATGTTTTGATAGACACCCTCTTGATAGAATTTTTGATCCGTACCCCTTCTTGTATGAGCTCTGAGAAGGTGGTGTACCTCTATACAAATAAGAGGGTCATAAGGGCTGGAGAGGCAACTTTGATCACTATGTCTTGGGTCTGCTTATCTATTGGATTGAACTCCAGTTGGGAAGATAGCTCCCTCTATCACCCAACAAACTCAGAGAAGATTTTGTCTACCCTCTGTTGCAATTCTTCTAGGCCTTCTTTCGTTGGGACGTGGTCTAAATTCTAGGCATACTGATGAACAAAATTCTCAACCATCTTGGTCCATGTCGTGATGGCAGTCATGTCCTACTTATTTTAGTAGGCTAATGCAGGACCTGTCAAGATTCATGAAAAACAAAATATCAATATTTTCCCGTCATCTTGGACTTCCACCATATCGGGAAATATGCTTTGACATGGGCCATGGGAACCCCTTTCTGGACTACTCATGTAACTTTTACATGTTGAAGTTATCAGGGAGCTTCAAATTTGGAAAATGGAAGAAATTGTCGAATTTTTTCCATTCTCTTTCTTCCATTCTAGTTGTTTGATCTTCTATAGTAAAATATTGAGTACCAGGGGGTCTTTAGTAGTGGATTCTCACACAATGGCTTCATGGCATGCAACCACCACTGTTATCAGTGGAGTTTTGATTATTATTGGTGGCTCCATGCTCATAGGTGGTGGGAATACATACCCTTCTCTTGTGTTGTTATACTAGGAGTAGGGTGGTGGATACAGAGAGTGCATGTTGGGGACTGGTCATCAGCCATTCAAATTTCATGCTTCAAACTTTGTGATAGTTTCATCCTTCTCAGCCTCATGGGGATCTTGCTTTGTGGCTGCAACCTCTTCCTCTTTCTATATCCCTTTGACTTCTCCCACAAGATTCAAGGCGGATGTGTTGCCTCCTGTGTTACTAGGACTTCCCCAACATCATTGAATGGTGGACCCTATTAGGGCCCTGGTTGAGGGAAGTGGGAACCCCACACTCCATTTACAAAGAATGGCATTGATAATATGACGTGTGTAGTTTCCTTTCTGGCAAACCCTAGATATCACCATCCTCCTGCATATCCTTAGCTCAGTGGAGGCCTGAAGAGAATGTTGGGTAGCTTCTCTTGTAAGATACATTCATGGGAGACAAGTGTCTTGCTATTACTACAACTTCCTTGTGCTTTTATACTCATGCAGGTTTGTCATGATTGTTGTGGACAACATCTTCCTTGCAACCACCATCAGATTGATGATCTGCACTGATGTTCTTGTCCATCTAGGCTGATCGTTGGTGAGACCAAGTGAAGTACAAGTTTTGTGCTCTTCATGTGATGTCCTAAAATTCACATTAGATTCAAAATTAGGGTGTAACATTGTATCAAAAGGTACCTTGTGTTTGGTGACATGTCTTGCCACACACATTATACCATTCAATAAATTTAAAAGACTTCTCTTTTGGTCTGGGAAATGTATCCCCTGAATTTCTCATGACCTTTTCACAATGAAAAACACTTGTGATGTCTTTCAGTAGGTTTTATTGATTTTTTTAGATGATTTTTCCTTCCCCTAGAATGGATGAGGTAAGGGAATGTATCCCCCTTCACGTAAGATGTGCCTTCCAATTCCATGGCTAAAAGAAAAAAGATGGTGGATGTAATGTTCCTTGGGGAAGTGTTATAAGAGAACCATTCAAAAAAAGATGGGAGGTGGGGACCTGACTAGTAGGTTAAGTTTAAGGTTGCCTTCACTAGGCTAGTTATTATGCTCAATCAACCACTTTGATTCTCTAGGGCATCCTCATCCAATGGGATTACCAAAGTGAAACCCTTAGAAACATCCATGACACCTTAATTTCCTCCTAGTTCTGGTACTTTCTCCTAAGAGTTCTTGACCCTTGGATGTGATGAGTGGGGAACAAGGAGGATGACTCATCTTGTCTTCTCCTTACTAGTGGAGTTGATTAGAATATCTTGGTCTAGTTTTAGGTCATTATTCAGGTATGTAAATGTGGGCATAAAAGCACTCAGGTATTCTAGTTTAAGGTCATAGTCCATGACTATAGAGGTGAGGTTTTGAGGAGCTAGATGGTCTGGTTTCAAGTCATAGACTAGGACCCTGGGTAGGAAGATGAAGTGTATAATTGGACTAGTTCTATATCATGGTCCAGGACCCAAAAATATTGGAAAGGTGTAGTTGGGATCCATTTAAGGTCATAGTCTAGGACCATCTTGGGGTGGACCCGACATTGGCAAGTGGTGTCTTATTTCAAGTGGAGGAACTAACCACTTGCCTAGGTTTTGAGGGTAGACCCCCGTTTGGAGACAGGTTCATTCTCTTCTATTTTTGTGTTTAGTAGGAGAATCCTGACTTTTAAATGTTACTCGCTCTCTTAGAAAATTCGTGATGGCAAAAAAAGTTGATCCTTTTGGAACGTTTATTTGATGATGAGAAAGACTGTTAATCAATATTTTAATCTATTATAAAGATTATTTTGAGTTGAGATTGTTAATATCTAAAAAAAGGATTGTTTGATTTGGAGATTGTTAATCTTTAAAAAGATTGTTTGAATATGAGATTGTTAACAATTAAGAAGACTAAAAGTTGTTAATCAATAAAAAATCGATATTTCTAATCTTTAAAAAGATTATTTGTATATGAGATTCTTAACCCTTAAAAAGATTGTAGATTTTTGATCTTTAAAAAGATAGGACATTGCTGATCTTTTAAAAAATGTTTGAATATGTTATTGTTAACCCCCCCTTCTAAAATATTGTTGAATTGAAGCTTGTTAATCTTTACAAAGATTGTTTGATTTGAATATTTTTAATATTTAAAAAGATTGGATATTGTTAATATTTAAAAATACTATTTAAATCTTTGCATGAAAAGGGTTAGAAGCCATCTTAAACATTTTCAGCAATCAAGGAAAGACATACATATAGGGAGAAAATGACCCTCCCTTTTTAGCCCATGAATTTAAATCAATCGTTATGTTCCCACTCAAGCGTGGCATGTGTGTGGGAGGTGGTTCCTTAAATTATATATGGATAGATTAAACTGATCAACGGGTAACCCAAGTTCAATAGATACAAATACTTCTCCTAATACACCTCGTGACTACGATGATCATAATTAGTCGTGGGTTCTAGGAGAGTGGGATGCTTTCAATGCGTTTGGACGTCCACCTTAATGATACGACAATATCTTTACTAACATCCTACATCACTTACAAGGATCCAACATGAGGTTGGAACTAGTTCAATGATACATGTGTTTATAGGTGCGTGAAGTGCATGTGATGGATTTTAACATTTTCAGAAGCAAACCTATAAATCATGAAAATCTGAGTTATACAAATAAACAAACAATAAAAGCATGTTTTGAGAAAGGTTCGATTTCATTTCCAACCTACAATATTCTATTGACCCTTTATTTTTAGATATAACTATATATATATATATATATTAATAAAAGCCAACACCAAACCCTAAACGACAATCATGGTGAAGCCCTAAACCTACAGGGGCAAAGACCCCTATAAAGGAAAAAAATGAGACTAGGACTTCATAAATAGACTTGAGATAGAGAGGGGAGTAGGGCCACAAATCTACTTGATCTAGAAGCCAGGGGCTGCTGGACCAGAGGGATGTGCCACCCCGCTCCCATGCCAACATACAGAAAAATAGAAAATAGAAACTACAACAACAAAAAATGAACGGTCCTGAAGATGCTCATCTTCATAACAAGACAGTGGAAGTTTTATGTGGATCATCTTGGCTATCTCCAATGGAGTCTCCATTCTATCACACCCTGCCCTATAAATGAAAAAAATGGAAATATTTGGAGAAAACTCTATCCTTTTTGGCAGTGAAATGTCACATAAAAAATAGGACTATATGGAGTCCAACCAAGTTTTATATGAAAAATGAGGAAAACATAGTAAATCATTTGAAACCACAATGTAAATATGAGTTAGATTTAGAGAAATAAATAGATTCAACTATCTAGTTATGGGTGGAGAAGGATTAGCACTGTCATTGCACCCGATGAATCAGTATTAGGATACCATATCGTCGTGAAAATTAGAGAGATTCAAGAAGATTTAATTAAGGTAAAAAAATAATTTTTATTAATGGGCGGGATTTTAGGGATGGAGATGGTTGTGTCCTTCCCATCGTTTCCTTGAAGTCCTAATGTTTAGGCAGATTGCGGTCCTAATCACCTAAGGATCCCATGTAACGGTGATACCTCATTAGTGATTAAGACTGATGTGTAGGATTAGAGGTGATTAGTAGATGTAGGGTAACAAAGCGGGATCTAGTTTCCTAGATGTATAACAACAACATGGAAGTTGTGGTATTTTAAAAAGATCAGATGCAAAAATAGAAATACATCAGATGGAGTAGTTATAGATCTGATATAGCAGTTAGAAGATATAGAAGTACCAGATATAACAATTAGAGATTTTGACCTAAGAGTTATACAATGTCTAGATTTTGATAATGACTTAACCATATTCCATTTATATGTATTTAATATGTCTATTTGAGATTGATTTCATATATTAGGTACATGAAAAGGATCAATTCAATCAAGCCCTAGCTTGATAAAGTTCAAGTCAAAAGCAATGTATATGTACTTTTGTGGAAAACACCCAAAAACCCTTAGGATGATTTTTGTAACCATTTGTATTGATGTTATGACTTGTAACTAATATGAGAAAAAATCAGTAGCCCTTAATTCAAACGTTTAATCACTCTAATGACATTTTCTAAAATACATCATAGAGTGTCTATTTGGTCGAGTTTTTCCTGTGAAAAACTCGACCGACACCCTTGACGCATTTTGAAAATGTCAAGTTCAATTGAGTTTCCAATACAGAGAACTCGACCGACACCCTACACTGGAAAATCAGATTTAAGTGATCGGTCGAGTTTCATCTAGGATAAACTCGACCAATGCTTCAAATTTTCTTTATCATATAGTGCAATCGGTCAAGTTGCCTTTATTGAAACTCGATAAAATGCACTGTACAGAGTGTGTAGAAAAAGTGATTTGAACAGTTGGAGTGTTGCAAAACTTGAAATTATATCAGTTTCAACACCTGAAATGCCTAGAAACGTTCCTTAGTTCTCCTAGCCTCTAGTTGACAATACCAACTATAAATAGGACCTCTTAGAGTTCATTCCAGGGCTGCCCTTCATACTATTGAAGCTCCTAGCTATAGTTGAGTGCATCCAGCCAACTTGATCCCCTTTCTCTATTGTTTGCAAATCAAAATGTCTATATGAGTGAGATAGGATATGTCTGAGAGAGTTACTCCATTGTAGACTTGTAAAGCTCTCAAATCTTCCTTTCCCTAACCACTTTCTTAAAGATCAAGTTGGTGAAAGATTCTCCAAGTGAAGGAGAAGGTGCAAAACTTCTCCAAGTAGAAGGAGAAGGTGAAAAAGTTTCTCCACGGTGAAGGATAAGGTCAAGGCTAAAGATCTAGAAGTAGAGTGGGTAAATCCTTCAAGGAAAAAGACTCGATGCAAGAAGGGGATCTCATCAGCAAAGGTGTCTATCTACTTGCAATAGTGGGTAAGACCTTATAGAGGTAGAAGACTCTAGCTCAAAGGGTAGGTAAGTCCTTGGTTGGTTTATTTCCTCCTTTTGGTCCTTAAAAAGGAGGCTGGGTATCCTTGGCCCGGAAAAGTAAGGTCATCTTGTATGTCATATAATGGAATATAAGTATATATTGGTTGCAAAATCTCAGAGCTTGACCTCTCTAGGTAGTGAACTGACTTTCTCCTAGTTTGGAGATTGGAACCACTATATATAGCTTGTTCTTGTGTGTATTCAATCTCTCTCATCCTTGATATGTATGTTTATATTGCAATTCAAATTCCTCATTTGAAATAGTGATTGTTGAAGTATCTTGAAGGTCTAGCCAGTTTTGTGTGAGTGTTTTTAGCTCTATTCACCCCCTTTAGAGCCCTTTGATCCAACAAGAACAATTTCCTATTCTATAGGTGCTGGAAAGGTAGGAGGTGTCATAAGAAGGTCCCTATAATCATGTACAACACAAAAAACAAAAAGGGAGGTAGTTTGATCCTCTAACTTCAAGAGTTTCTAAAGGGGCCCGAAATATGGTTGGTATAGGGGGTATTTATAGTATGTGTTTAGGGTTCACGGTTCTGGACAGAACTTTCTGGAGAGGCATTAGTTTGCGTCGATCCACTTGTTGACATGGCCAAAGGATGACATCATCCTACCACATGTCATCTGATGGATGGCTGCAATCCTCCCAGTTGACGCGGGCTGGGTAAAACACATTTTAATTTTTCTATTTTTAGGAACATTATAGAAAAAATCACAAAGATGAGGGATTTTTGAGTAGGATAATAAGAGAGAGAGAATTTAGGATTATCCCTTATAAAAAGACAATTGAATTTCTGTAAAAAAAGAACTACTTTATTACAAAAATTCGACTGGGAAATTTATGAAAAAATGCTTTTTAAGTAAAAATTTAAGAACAAATTGCACTGTTGGGTCTGAAAAGAAGGTTTCTTCACAAAAGGTTCCAAACTGGGTAAAAGTTGGTGCAAATGAGTAAATTAAATATACAAAAAAATAGAGAAAAAAGTAGGGAAATGATAAACATGGAAATTGGGTGTAATATGTTGTGGATTCCATCATCAACCAAAGAATTTGTATTGCTCATGAATTTTTGTAGTGAGAAAAAATGGGGTGTCAACAAGAGGAAATGCTAATTTTTCTAGAAATTATCTAGGGAACTTACACAATAAACTATTTAATGAAAAATGCAATTACAGAAGAGGAAATTTGTATGCCAAGGTAGAAGAACCGGTCATTTGATAATCTACTTGACTAACTAGACCACTAAAATTCTTGTTAGTTTCCCTTTTAACAACAATTTTCATTTCACCTTACAAGAAAGATGATTTCCTAAATCAACATAACAAGGTCAACATGAGTCCATTAACATTAATTACAATAGATGACATGATTTTCATCAAATATGTGGAGGAGGAGATGCGGTCTTTAAATGCTAGCACATGTCTAATACAAATTATTTAAAAACTGATGTACCTAGACCTGTTGCTAAATATAGTACTGATGTTGCTGCTAAGAAGGGTGAATCAATGTGGCTTGGAAGAATGGTATGTGAGTTACATTCTAGCTATTCATGTGGCTCAAAATGCGAGTCAACTTAGTAATTGAATATTTAATAAAGGATATCATATGGTAATGATTTTCAACCTATTTTCCTATCACACACATGCATATACATATACAATATATCAAGGCTACATCTAAAAGAATTTGTTTTGTTCCAAATATATCAAAAGAAATGTACTATCTATTTCCAAACTTAAATATATGAATTCCTTCTATTTTACATTAAACAATTATGATCTTTATATCAAATACATAATAAAACTATTAAGTCTATCCCAGAAGAACTGTAGAGGTGGACTGTATCTCTAGGAGGAAGGTGGACCAAATATTTTCTTCGCATCCGTTTCGTTAAAGTCAATATTGTGACTTGACATAGATGGATTGGGCATCATCAAAGTAAAGGTCTTAAACTGTTGATTCCAAGTAAAATTATATCTAGTTCAAATAGGTTTAAAGGTCACTGTACACCTACAAAATCTACTAGAATAAAAAATTACCTTTTTTTTCATAAACACAATCACCTAGACCACTATATTCATTGTTACCTTCAGGGAAAGGCACCTCAAATATCCAAACATGGTTTTAGTGGTATTACTTTCTTATTAATGATTACAATCAATATTTGGATGCTAAGTCATTCTAACGAGATGATTAGATTAGTTTTATAATGATTCAGTTGAATAATATCTTGATTTTTTTTTTGAAATTTCACATGTTTTATCCTTTTGCAATTCAACATGCTTTACGAACTTATGTGCAAATACATTCTAAGTTGATGTATTAACTGAAATTGGGTATACATTCTATCTTAACTTGTATCATTCCATACAAACTTGTTTGATTGGCCTTTGATTTTCATGTTTATCTTGTCTTAATAGGGTTTTAAACCAACTTTCTAATCCTAGTGCTAAGCCTAGCCTGTCTATTTGTGTGTGGGGATGTGTCGTTTCTTGGTCTTTGTCCTACCGAGCCCTCAGTCCCATATTCTAGTTGGGAGGTAGAGGACCAACAATAGAGAGATACTCTCAACCGATAAAACTGTAGTTGGGATCGATGACAACAGGATTTTGTGACTAACAAAGACTCAGAATTGCATGTGAACCAACAAAGGGAGAAAGAGATCAATGAATAACCATTGACGATGACTAATGAGGAGTTATTATCAATGCTAATTCTTGATCGATGAGGGTACATCTTCTTGTAGTGGTCAATAAGATCTCTGGGCTCATGGAAGCTTACAATCAATGCCTGACGGATTCCATGGTTGCCTCCAACTGATGATACACCTATTCATCAACCAAAAAAAGTTTGCAGATGTGTAATGATTGATGAAGACACACGTGTTTGTACTGAAAACTTTTGGATCACACCCTATGATCTCATTTGGTGAAACATACCTATGAAAATAGATAATGGAGTTCCATGTGTGTGAACCCATGATTGGAAGACAACTAACAATGAGTTGAACTCATAAAATGATAATTTATCTGTGGTGAATGATAAGGTCACAAATTGCACAATTGATGAATAAACAACCTTGAAGATCAATGGAAAATCTAGGAACTCAACCAATGAAAAATATGGCTGACAAACTGATGAGGAATCTAGTTTATCGACCAATGAGAGACATGATTAACTTGGCCAGTCCATCTTAGCAAGTGACAGTTCTGACCTTTCTCCTCCCCTTAGTCCAATATATACCCTCCCTCTTGAAACCTAGAGTCTTAGTTTGACACCAACTATGGTTGGAGGGAGGGGGGATCTTTGTGGGACAACACAAATCATGTAGGTCAACGTGGATCTCTGTAGATTGATGACAACTAAACCAATAACCCTATTTTTAAGATTTTCATGCACTTGCATGTATATGCATGCCCTTCATCCAACCCAACTAGGATGTCTTCAAGCTAGCTAACATAATTCCTAGCCTGCAAACATGTGAGCATGCCTATTCTCACCTCTTTTATTTTTTGTTCCCCCCTCCTCTTCGTTCTTAGGCCATGCACATGGTGTTTCTTGGTGTACAGATACACATATATCAAACTCTTCCTTTTCCTTTCTTCTTGCACTATTTACCTAGTTCATAGGTGAAGAAAACTTCTTGGAACATTTGGAAGGTTGAACTCTGATCCTTGGAGCTTTGTTCATGGATCCTTGTGTGGATTATTTTCATCTCCGTAAGGAAAGTGAAATAACATTGGTTGCTATTATTCCCTACAATACACGTGCAAATCATAAATTTGGTAAAGCCCTCTATTAAATGGTAGAAGATATTATGTAGTGAGCTGTTAAGGATGAATTAGACATAAATTTGAATTTACATGCTCTTATTAACCATCTAAAAACAATTCCAAACATTGATCACGTATTTACTTCACCACACATCAAGTTGAAACTCGAAATAAATGTGAACATGCTCCTAACAATGGTTTCATTATGGCATTTTGTTAACATATGATGTTAAACTATGTTACATTCTATTTTTGTTGTTTAAGAACTTCTCTATAATGATATTGAGTCTTTTTGTCACCCTTCCTACTACTGTACATTTATTTTACTTAGACTTGTATATACAAGAGACTTGTTTATTCATAAAGGAGGTCTTTTCATACTCATACATGTGTTATAGGCCCAAAGGAAGAACCTTTATTGATTATTTAGATTGAGAAAATTGGAAATACAAAGTTGCATTATCTTACATCTCTCTTAGTAGTAGTCCTTAATGATATGATATTTTTCTTTTTAGCCATAATTCCACACTTTGAAGTTGGTGTATTGGTGCCCAAAAGTGTCTTTACTCTATTTATTATTCCTAGTAATAGACTTGTAATGGGATGGTTGGTTTAGTTAATCAATGAGTACGAAATTATAACATATCCTTATTCTTATGATGGTACCTAAAATGATTGTAAACTTCCCCTTAATTGTTACAAATCTAAAAATTTCAAAATATGTTTATAATTTCTCTAAAGATACTCTTTTTTATAGTATTTGGAATCCATGTCATGGGTAAAAGATATACATGATTCTTCTTACTATTTAGGAAATGTCCCATGATGATTTAGAGAGGTTTTTATAACTGCCATGATACTGATTTTTTTGTTAAATTAGGTTTGATAATTAAAAGTAGTTCATTCATGCACACATGAGGCTTTTTTATGTCTGATATTGTATTATATATAACATTCAAATGCCTTCAAATTTTAAGTTGAGATTTTTCATGGAAGTCCTTTACTGCCGTGTGATGAGTATTAAAAAATATTAGGTGGTTAAATTCTCATATAAGCAATTGACCTTGCTAGAATCTTTGTAATGATTCAGGCCTGTTGTGCCTAATGTGGTAACTTAGGCCTTGTTGTGGCCACTATGGGTTAGTCGAGATTTTTTTGCCCTGAATGGATTCTATGAGGCTAGTTATGGCTAAGAATGGTAACATGGGGTTGATGTGCCCTGACATATTTATTTGGGCTTTGGTAAGACCAGAGAAGGTAATCAAGCCATGATTGAGTAACTTGATTGATGTCATAATACATTTGATATCTTGTCTTTGTTGTACTTGATTAATGTCACAATTGCATGTATATACCTTGTTTGTATCTTGATTGATGTAATTGAAATACAATTAAGTAGCTTAAGTAACAAAAAATAACCATATTATTGAAGTTCTAAGAGTTGTACACTTATGAGTATATTCAGATGTATAATGCTTGCTTCATTGACATCTAAAGATGGTCTGGTAACTAAAGGTTGGCTTCATTAGCACCCATGTTGGTTTGTTTATGATGGAAGGTTGGTTTCTTTGCCACATGTGTGCTGGTATGTAGTGACCGAAGATTCATTTCTAGGCCACCCATGTTGGTTTTTGGTGAGTAAAGGTTGGTTTCCTTTTATTTGTGTTGCATATTTGAATAGAGCTTGAAGGTTGTGTCTTTGAAACCTATGATGGGTATGGATAGATTTGTATTGGGATGCTAATCCTAAGACTTATGGTTAAATGAGTAATTAAGTAATGTGGCCTTATTTGTTCATGACATCTTAATAAACAACTTTGGATGATTGTGTTGCTCTGATAGACTACATAAATACTCTTATTGTATCTGTTATAGACTATATCCCAATCCATGTAATGATGACTTCTAGTAATCTAATTTATTTATCCTATTCAGATATATGGTCATAATAAATATACATTATCAATTGTTATATAATATTTATGAGACATGGGTCTCACCTCGTAGTTCTCAATTATAGGTGATATAGTAAGAAATAATATCAAGTTGTCAAGTAAGTAACAAAGTCAAGATGTAAATCAAGTCATATCAATATGCTAGAGTAAAGGATAAATCCTTCCATCCATTTACTCCCTCAATTTAAATGTGATTTACATCCTCACTTAATCATGATTTATATATGTGGTGGGGGGGTTCTTAACTTCTCTATGGCATGATGACACATGCAAAGTGTAACTCGAGCTTTGTGAATTTTGTTACTACTCTCAGCACACTTTATGACTACAATGATCATAATCGGTTGTTAGTTCTAGGAGATAGAGTGCTCTCAAGGCCTTTAGAGGTCCACCATTGATATGTTTTGGTTCGTTCACTAAGACCCCATACCTCTAACTAAGATTCAACTAGATCTACCAAATAGGCGGGTCAGGGTTGGGTTTGTTTTGGGTCTTTGGGGGTGTGGGTCTTGTGGGAGTGGGTAAAAAAAGACCCACTTTTAAACAAGTTGTACAAAACATTACCTAAACCCAACCTGACAGGTCAAGTGTAAGGCCCCTGAACTTGCTTAATGAGTTGAATAAGCTTAATTACCATAATTTAATTCTTATAACCCTAATATAACCATGTAATATTATTTTAAATCATAATACAAGCTTAAGTTTCAAATTTAGTCCAATTTGGACACTGTTTGAGCAAGTTATGCAATTTTATGTACATTTTGGACTTTTATGCAATTTACCCAATTGAGGGATTTTCTTTGTAATTTTTCACATACATTATATTCCTTAGATGTAATATTATCATTCTTGACTATTTTGAGCCATGGGGCTCCTATTTGAGCCATGGTTTGAAGGTGTTTTCCTCAAATGTATTTTAGGGTTTACCCCTTCATTGATGAGCTACCTTTAGTAGCTACCAACTAATGAATTATGTGATTGGCTGGGTAATTCGACAAAGGAAATCTAAGCAGGTCTATATGGATGGTGGGGGATATGCTTGTGTGTGTGCTTGTATATTCTTAATAGTTTAAGGCCATAGACACATGGGGATGCTACTTTTACACCTAATGCTTGCTTCCATCCTTATCCATGGGCTATATTTACCTCTTCCTTGCCCAAGTACGAAATTATGCTTGATTTCTCTTTCCTCTAACCTGGAGAAATGACTCCACTCTATTTTCATGTGGAACCAAGTGCTCTAAGGTATAAGAAAACCTCTTTTTAGAGAAGAAGGTCTCCTAGAGCTCCATCTAGCCCTACCTAGGGTTTCCAAGGTCATCTTCTAGGGCTTTCGACCAAGGAAAGTTGTTTTCTTCCTTCCTTCTCCATTTCTCTTTCTCTTCTCCTTCCTTATATCTTCCTCCAGGTCAGAACCTTGCTGTTCCATCGTGAAAGTGGCTTTAGAACTCAAAAATATATCCTTCTTATTTCTTTTTCTAAGGTTTTGCTTCTTTGTGGAGAGAAGTGCCTATTTGGCCAAGTTCAGATTTGAATCCAAGGTTTTCTTGCCCTATTTTTCTCAATATTCTTGCTGTTTGGTATCTGACCTACTCTATAGAGGTGAGTTATATAACATTCTTCACTTATATTGCTTACTAGAAGCAATATAAGATGAAATTGGAGGACAACTGTGGTTGTACCTCAGATGGTAGGGTATGCATACCTGCCTCCTTTCACTATTGTCGTGACCTGTACCAAGGATGGACTAGGATGTTAGCAGCTTGACCTTATGTGTCGTTGTGGCTGACCCAAACTGACCGGGGGCGGAGAAAATCTTAGGAGTCTGGCTCTTCCTAGATCTTATATGGCACTGATTTCAACTTAGTAGTGGTCAGTTGGGACTTGAATGGTATTTCTCAAATCCCCCATGGCAATGTATAAAAGAAATGATATAAGCCGTGTAGTATACTGGATATGGTTAAATATGTCTCACATTGTTTGATTAGTCTTTAACTTGTCTTTATAATACTTAGTGTTTACAAGATGAAATCATATGACCTTTGAGTAATTATACTTCTTGTAAAGTTAATTTTCTTAATGGCTTAGTATGCTTAACCTAATCAATCTGCTTAAATTGCTTATTCATTACTATATATGCTCACTTCATTTACTATCAATCAATATGTTATAATCAATATATGTTGGAGAGTGTTATATCTCTCGCTGGGACTGGGTCTCACCCGTGGGTCACCACATTTTTTAGGTGGTCACAGGCAACGAGGTCGAGGTCACGCTGTGGAAGAGAACAAACCTGGTGATCAATAGATTTAGAAGGTTGGTTAGTTGTAGATGTTAGTAGTAGAGTCCTTGTGTCATCCCTGTACTCTCAAGTCCAGGTATGGGATGTCTTTTTTTAGATGATATACTCGTATCGACATGATATTTTGGTAGTATGCCAACGTTTGTAAATATATGGCATGTACATGTGAACTATCTTTTGTATATAGGACATGACTGAGGTCTTTGGACCCATATGTGAATATTTGTTACAATATATGAGAATTGAATGATGGACCTTTATGTAAATGTTCTTGAGTTCATTTACATTGTTGGAATTGGTTTTAATTACTCCACATTTTTTACTATGGGATTAATTAGTAGCTGATTGTGTTTTGTATTTTGAGTAATGTCATTTAGAGTGAAGACGTGTCACAGTTAAGTTGGTATCAGAGCTCTAGGTTTACTGAGTCTATAGGGACATAGGACTTAGGTTTGAGTCTGTTCTTATGTATCCAACAAATCTAATCATAGTTTATGCTTATGCATATGTGTTTGGAGTACATGAAGAACACGTTGAGAGTATCTATGTTGCACCAGGAGGAGGTGCTAGGAGGTAGGAATGCGATGAGAGAGTGCCAGAAGAAGGGCCAGAGCAGCCCACAATGCCTCATCTAGACCCAAAAATGATGGCCAATCCTGAGTTTTAGTCTATGTTTAGACAGATGATGGCCACAATTACACATATCACTGACAAAGCGCCATCACCTCAAGCTAGGGCAGCCACCTCTAATGTGGAGTCCCAAGGTGTTGGGAAGACATTTGAACGTCTTAGACGTGTTGAGGCAATTGAATATGTAGGTACTTCTGATCCAACAGATGCTAACATGTGGTTGACTGAGCTGGAAAAGGTGTTCAAAATCTGAAACATCGCTAAAGAAGACAAAGTAAAGAATGCAGTATACCTGTTGAAGGGTAGTGCTAGCCACTGGTGGGCCATAGAAGAGGAGAAAAGGCAAGGAGTTGTGATAGGATGGGTGGAGTTTCAGAGGGAGTTTGTTAGCCGATATTTTCCAGAGACTAACCTAGATGAGAAAATCTCTCAATTCTAAAAGATTCATCAGGGAGCTATGACTATCAATGAGTATGAATCAAAGTTTATGGAACTTTTGAGGTTCTGCCTGCACATGGAAGCAATGGAAAAGGGAAGGATCTGGAGATTTAAGAAGGGTCTGAGTACAAAGTTGACTACTAAAACATCAACCTTGGAGAATAGGGAAAGGTTTTCCACCTTTGTGGAATCTATCAGGAGGATTGAGAGGTCTTCTATAGAGAAGCATGAAGCTAATGCTAAGAAGCAACCTATGCAGTTTCAAGGGCAATCATCTGGAGGCTTTAAGAATCCAAGGTTTTTCCCACCGCCGTCGCAACCAAGGTCAACTTTCACTGAACCAAGATCACATGCACCATCACAGTGGACCATGAGTAGGGGTAGAAGTCACAACTTTCCACCGACAGGAGCTCACACTTCATCATAAGTCTCATTTACAAGGATGTTTATACCACAGAGTGATAACTGAGTGTGTCATCAATGTGGACATATAGGGCATATTAGATGGAATTGCCCTATGAAGGTTGAGGAGGTGACTCAGCAGCCAAGGCAGAATCAATAGGGATCACAACAATGATAGTTTGATACTGGTAGTGGTAGAGGACGTGGTCAGATGTCCCATATAGGATCCTTAAGACAAGAAAGCAGAGGATGTGGATGGTAGCAGACGACAACAAGGTTCTATGCCATGACCCAGCCGGAAGCAGCGGTCAATCTACGAGTCGTGACATGTCAGATGAAATTATTCCATTCCGATTTGTCTGCTTCTTGTTTCATATCTGTGTTAGTAGATCCAGGTGTGACACACTCTTTGATCACTAGAGAGGTGATAGGTAGTTGTTATCTACCTGTTAGTCTTAAATCTGATAGCCTACGGCTAGAGACTGTCCGCCAAGTTGTGGGAAGTGTGCCCTTCTTGCGTTCTTTCTTTTTCTGACACAACATTCAAGTGGATATTTTGCCACTTGAAATGCATGGTTTTTATGTAATCCTATAATTGGATACCTTGGAAAAATACAAGGTAGTTTTGGACTGTAGTACTAAGGTGGCGACGTTCCATGATGGAGATCTACAATGGATTTTCCAGAGTGATAGGAAGATTCTTCCTACATGTTTGATGCTAGCTATGACAGTTGAGAAGTTGATGAGACAAGGATGTGAGGCTTTCTTAGCTCATGTTTTGGATACCAATGCAGGAGGTCCTAGTATCCAGTAAGTACCAGTGGTGTGAGAATTTGAGGATGTCTTTCCTGAGGAATTTCCTAGCATTCCCCCTCCTAGAGAGATTGAGTTTGAGATCAATCTTGTTATTGGAACACAACCCTTAGCACAATCAACATACAGAATGACACCAACAAAGATGCAAGAGTTAAAGAAACAATTACAAGAACTATTAGAGAAGGGTTTTATCAGGCCGAGCACTTCCCCTTGGGGTGCTCCCATGTTGTTTGTTAAAAAGAAGGATGGTTCAATGAGGCTGTGTATAGACTATAGACAGTTGAACAAGGTGACAATAAAGAATAAGTATCCTTTGCCAAGGATTGATGATCTTTTTAATCAGTTGAGAGGTGCCACTGTGTTTTCAAAGATAGACCTGAGGTCACATTTCCATCAATTGAGAATTAAGGCTGATGACATACCCAAGTCAGATTTTAAGACTAGGTATGGTCATTATGAGTTTGTGGTTATGCCATTTGGGCTAACCAATGCACCTACAACTTTTATGGATCCGATGAATAGGGTGTTTAGACCTTATCTTGATCAGTGTGTGGTCATGTTCATAGATGATATCCTAATATACTGTAAGGATAGTCAGCAACATGAGAAACACCTTCGCCAGACATTGAATTTGTTGATGAAGCATCAAATATATGCTAAGTTTAGCAAGTGTGAAATCTGGTTATTTGAAGTGTATTTTTTGGGACATGTTATATCTGCAAAAGGCATTTTTGTTGATCCTAAGAAAGTGGAATCTGTACTAGAATGGGAACAACCCACGACACCAATAGAGATCTATAGTTTCCTATGTTTGGTAGGCTATTAGAGGAGGTTCATCAAAGATTTCAGTTCTATAGTGTTACCCCTAACTAGGTTTACCAAGAAGGATGTTCCTTTTGCTTGGAATGACAAGTGTCAACGTTCTTTATAGATGTTGAAAGAAAAGTTGACTAGTGCACCGGTGTTAGTACTTCTAGAGCAAGGGAAAGGCTATATTGTCTTTTGTGATTCTTCAAAGAATGGGTTGGGATGTGTGTTGATGCAGGATAAAAATGTGATTTCTTTTGCTTCGTAACAACTTAAGAAACATGAGGAGAATTACCCAACACATGATCTGGAGCTTGCAGTGTTGGTCCATGCCTAAAAGATCTGGAGACACTATCTTTATAGAGAAAAGTGTGAGATCTTTACTGACCACAAGAATCTTCAATATATCTTCTCAAAACAGGAGCTGAATATGAGACATAGTAGATGGATGGAGTTGATTAAGGATTATGATTGCACAATGGACTACCATCCTGGGAAAGAAAATGTGGTAGTTGATGCATTGAGTAGAAAGTCATCTTCATCATCAACAATAGATAATGCATAATTAAATTCCTTGATGTGCCATAAGAGAGATATGCCAGTGTATCTTCGCCAGATGAATGTACATCTAGAAGTTTCCTTGTTGGTAGGTTTGTCGGCAAAGTTACAAGTGAAACCTACCTTGAGACAGTAGATTCATGATGCACAATAGAATGATACTATGATACAAAATATCCGATCAGGGATTGGCAGTGAAAAGTATGATGGCTTTCATGAGGTAGACGATGGTACAGTTTGTTACCACAATAGGACAATTGTACCTGATGTTGATGGGTTGAGGAAGATGGTACTTGAGGAGGCTCACTCCTCCATGTATGCAATGCATCCTGGAAGTACCAAGATGTACCAAAACTTGAAAGACATGTATTGGTGGACATGTCTAAAGCGTGATGTGGTAGGGTTCATTGCCAAATGTCCAGTTTGTCAGCAGGTGATGGCTGAGAACCAGAAGCCTACAGGGACATTACAACCCTTGCCAATACCACAGTGGAAATGGGATCATATTACTATGGACTTTCTGGTTGGTCTTCCTAGGACAACCAAGGGTCATGTTTCCATATGCGTGATAGTGGACAGATTGACTAAGTAGGCTCATTTTTTGCCAATTAAGATGACATTTACAGTTGAGAAATTGGCACAAATATAAGTTGATGAGATAGTCTGTCTGCATGGCATTCCAGTGACTATAGTTTTTGACAGAGGTCCACAATTTACAAGTCCTTTTTGGGAGCATCTACATTTAACAATGGGAACACAACTGAGATTCAACATAGCTTTTCATTCATAGACCGATGGCTAGTCTGAAAGGACTATTCAGACTTTAGAGGATCTCTTGAGGGCATGTGTGCTACAATTTCTTGGTAGTTGGGATGTACATCTAACTTTGATAGAGTTTGCGTACAACAATAGCTATCAAAGAAGCATAGATATGGCTCCTTATGAGGCTCTGTATGGGAGATGATGTTGGTCTCCTCTTTACTGGTATGAGATAGGTGAATATCAACTTTTGGGTATTGAGCTAGTACAACAAACTATAGAAAAAATTAAAGTGATACAACAAAAGTTGAAAGCAGCCTTAGATAGGTAGAAATCTTATATAGATAACCGAAGTAGATCACTTAACTTACAAGTAGGAGATAGATTATATCTTAAGGTTTCTCCTTAGAAAGGTGTGGTGAGGTTTAGAAATAAGGGTAAGTTAGCTCCTAGATTTATGGGACCATACCCTATACTAGCTCGTGTTGGAAAGGTAGCATATAAGTTGGAGCTACCACCAAAGCTACATAGATTGAATAATGTCATTCACATCTCTATGTTGAGGAAATTCCATCCAGATACTGACCAGACAATCCAACCAGTAGAGGTTGAATTAGATGAGGATATCTCCTATGTTGAGGGTCCTGTGTTGATCCTAGATAGAAGGGTGAAAAAGCTGAAGAGAAAAGATATAATACTAGTGAAAGCTTTGTGGAATCATCATGGCATATAGGAATCCACATGGGAACTAGAGAATGATATGCATAGAAAATACCCATCTCTTTTTGCGTAGGATTTTGGGGTGAAATCCTTGTTAGGGGTTTATAGTTGTAAGGCCCCTGAACTTGCTTAATGAGTTGAATAAGCTTAATTACCATACTTTAATGCTTAGAACCCTAATATATCCTTGTGACATGCTTTTAAATTATAATACAAGCTTAAGTTTCAAATTTGGTCTAATTTGGACACTGTTTGAGCAAGTTATGCAATTTTATGTATATTTTGGACTTTTATGCAATTTACCCAATTGAGGGGTTTTCTTTGCAATTTTTCACACACATTATGTTCCTTAGATGTTATATTATCATTATTGAGTTTTTTGAGCCATGGGGCTCCTATTTGAGCCATTGTTTAAAGGTGTTTTCCTCAAGGGTATTTTAGGGTTTACCCCTTCATGGATGAGCTACCTTTAGTAGCTACCAACTAATGAATTATGTGATTGACTGGGAAATTCGACAAAGGAAAGCTAAGAAGGTCTATATGGATGTTAGGGGAGCTACTTGTGTGTGTGCTTGTATATTCTTAATAGTTTAAGGCCATAGACACATGGGGAAGCTACTTTTACACCTCATGCTTGCTTCCATCCTTATGCATGGGCTATATTTACCTCTTCCTTGCCCAAGTACGAAACTATACTTGCTTTCTCTTTCCTCCAACCTGGACAGATGACGCCACTCTGTTTTCCTGTGGAACCAAGTGCTCTAAGGTAGAATGCAAACTCTTTTTGGAGAAGAAGGTCTCCTAGAGCTCCATCTAGCCCTACCTAGGGTTTCCAAGGTCACCTTCTAGGGATTTCGACAAAGGAAAGTTGTTTTCTTCCTTAGTTCTCCATTTATCTTGCTCTTATCCTTCCTTAGACCTTCCTCCAGGTTGGAACCTTGCTGCTCAATGGTGAAAGTGGCTTTAGAACTCAAAAATCTATCCTCCTTGTTTCTTTTTCTAGGGTTTTGCTTCTTTGTGGAGAGAAGTGCATATTTGGAAAAGTTCAGATCTGAATCCAAGGTTTTCTTGTCCTATTTTCTCAAGATTCTTTCTATTTGGGATTTTAACTACTCTATAGAGGTGAGTTATATAACATTCTTCACTTATATTGCTTACTAGAAGCTTGTTAGTTCATGTTTATACTTTAATGTGATGATCTAAGCATAAAGAAACCATGATTGTTTAGAATTACGAATTTTTGTGGTGTTCCCTATTTTTTTTGTAGTTCTATATGAACTTGTAAACACGTGTACGACCTTTCTAAGGTGTAACATGATCTGGGACAGGTTGATAGCATCAACCTATGGTGCTAAGCACAAAACAATTGATGTTTCAAATTAGGGATTTCAAGCTATTTCCTTCCCTATCACACAACCAATGGTCATACCATTCAATAACCAATGGTGTTTCTATCTTGGAAATTTATGTTTGTGATCAATGGTGTAAAATTTATGGTGACAACCTATGGTCACCCCCTTAGGTCAGGTTTTGGCTCAATTAGACGTTTAATTATCATCTACTAAGTATTCTAATGATGTTATCAATCGATGATGACATTAGCTTAATATTTGATGGTGTTTACTGAATGTATTACTGATCTAACAACCAATGGTGACCTAATGATCACAATTAATGGTGGATCAGGTCATTATCATATATGATGAGTTAATAATGTAATTTTAGATTTGACTAAACCTTAAACTAATGGTTCCTTGGCTCAATTGATCTAAAGCTTAGACCTATACTTCAATTGATAACCTTGAACAATGAACCTGATCCAATGAATAATATTGGATGCTTCAACATCCAATGGATTAGAATAAATCACATGGTATTATATGTGGGTCCTAGTGATGATAATTCGATGGTTCAATACCATTAATTTGTAGTCTTACCTTTGCCATCATATAGTTGTATTTGATAAATCACTACAATAAGTTGATGCGTAACTCCCATGTGATCTAGCTTGTTATACCTAACCTTAATGTAATTATATAATGTTGATTGGTTATAATCAGACCTCTTGAATGATTAATGTGATAATGAATTACACTCTTCTTGTGTTGAAACTACAATGTATTACTATTTGAATATCATAGTGCCTTCCCATGTTAATATCTATGGACACATATGTGCTAATGATCTTTTGAGCCTTGTTAAGGCATGGGATGATGATGATAACCTTACAATGAATAATGTGATAGTCTTAATGACATTTGGGCATGTTTGAAGCCATGATTGAGGTGAAATCCTCTTCATGTTCCAATAAGGGTTAAAACCCTGGAACTTGTGATAAGATATTGGTATCTTGTAAACGTATGATGATAAGTGTGGTCCATTAATTTGCAATGAATGATAGCATGTAGTAACATGATTAAGATTTATATCTCAAATGTTTTATATCTTTTGAAGTTGTTATACATATACTCTTGTTAGAAAAGAATTAGGGTTTGAATTTCCATTTGTATGATTTAGCCTTAATTCACCCAATTGGCATAACTAATTAAGTGAAACTTTAATCATTAGTGCCCTATGCCATAGATCTATCTAAGTGTCAGAAATTGCTAGATAGTGAAATGAGTATTCATAAGGGATACTCAGAGCACATACTAATGAGTATGCAGGGTGCTTGTCATCCTGAATTCAAGTGTTAGGGAGGATGATAGTGGAGATACCTAGCCCTCAGTTTGAGAATGGCTGTGGTCGTGTCTCGGTGATTATATATATATGATGAGATTGGAGGACAACTGTTATTGTACCTTAGATGTTAGGGGTATGCGTACCCACCTCCTTTCACTAGTGCCGTGACCTATACCAAGGATAGACTAGACTGGTAGTATCTTGACCTTATGTGTCACTATGGAGGACCCGTACAGACCGGGGCTGGAGAAGATCTTAGGAGTCCGACTCTTCCTAGATCTTGTATGGCACTGATTTCGACTTAGTAGTGGTCAGTTGGGACTTGAGTGGTATTTCTCAAATCCCTCAGGGCAATGTAATAAAAGAAGTGATATAAGCCGTGTAGTATACTGGCTATGGTTAAATACGTCTCAGATTGTTTGATTAGTCTTTAACTTGTCTTTATACTACTCAGTGTTTACAAGATGATATCATATGACCTTTGAGTAATTATACTTCTTGTCAAGTTAATTTTCTTAATGTCTTAGTATTCTTAACCTATTCAATATGCTTAAATTGCTTATTCATTACTATATATGCTCAGTTCATTTACAATCAATCAATATGTTATAATCAATATATGTTGGAGAGAGTTATATCTCTCGCTGGGACTGGGTCTCACCCGTGGGTCACCACATTTTTTTAGGTGGTCATGGGTAACGAGGTCGAGGTCGCGCTGTGGAAGAGAACCAACCTGGTGATCAATAGATTCAGAAGGTTGGTTAATTGTAGATGTTCGTAGTGGAGTCCTAGTGTCATCCATATACTCTCAGGTTCAGGTATGTGATGTGTTTTTTTTAGATGATATACTCATATCGACATGAGATTTTGGTAGTATGCCAACATTTATAAATATATGACATGTACATGTGAACTATCTTTTGTATGTAGGATGTGACTGAGGTCTTTGGACTCATATGTGAATATTTGTTAAAATATATGAGAATGGAATGATGGACCTTTATGTAAATGTTCTAGAGTTCACATACATTGTTGGAATTGGTTTTAATTACTTCACATTTTTGACTATGTGATTAATTAGTAATTTATTGTGTTTTGTGTTTTGAGTAATCTCGTTGAGTGTGACGAGGTGTCACAGTTAAGTTGGTATCGGATATCTAGGTTTACTGAGTCTATAGGGACATAGGACTTAGGTTTGAGTCTGTTCTTATGTGTCCAACATATCTGATCATAGTTTATGCTTATGCAGATATGTCTGGAGTACATGAAGAACATGTTGAGAGTAGCTATGTTGCACCAGAAGGAGGTGATAGGAGGCATGTACATGATGAGAGAGTGCTAGAAGAAGGGCCAGAGCAGCCCGCAATGCCTCATCTAGACCCGACAATGATGGCAACTGTTGAGTTTCAATCTATGTTTAGACAGATGATGGCCACAATTACACATATCGCTGACAGAGCACCAACACCTCAAGTTAGGGCAACCGCCTCTAATGTGGAGTCCCAAGGTGTTGGGAAGACATTTTAACGTCTTAGACGTGTTGGGCCAATTGAATATGTAGGTACTTCTGATCCTGTAGATGCTGACATGTGGTTGACTGAGCTGGAAAAGGCATTCAAAATCCTAAACATCACTGAAGAAGACAAAGTTAAGCGTGCGGTATACTTATTGAAGGGTAGTACTAGCCACTGGTGGGCAATAGAAGAGGAGAAAAGGCCAGGAGTTGTGATAGGATGGGAGGAGTTTCATAGGGAGTTTGTTAGCCGATATTTTCCAGAGACCTACCTAGATGAGAAAATCTCTCAGTTAGAGAAGATTTGTCATGGAGCTATGACTATCAATGAGTATGAATCAAAGTTTATAGAACTTCTGAGGTTCTGCCCGCACATGGACACAACAGACAAGGAAAGGATCCAGAGATTTGAGAAGGGTCTGAGTACGGAGTTGACTACTACAACATCAGCCTTGGAGAACAGGGAAATATTTTCCACCTTTGTGGAATCTATCAGGAGGATTGAGAGGTCTTCCATAGAAAAGCGTGAAGCTAATGCTAAGAAGGGACCTATGCAGTTTCAAGATCAATAATCTGGAGGCTTTAATAAGATAAGGCTTTTCCCACCACCGTCACAACCAAGGTCAACCTTCACTGAACCAAGATTACATGCACCATCACAGTGGACCCCGAGTAGGGGTAGAAGTCACACTTTTCCACCGATAAGAGCTCACAGTTCATCATCAGCCTCAATTATAGGAGACAGTCCCCTTCCCAGCGCGCGTCTCCCTCTCTTTGGCGGTGGAGGGGGTGATAGGGTTAGTTTCACGCCTCGGTTGTGAAGTGTGTTCTGGCAGTGTCTAGTGGTCGGTCCCTAGTGGTGTTGGTTATCATCTTTCGATGGAAGAAGAAATAAATAGAAGATGCAGAGAGCTCTCGCCGGGGACAGAGGAGGAGACAGTAGCAGTCTTTACTGAGTTCGAAATGGAAGAAGGGAAATATAGAGGCGACGTTGTGCTAGCAGGAAAGATGATGACGGAGAAGCATGTCAACATAAATGCTCTTCAAAGAACTCTCAGCTTAGTTTGGAATCTCAAAACAGCGTCGGTCTTCAAAATGATTGAGCATGGGATCATAATTATAAGCTTCAGAAGGATAAGAGATAAGGAAAAGGTATGGAATGGAGCACCGTGGACGTTTGACAACAATGTTTTGATTTTAAAAGAGATAGATCCTACAAAAAAGCCATCGGAAATGAAGTTTGAAGAAGTCCCTTTCTGGGTCAGATTCTATGATCTGCCGATGGGGTACAGAACGGACAAAGCGATCTCCTTCATTGCTAGCAAAGTAGGGAAAGTCCTGGAGATTGACAAGAATGAAACAAAATGGGACAGAGCTAGGAGGATAAAGATTCTTATTGACGTCACCAAACCTATAAAGACAAGGCAACTGATGAAGGATATCAATGGGAACCTGCTGAACATTGATATGAGATACGAAAGGCTACCCAACTTCTGCTATGCTTGTGGTCTGCTGGGACATACACAAAAGGAATGTGCGGAAGAAGTCGAAGGAAACGAACTGAAATGGGGGGGTTGGATCCGAGCCTCCCCAAGGAATATTGCTCAACGAAATACTAATATGGCGTATGAAAAGAGCAGGAGGAGCATTTATTTCGGGGAGGAGGCAGCAGAAGGAAATAAAGAAAGGGGCACGGAAGATGTTCGACGAAAAGTCACAGAGACAGTTAATGAAGAGGGAGGAAAGGGAACAAACCAGGGAAGGAAAAGTAAAGAGGGGAAAGAGAAGGAGCTCTACCTCGGCGCAAGGGGGGACCAGGATACAGAATCAAACCACGACTGGCAAAAAACATTGGAGGTAGAAGAAACACAAAAGGGGCCCACCAGAACGGAATCAAATATAGGAAAAGCCAAAGAAACAAGGACAACAAATGTTGCTGAAGCATCCATTCAGAACACGAAGGAGATAGGGGCATGTGTAGAAAGAGAAAACAATGAAGAAGGGGCCCTAGGGAATAAAGGTAACAGTACAGACATGGAAAGGAGAACTGAAATAGAACGAGAGATCAGAGAAAACAAGAAGGAAGACAAGGAAAATGAAAAAGGAAAAGCTATGGAAAGTGAGGGCAGCAGAAAATAGGAGACCAGGAGGTACAAAAAGAAGGAAGGAAGAATATGTACAAGACTGAAAATAACAGAAAATAAAGAAAAGGAAAGCAAAAAAAGAAGGGGAGAGGAAAACAAGGAAACCACAAGCAGCATGGGCAGAACAAACAAGATGAGTAGAGGAGAGAAGAACACAATGGTGTGGGAGGCATACCCAAACCAAGTAGCGGGTGCTGAGGGGACTCAGACCCGTGAAGAGAAATGAAAATATTATGTTGGAACTGCTTCGGGCTTGGCAACCGAGGCACGTTCAGAACTCTTCAACGTATGTGTTGGAGAGAGAGGCTAGAATTTGTGTTCTTAATGGAAACAAAAATAAAGAACATAGATCTTGAGGAGATGAGGAAAAAGTGCGGGTTTGATAATGGGGTTTGCCTTAGCAGTGAGGGGAGAAGTGGGGGTATGGGCCTGTGGTGGAATGAGGAGGAGGTTGAGATTATATCCTACTCAATTCATCATGTCAGTGCTAAGATTAAAGGAAAAAGAGGGTGTGAAGACTGGAGACTGGTGGGAGTTCACGGGTGGTGGGAGACACACCTCAAATATAAAACTTGGGAGATGCTTAGGAGTTTGTGCAACAACAGCAACCTGGCCACTGTCTTCATAGGTGATTTTAATGAAATCCGCAGTCACAAACAGAAAAAAGGAGGGGAAGTCAGACATGAAAGATTTATTAACAACTTCAACAACTGCATTAGCGAGTGTGAGCTGCTGGACATATCCTACAGAGGAAACCCGTATACTTGGTTTAAAGGAAAGAAACAAGACAATATTATAATGGAGAGATTAGATAGAGCCTTGGTTAACACCAAGTGGAGTAATCTTAATCGGAGGCAAAACTTATACACTTGGTGAGGAAAAACTCTGACCATGCGCCGCTTCTTCTCAAATGGGGTGAGGATACCACAAAAAGAAAGATAAAACACTATTTTCATATGGAACAGATGTGGCTTACTGACCCAAATTTCAATAATATTATCAGGGACAACTGGAAGGGTGATGAGGGAAAGAACCTTGCAAAAAATTTCTATATGGTTGGGGAGAATCTGGGTGAATGGGCAAAAGAGAAGTATGGGGATATATACAAAAAGCTTAGAAGGGAGGAAAAGGAGCTGGATAGAAGACAACAAATGCTTATGACAAATGATAATATCAAGTGGTGCAAAGATCTTTGTGAAGAGATCAATGAGCTGCAAAAATTGAAAGAAACTTACTGGTACACCCGTGCAAAGATAAAAGAATTTAAAGATGGAGACCAAAACACTTCCTACTTCCACAACAAGGCCTCTCAAAGAAGAAGAAGAAACAAGATCAGTGGTTTAATGAATGAAGAGAATATATGGGTAACTAGAGAGGAAGACATTGCAAAAGTGGCTGTTGATTTTTACACTAAGCTGTTTGAAACACAAGGAGTTGTTGACGCCGATAAGGCTCTGAGTGGGATAGATGTTGTTGTAACTGAGGAGATGAATGAGGAGCTTGAAAAAAACCCTGATGAACAGGAAATCAGAGAGGACTTATTCAGTATACACCCGAACAAGGCGCCGGGACATGGTTTCATTGCTAGCTTTCTCCAATCTCAATGGCCCACCATTGGTGAGGAGATGGTGCTGTTTATCAAAGGATGGTGGAGGGGGGACATTAAGCTGAATGACATAAATCAAACAAATGTTGTGCTGATCCCCAAGGTCAAAGAACCAAAAAATATGAATGAGTTCAGACCTATTAGCTTGTGCAACACAGCGTATAAGGTCATATCAAAGCTGTTGGCCAGAAGAGTCAAAAAATTTATGAATCAGATTATATCCCCTCAACAAAGCGCTTTCATTGCCGGGAGGCTCATTACAGAAAACGCGCTGGTGGCTTTTGAAATTTTCCATAATATGAAGAGAAGAACAAAGGGCAAGAAAGGTCAGATGGCTATGAAACTGGACATGAGTAAGGCTTTTGATAGGCTGGAATGGGATTTTATTAAGAAGGTGATGTTGAAAATGGGGTTTGGGAAAAAATGGTGTGAGAAAATACATGAATGCATTAGCAGTGTAACAACGTCGTTAATTATAAACGGCTCAAAAAGAGGGTGCATAAAACCCCAAAAGGGGCTCTGGCAAGGAGACCCCATTTCCCCTTACTTGTTTAATTTTTGTGCAGATGCTTTTTCAAAACTTCTAACAAAGGCAAGCATTGAGGGACACATCACTGGAGCAAGGGTGAGCAAGAATGGACCAAGGGTGACACACCTCTTCTTCACGGATGACAACATATTATTTGCTAAAGCAAACCTCCAGGAGGCCACAAAAATAGCTGATTTAATGAGCTACTATGAGAAGGCCTCCGGCCAGAAGATAAATCTTAGCAAGATGGAGTTATCCTTTAGCAAAAATGCTGGGGAAGAGATCAAGGATCTTATAAGGAAAAAACTTGAGGTTCAGCAAGTTGAAGCCCACGAAAAATACCTGGGTTTACCAACGATTATTGGGAGATCCAAAAGGGTGGCTTTTGGAATTTTGAAGGATAGAATTCAAAAAAAGCTGAGCGGTTGGAAGGAGAAGCTGCTTAGCCAAGTAGGTAAAGAAGTTCTAATAAAATCTGTGATCCAGAGCATCCCAACCTACATGATGGGGGTCTTCAAAATACCAGATAATATAGTGGAGGACATAACCAGTATGATTTGTAATTTTTGGTGGGGGAATAAGGAGGGGAAGAGGAAGTTGCATTGGATTTCTTGGGAGAAACTTTGTGCTTCAAAAAGAGAGGGGGGTTTGGGTTTCCGTGATCTGAAGACCTTTAACCAAGCTCTGCTTGCTAAACAGGCCTGGAGGCTGTATAGTGACCCGAACTCTCTGGCTGCAAAGATTCTAAAAGATAAATACTATAGAAGATCAAATCTCGTCTATGCTACCCGTGGTTTCGATCCTAGCTACTCTTGGCAAAGTATATGGGGGGCAAAAGCACTACTCACAGAAGGAATTAGAATGCATGTTCATTGCGGATCTGATGTGGATATCTGGGAGGACAACTGGTTACCTGGTGAGATGGCCTCAGGGGTAATGATGAATGATTACACGGGTTACATTCCAAAAAAGGTAAAGGAGCTTATTGATGACAGCTGCAATTGGTGGAACTCAAACCTCATATGTGATTTTCTCTCTGAGAAATCGGCCAAAGCTGTCCTAAGTTTACCGCTGGGCAAAAACTTTGATGTTCCTGTAACTGGTACCCTACTTACAATGGAAGGTTCTCAGTTAAAACCGCATACTGGCTGGGATATAAGGGGCACAAAAAGGAGGACGAGGCCACACGCAACTCTCCTAATGATGTTAAGTGGAGTAGGGTATGGCTGGCAAACATACCCCCGAAGATCAAGCATTTCTTATGGAGAGGCTGCAACAAACAACTTCCTACAAACCAAAATCTGTACAGGAGGCATGCTAAGGAAAATGCGATATGTGGGAGGTGTGGGGATGTGGTGGAAGACGTGCTTCATGCGGTTAGATTATGTCCTCATATTAAAGGAATCTGGGAAGAGGTTGAACCTCTGAACCTTTTGTGCAGCCTTCCTTGCTCGAGCTTTGACGAGATGGTTAATTGGTGCTTAACTCAGGAAAACAAGCAAATCATTAAGAGCGTGGCCTCCCTTTGCTTGGCTGCTTGGATACACAGGAACCAGATCACCTTTGGGGAAAGAGTGCAGCAGCCGGCGGTCATAGCACAAGGTCTGTAAAGCTGGGTGAAGAAATACAGTGAGTTGAATCAAAAGAACAGCCGGATGACAACCCCCATCAGAGCTAGAAGGAACACGGTCTGGATACCACCTCCGCCTGATTGCTTAAAATTTAATTATGACGCTGCCTACCTTCCTGATGGTAAACTGAGTCTGGGTGTGGTGTGTCGTGACCATACATGAACTTTTAAAGCAATGGCTTCTAAAACGTTCAAGAGCAATTGTTGTGTTAGCATTGCTGAAACGATGGGTGTCCAGCTCAGTTTAAGACTGGCCAGAAGATTGGGATGCAATCGGGCTATTTTTGAAGCGGATGCAAAACAAGTGATAGATTTTATTAGATCAAAGGATAGAGGTTTAAGTCCTGCTATGATGCTTTATTGGGAGATAGACAAAGATATTGAAGATAACCCAAACTTTACCTTCCAGCATACGCTTAGGGAAGGGAATGAGCAGGCTCACAATCTTGCTAAAATGGGTTTAGGGGGGGGTCTGTGAAACTGTATGGCTTTGTAATTTCCCTCTCAACCCGGGTGATGTAAACCAACCTTTACATTTTAATATATGAGTTGGCTTGATATAAAAAAAGAGTCTCAATTATAGGGCCATTTAGACCACAGAGTGATAACCGTGTGTGTCATTAATGTGGACAAACATGGCATATTAGATGGAATTTCCCTATGAAGGTTGAGGAGGCGACTCAGCAGCCAAGATAGAATCAATAGGGATCACAACAATGACAGTTTGATACTGGTAGTGGTAGAGGACGTGGTCAGACATCCCTTGCAGGATCCTCTGGACAAGTAAGCAGATGACGTGGATGGCAACAAGCGACATCAAGGTTCTATGCCATGACCCAGTCGGAAGTAGTGGTCAATCCACGAGTCATGACAAGTTAGATGGAATTATTTCATTATGATTTGTCTACTTCTTATTTTGTATCTGTGTTAGTATATCTGAGTGCGACGTACTCTTTTATCACCAGAGAGGTGATAGGTAGCTGTTGTCTACCTGTTAGTCTTAGATCTGATAGCCTACGGCTAGCGACTCCTTTGGTTGATTCCACCGAGTTGTGGGAAGTGTGCCCTTCTTGTGTTCTTTCTTTTTCAGGACACAATATTCAAGTAGATCTTTGGCCACTTGACATGCATGGTTTTGATGTAATCCTAGGAATGAATACCTTGGAAAAATACAAGGTAGTTTTGGACTGTAGTACTAAGGTGGCGACGTTCCATGATGGAGATGTATAGTGGATTTTCTAGGATGATAGGAAGATTCTTCCTACATGTTTGATGTCAGCTATGACAACTAAGCAGCTAATGAGACAAGGATGTGAGGCTTTCTTAGCTCATGTTGTGGATACCAAGGAAGGAGGTCCTAGTATCCAAGAAGTACCAGTGGTGCGAGAATTTGAGGATGTCTTTCCTGAGGAATTTCCTAGCATTCCCCCTCCTAGAGAGATTGAGTTTGAAATCAATCTTGTTACTGGAACACAACCCATAGCACAGTCGGCATACATAATGGCACTAGCAGAGATGTAGGAGTTAAAGAAATAGTTACAAGAACTATTAGAGAAGGGTTTTATTAGGCCGAGCACTTCCCCGAGGGGTGCTCCCGTGTTGTTTGTTAAAAAGAAGGATGGTTCAATGTGGCTATATATAGACTACAGACAGTTGAAAAAGGTGACAATAAAGAATAAGTATACTTTACCGAGGATTGATGATCTTTTTGATCAGTTGAGAGGAGCCCAAGAAAGTGTCTTTTTTGGGCCATGTTATATCTACAAAAGGCGTTTGTGTTGATCCCAAGAAAGTGGAATATGTACTAGAATGGGAACAACCCAAGACACCAACAAAGATCTACAGTTTCCTAGGTTTGGCAGGCTACTACAGGAGGTTCATCAAAGACTTCAATTCTATAGCGTTACCCCTAACTAGGTTAACCAGGAAGGATGTTCCTTTTTCTTAGAATGACAAGTGTCAACGTTGTTTCCAACTATTGAAAGAAAAGTTGACTAGTGCACCAGTGTTAATACTGCTAGAGCAAGGGAATGACTATATTGTCTTTTGTGAAGCTTCAAAGAATGGTTGGGATGTGTGTTGATGTAGGATAAAAATGTGATTTCTTTTGCTTCACGAAAACTTAAGAAACATGAGGAGAATCACCCAACACATGATCTGGAGCTTGCAGCGGTGGTTCAAGCCTTAAAGATCTAGAGACACTATCTTTATGGAGAAAAGTGTTAGATATTCACTGACCACAAGAATCTATAATATATCTTCTCAAAATAGTATGTCAAATATCTTTTTATATGTAAGTACCTAAAACTACATACCGAAGTCCTTGTTAAGTATATAATCATATCTTTAAATTCTTAAAAGAACTCATGTACACAATTTCGTGTTTATTTTCTACTCTATTTTAGTGGGTCACATGCGGGTGCCCTCAGGTCAAGCCATGAGGCCCATCTAATAAATGGGTTGAGTCAGGTTTGACCCATGCTTATATGGGTGTTTATAACCCCTATCCAAATCCGTATTAAACAAGTTGTCTCACAGGTTCCCATAGGTCAATGGACCCATTTTGACAGTTCTAGATTCACTGCATATGTTGGCACCTGTTCCCTAGACACATGAGTTTGTAGGGGATTATAGAGTAAGTGTGAAAATGTTATGTTTTCACAAATAATCCCACTAAAAGAAATGTAAGGAAAGTAAAGAGAGAGTAGGAAACCCTAGGCGGATGTGCAATGTCCCCTATCTTCCTAAAACGAGTCCATTACATAAGCACAAAATCATGATTGTATATGGAAAGGAAGGAATTACTCATGAAGGAATAACTCTTTCATTTGCTTATCTATTTATGGAATGAAAACTAGGAAACATGAAAATGTTACAAAAATGGAAAACTTAAATGGCAACCCAACAAAAAAACCCATCAAAAATGAATAACAACTTGGATTGTCTATAACTCTTCACTTGCATCTCTAGACTGTTTCACCTATGGGAAAAAAAATCTACAGAGGAGCCAGTTTTAGCGGTCTCTATGAAAAAGGTGAAAGATAAGGTAGTCAATGTCACAATGTTATTTTGTGAGAAAAAAGGAAAGCTATATATGGGCTTTAAAACCTATGGGAAAATATGGAAAACACCAATAACTTACTCCACCTGAGGCTAGACAAGGCATGCAAAGCATTACCATGAGATTGGGAATAACAATCCTATTATGACTATAGAAGGTGTTACCCCCCCCCCCCCCCCCCTCTTTTTTTGCTCAAAAAATGGTATTGCACTTGAATTCCAGAGTGTTGTGAATAAGAATTCCTTTTATGACCCTAAGAAAATAAAATGAGGAAAAAGTGTGATTAAGGTGTGCAATTATTTGGGGACTTAAGATGACTTGAAGCATCTAGTCATCATAAAGACTCTAGTTCAATTCAGATATCCCAATAGACTCATGATCTTCCATGCTAAAGATCCATCTTGGGCTATGGAGATAATATGTGGGAAATAGAGATAGATGATGCACGTAAAAAGATAGTTACATCAAGAAAGATGAAGATGTGTTTATGTGTAATGATGTTAATGTTTACACCTTCACATGTTATGATTAAGATGCATTAGAGAAAAGTAGTCAATCATGACAAAGACGCACTCTTTTTAAAGAGATCAAGAAAGCATGTGGGGATATGAATTTATGAAGTATGGAAAGTTTTTTACTGATGAACTAGTAGATGGGAAATTATACCAAGAATAATTTGATAATAAATTGTATCATTTAAAATATGAACAAGTTGGTGATGAAAATATAATACAAGATATACAAGAGGTCCTAGTGCTTCCTTATTTGTTTTCACAATGTCCTAGTGTATCACAATCATCATTATAGAAGAAGGATATTCTAGAAAATCATTGGCTTATAGTTTGATTAAGGTAGGGTTCCTGTTATCTGGGTTTAGAAGAGCCTGATGGGATCCTCAACTAATGGTGGATATGTGGGGATATTTATAGTTGTTTTTGATGATCAAATGGTTCAATCTTGAGAAAGAATTTTTGTAAACTATATGATTTGGGATAATGAATAGGAAACAAGATTGGAATTTTCTTTGCGAAGGACCTTATGGATTTCTTTGTTTCAGATGATGCCTTGCTGGAGGAACACCATTTTTGTGTGCAATCCTAGGGATTATTGAAATCCGATTGGATATCCTTACTAAAGATACATGAGATTTTCGTTATCCAAGTCTTTGGTGATTTGTAATATTCTGAGTGTTTCTCGGATAGAAAACTTGTTCTAATTGCAAGATTTAGGAAAAACTCTTTCCTTTTTCTCTTTCTTGATCAAAATGACATATAATATATTTGAAAATTCTACCCAAAAAATAACGGTGTTGGTTTCTAGAAAGAAATCAAAAGAGAACATTGAATTTCAAACTAGGATTAGATGTGAATATGCTATCATGAGAAATTCCATTGGGAAATTTATTGAAAAGGATTGTAAAATGCTCATGTAAGGAAGTTTACACCTAAGTCCCAAGGAAGAGTTTTCCTATATGTGAATCTTTTTTGACAAGTGAAAAATGGGTAAATTAGTGATTAAATAAAAAAATTGGAAATAAATTAAATATTGCATTATCCCATAAACAAAAAATTTGATCATGATTGTTTGTCGAATGATTAAAATAGGTTGTCAACATTATGTACCAAAAATTTTGGTTCAAATCGTTTCTACAAATACTTATCTAGTTAACATGTTACTTTATTCTATGCCAAAACTTGAAATATCCTCTAGAAGCTTTACAAAATGAGACTCCAAGCTATGAATATCTAAGACTCTTTTGTTCTTTGTGATATCATGAACTTGGAGATATTGCAAAGTGAAAGTGAGAAATAAGATCCCTACCTTGTGTGTTATTTGACATAGTTATAAAATGTGAAGGGTGTAAATGTTTGAATATATCTATAAATAATTTGTGACTTTAAAACATGGCGTGATTTCTAAAGATGTTTGAATATTCAGAAAGATTCTACAACATGTATATGTATACAGAGAACTATCCCTCCTTGATGATTTTGTCGACCGTAATATTATTCAAAACAAGTAGGAAGATGTAGAAATTTATTAATACCAATGTAATAACCATCGCTGTTTACAATAATTTTTTCTAATAATTATTTTTCAAAACAAGAATAGAAAGTGACATATTATGACATACATAATAACTTAATCGATGTTGCTATGTCTCATACCAACAAATCATTAATTCCAAGACACAAAAAATGTTGATCCTCCAAGAAGCATTACTAGTTCGATATATTATCACTTACCTCCTCTACATGTTATGCATGCATTATAAGACAACCTAGGACAACTTCCTATCATGTCACTCATATATGTATCCAGACATAGTTAACTGTGAAACTCCTAGTGAATGAATTCTAAAAGGAGGTGTACCATATTCATATGAGTATCCAATTCATTTCTTCTAAGATCATTTAATTGGAAGTCTCCCATATTGAGGGGTTGCAAAACCTGAAATTCCATTCATCACATTATTGGGGATTTAAGATCATAAACTATTGGTTACAAACCAGATATTTTTTTCATTGAAAGAAGTTATTGTTGATCATTGGTGCTAGTCTTGATTACAATAAACCTACTGTCATATAAGGCCTATGACAAGAATGTGATAATGTGCAAGTAAATATAAGTCTTCACAAGTAGGTGTAGAGCTCACATGGATGTGTAACATAAATTCTCAAACGATGCAATATTGAGTCAAGAAAGATGGGTTCACTCTTTTATGAAAAGATGGAGAGCTTATATAATTTCTCATATGTAAAACCCTTAATACATGTCTCTAATTAATTTTACTTTAATGTGAGTCTCTATTGATGTTGTATTTCATACTCTAAATTCCAGAATTGAGAACCCTAGTTTTACCTAATAGGATAAAATTCCAAGAGACAAATTGATTTTTGGACTATGACGATTAAATTTATATAAGTGGGACCAATATTTAAACCAAAGAACAAGGTTTATTATCAAATCTAATTGCAAGAATAAAAATTGATTAAGTATTGGTTCTAAATTAATGATGGTAACATAATAGAGAATAGGTTTCATTGCCATTACCAGTATTCATTCACTTTCACCAAATTAAGGATAGCCAATTTCCAATCCTCTTGAAATGAGGAAATTGTGGGAATGCATATTACCAATGCCTCACTAGTCGTGCTGCCTAAGGATCCTCTTATTATCACCCTAGAGACCACTATTTGAAAGTTCTCATCTAGGGTCCAACACAAATAAAATGATATTATCTTAGACTTTATAATTCTCTACATCTAAGATTGAAAAAACATGCAATCAAGGACCAATAAAAAGAATGAAAAAAGCTAATCATTCACAAAAACCTTAGTTCACACAATGTTAATTATAAGTTTACAAATATTGGTAACAAGGCTAATCCCCATACACTATTAGGAAACTAGCCAATTATCTTACAATGATCGATAAATAAAGGAGATAAAGAGAGGGAATGCATCATCACATTATGAGAGAAGGAGGAAGGATGTCCTATGCCAATTAGTCTTTAACTCTAGAGGAGATGAAGAATCTAAGGCAATAGTCCGAGAGAGATTAGAACATTGGTTGAGCTTCTCCTTATTCTTCCACTTCTCTGTCTTCTTCAAGTTTGCCATATACACTCTAAAGAAAAGGGGTTTGAACCCTTGGTGCCGAATCAGATCAAAAGCTTTTATACATTCACTGATGGGCCCACCCAAGTGTTAGTTAAGTGATTTTTCACAAACTTAATTTTGTAATAGTGACATATTGATGTGGTCAACTTGATAAGCAACCAATCTTATGACCAGTAAAAGGCCACAATTTCTAAATTCCAGTCAATTTACTGGGTGATCCAACCAATTGGTTTGACACTAAACATTCGTGTCTAACATCTATGAGTCTGTCATTTGAGTGAACCAGTTGATTGACTGAACGTTGATTTATCTTTTTAAAGATGGTTCCAGATTGATTGAATGGGTGATCTAGCTGAGCGACTGGGGATCTTGTTGATTTACTATTGCTCACTGTTCTGGTGAGCTAGTTGGCGAAAGAGAAAGAAATATATCTCACATGTTGCACAAATTTCTTAAGAAGACATCCACCTGACAGACTTGAGTTTCCATATGACCAGTTGATATCATGTGGTGGTGCAACAAGGCTGTAGAGTCTTGGATCGTTACTCCAATTGCTTGGTGTCTACAAGTGTTGATCCAATATGCTTCATGTGGGTGCAATGTAGGATTCTGAGGGTACCATTCAAAATTTCCTACACAACAACTAAATATTTTAATAAACCACTATTAAATAGTATAAAATTGTAAAATCTAATTGAAGTCATTTCAAAGATAAAATGTATGAATGAAATTTTTTATAGTTCTAGTTCCATTCAACCTAGACTATTATTCCTCGAACTCAATTTGACATATGGTATGAATTAACAAACTTATTTTTCCATGGAATAACCTACCACTTTGATATACAAGGAGGTAGATACCAAAATTAAACAAAAAAGAAACAACATATTCAAAATATGGATGTTTTCATTTCAAGTATTGCAATAAAAATTCCATGGAAACTATAAATTATAGTTAATATTATTGTAACTGCTACCATCAACTTTCTTAAGAACTAGCATTTTTAGGGTACATTTAACTGTAAGACTGACATTGTAATAACCATACCTTTGCAACTCTTAAAAGTGATTTATTCTCTCTAAAGGAGTCATGTTATCAAACTTGTTTCTACACACATAAAAATTCTCTTATATCTATCTATAACACCCATTACTAGGAAAACTTGTTATTTTGCATAAGATATGACTAATTCGGTAATGGTAAGTTGCTACAATCTTGAGTTAAAAAACTTTATTTATCGTCCTTAGTGGATTGTTGATGATTTATAATATAATGGGGAGGTTTGTATGATTAAATAAGAGATTCACGTTCAAGTCATCACTAAGCCCCGGACATTAAGTTAGTTGGCATAAAGGAGTGGTGTAGCTTAGTTCCATTCCTTGATATGTGGATTGAATCGAAAGAGTAAGTAGTCAGCATGAGCCAAGCAAACACTTGGTTTTAAGGTCATGCACGTCTTGGTGAAAGCCTTTACATATGTAACAACAACCCCACGACTACAAAGCATAGTAGCCAGGGTATAAGAGCAATACCCTCACACTCGTTACCCTCTAGAAGTTGTGCTAGCTTATACATAGTTGGATGCTTGTGTAGCCTGAAGCAATTCTAAAACTAGAGTTGAAAATCCCTCAATTCAGTGAATGAAGCTCGTAAGAATGGACATGCCTACTCAGAATGAAAACTAAAGTGAGGTAAGTACTCCGGTATTGATGACACTGATTCTCAACAAAAGATGCAAAATCATCATACACGAGTGGTGATCCTGTCTACTTATGTAAGTCGAATTTTTGTTTAACTATAATAGTTCATTGTCTAGACCCAAGAAATTCAAATCATTGCCTCCGTATATATAAGTTGTAATCTCAAGAGTTTCTTTACGGGCAGAAATTTCGTATTTAGTCCATCCAACATTATACAAACGTTGGATTTTCAAATCGTAGTTAATGTTGAATTTTATGTTTGGTTTACTAGTACGTAATATTTTTTTTTTGATGGTTCACCAACCAGGTAGACCTGGAATTTAGTCGGATAGATTATTTTGAAAAAAAGATAAAATGTGAGGAATATAGTGTGGATCTGACTGGGGTACCCCCACTTGTTGGTCTGGGAAGTGGGACCTTTATTGCAGGACAAGCTACTCTCAAAGCTGCCTTAGTCAAAGTATTCAAGCACGCGAAAGCATGCACTGAGAATCAACATGTTTTATTTCCGTTCGATTTTGATACTTTGGGATTTTTAACACCAGATGCTGTGGAGCTTCTTCAGAGGGTCCAAAAAGTTATGTATAGTAATATTTTGACCTCTAAATCAATGAATGTTGTATTTCGGAGAATATGATTTGCTATACAGAAAAGAACTGGTGGCGCAGTTTGTTGTCCATCTAAACTTTCATTGAATG
Organism: Alisma plantago-aquatica; assembly: GCA_963693085.1. NCBI lineage: Eukaryota > Viridiplantae > Streptophyta > Magnoliopsida > Alismatales > Alismataceae > Alisma > Alisma plantago-aquatica. The sequence goes on along the minus strand of OY856411.1, from coordinate 1,204,570,182 downwards.
CAACAATAAACATGTATAAAACTTAAAAAAAAGTGAGACTTATGGCCCCTGTTTGGAAATGGACCGGATCCGGATTTAGCGTTGTCTTCTTGTGCCACGTCTGCTTAATCCGGTCCGGGTTGGACTGGTTTGGTGTTTGGTTGGTAATGAGATAACAGTCACCTTTTTGGATTCCGTAATCCCCAAAATTGGACCAAGTCAGTCCTGCTTCGAGCAGGATTTGGATTCTCAGTCTGGTTTACGGTCGATTTCTTCTCCCGTGACCCCGACTCCACTCCCGAAAAATCTCCTCTCTGACTCCCCTCTTCACCTCTCTCCTCCCGACTTCCCTCTTCACCTCTTTCCTCCTGACTACCCTCTTTGCCTCTCTTCTCCCAAGTCCCCTCTCCGACTCCCCTCTTCACTGGTGAGCGGCTCCACATCTTCACCGTCTTAAGGCACGACCATGAGTCCACCCTTGACTAAACTATCCGCCATACTTCTCCATGCGCGGTTTGGTGCCTTGTTTCGTATTGTCCATGGGACGGAGAAGCTCGGCACCAACCGAGGAGATGAGGTCACACCACACAAGGCCCGTCGCCACCCACAGAGAGGGGCGAACCCCCAGAGAAGGAGGGGCCCGACACCGCGCGGAGCAGAAGCCGCCGGTGAACCACCAAGGGGTCGACGGAGAGACCACCACGCAGGCGGCGGCGGAGAAGCCGAGGGGGCCAAGGCAGGTAGAGCCCGAAGCCGCCCAGGCCATGGAGCAAGGACCACAGAGGAGTACGATCCGCCACCACGCAGGATCGGAGAAGCACGAGCCGCCAGGACGAAGAAGCCCCCGCACGCGGTGAAGCAGGGAGGGCCAGCGTCGGGGCCATCAACACTAGAACCCCACCGGAGGGGGTAGGCCAGGGGCGCAGAGTATTTCCGATAGGTTTCATTTCCGATAGGTTTCATGTACTCTGCTATTTGGCAAGACGGTGATAATGGGTTAAAAAATAATAGCTTTGACCAATATCCGAGATATCACCTCCGTTATTTTATTTTGAATCATATATACAAAAAAATTATCATCTCCGAGATATCACCTCCATCATAGTTTTGTATTTTTAAAATTGTCATGCATTGACAAAATCACTAAGATCATGACAAGGTTGTCAAACAAAATAACACTGAGTCCAGACTGGTAGTCAAACAAAATCAGACTGAAACCAAACTCAAACCAGACCAGCTGACCAGAATCAGACTGGGTTTTCAAACAGAATCAGACTGGGCTGCCAAACAGAATCAGCAGTCTAGACTATGAAATCCCAGTCCATTCCCAAACAGGGGCATGATATCTAAAAATCTCAGGATTATACCTATTTTCTAGACCCTGCAAACCAAAGATAAAATCAATAAAAATGGATTTCAGAATACAATCCAAGATGAGAAGAAACAGAAAACCAAGCATGACCTTAATTGTTGATGACACCAACACTACAAACACGCCCAAATGAACTGGGTTGCGGAAGTCCTACACATCTACCAAAATTATTTACTGCAGTAATTAGAAAACCAAAGTGGTTGTCACCCCACCATTTATGTTAGCCCATTTAACGCCCCACCATCGGCTAGGATCTAGCTACATAAAAGAATTCACACTATTGCATGAAAAAGAAACTACTGTATTGCGTGATGATTGAATGCGGAAGCAAGATGAGAGCGTCTTCCCTTACGGTTACTGATAGCGATAGTTGGTTTTGGAAAGTAGAATAGAGTAACAGTAGTAATTAACTATTGTTGCAGAAAGTCTCATCATTCTTCTTCATGTTGTATGTAAAACGATCGATCAGCATCTTAATTTCTCTACAACCATCCTTGGACATGAACAGGCGATCGACTGGTAAAAAGACGGAGAGAAGATGGAAATTGGTTGGCTCGTTTGCTTTTTCAGTAAGTACCGCCCCACGAAGGAGTTGTGGGATGGGCAGGCTAGCTTCCCATGTGAGAGCAACTGATGTGTCCATGAGTCAGTGGGAGTAGGAACTTTGTTAAACTCTCGCGTCATTTTCCCCTCATTATTCCCAACTGCACACATCATATGCAGCGCGCCTGTGCTGCGCAGCTGCAGCTGTTTCCAGTTTGGCGGGTTATATGCCTTGCAAGCTAAGAACATACCTATAGCTCTTGCCTCCTCCCACTCCCACCTTCTCTCGTTTTTTAATGGTGAATTCCTTCCGTGATAATCATCAATTTTATGACAGTTCTTGTAGTTGTCATCGTGCCCAGGGACTTAACTAATCCTAGTTATAATGAATCCGTCTAGCAAGCCGTCACCCTCACCCTCCTCTCTGACTGTATGCATAAATAAAGAGACACTGGCGAGTGGTGGAGCTTTGTAACAGAGCAGCAATATTGGTTGTCGGTCAGGTTTCGTTGCTTAAAACTGCAAAGAACGGGTTGATGGTGACTGAACTGGTGGTTCTCCCCCTTCCAAGTCATGCCATTACGAGCAGAACAACAGCAGCAAGATTGGTTACCTGTAAGCCGTGCGTCGGACCGCCCCTCTCTGTCAATTCGCTCCGCCCATGCCTCGTGTGTGTTTGGTAATTGGTCTGTGGGTGGTAGGCAAACGAAACAAAAGAAAAACTAGGATATCGTATCATAATCCCCATGGCAACAGACGCAGAGAGTGGCGTTTGGTGAAAAGATCAAGGACGTACGAAGAGGAATTTGGTGGATGGCGACATGCCTCGTTGTAACTTGTAAGGCCTGGATGTATTAATTATACGAGCAGATACGAGAATTATATAGGTGCCGTGTACATGTTAGAGACGATGTTGGCTGCTGTCATCTTAATCTGCACCTAGCAGAATTTGGTGGATGTTTAGAAGTTATTATACGCGTTGCATGAGTCGGGTATTCTATTAAAAATAACCATGGGGTCTTCGATCTTGTTTGAACTAGGAGTTCCAATCAAGTCGCACCGTGCAGGAAACCGCGCCTCACCCATGTTTCCGATCCATAAGTCCACAACCTCCCACATTGAGCGGACAAAATATTATTCATATAGTCGGTACCTTAGTAGGGTTCCCTCATGATTTGTTTGTATGATAGTGTTTTATAACCTGTTGCGTACATATCTTCGTAGCACTGGTCCTATTTCCCAATGCACTGAGATATGCTGTGCATTCGACTTCCGTTTCATACTTCATTAAGGTGACGACCCTTCGATACCATCAATCAAGGAATCATTACTTCTATACTGGAGGACTAATTAGTTTATGAACAATAAAAGCTGCTTAAAAACAAGTGCCACAAATCAATTAAGTTTGATGACTTTAGTAGGGAAGCTTATGAAAGTGATGAAGTTAACAACGAGAAAGACAAACAATGAGAAGAGGAGACATTATCTACTCAAGAAACAAGTAGTACTATTCAAGTCATGTTTCTAAATGGACATATGATTTCTGAAGGGGCTGGAATTTTCTTATCATGGAGTACTTGAATTTATCAAATCCTTGACTTCAGAAATGTTATAGGCGAAACTTTCAAAGTGAAGGGTGCCTATGTACCATGGAGCGACGTATTAATCAAATTGACTTCCTTGATCGAACAACTAAACATGCGGCAGTCTTGGACCTGTTAGTCAAGGCAGTGCTATTTCATTACACACTCCGTGACAACGGTCAGAGAGAAAATAGATGGCTACTAGATAAAATTCATTAGAAAAATCCTACTCTTATATGTAGGGAACACAATTACATACTTAGACACAACCCTAATGGGTCAAAACACTTAGGATCACTCATTTACCAACTAGATAATATAAATCATGAACGAAAGAACTCTCATTACTCCCCCTTTAGTTGGAACATGAGTGAGACACATGTCTTATTTACAAGACAGACTCAAGAGGAAAATATTCAAAATAACAAAAAAAAAACCATTCAAAATTTCATTTCCCCATGAAGCTCATGATACATATACCTAAACACTCCTCTATGAGAAGATAACATAAAACAATTTGCAAGTGGATAAGCGACTCCCTTGAAGCACATAGAGTAAAGTAGTAGATATTAAAAGTGCCCCTCAAGTAAATAAATTAAGTAGTATCCGAAGAAGAAGATAGAAACACATGTATGCAATAGTCTTCACCTCGATCATTAATGTCACAGTACAGAGAATGTTATCTCACAATCCATATAGTATTGGATCACAGACATGTAGTAGCCAACATGCAAACAAAGTAGAAACAAGCATGTAGGATAAATGCATATTCGATAAATTACACAAGTACCAACAATGACGTCGTACAAATAGAAGACCATGATCAATATGCATATATAGAACAAAACTCCATGATGCCTACACAAATGTATGAGAAGATTTATTGCAACAACACATGTTGCATTGTAGCAATACAACAAGAGTGGATAATACCTAGGTGGAAAATAAGTAGTATCATAGATAGATAGTACCATAGAGGCCTAAGATGATCCATAGAACCATGGATGGAGGTCAACATAACTGGTCAGTAGTAGGAGAGCAACAATAGAAATGTAACATTCAAGCCTCACCCATGTACAAATAGTATCTGGAGAAGCAATATATAGAAGGAAACTAAAGTAGGAGATGCCACTACAGTCATAAGCATCACAAAAGGTAGAATTCCTAAGAGTGTTGGTTGACATGTACAGTTACACAGATAGGAAGTGGAAAGTCAATTGCACATACATATGCTCATAAGTAGTAGAGAGTCAATGCAGACACATAGAAAAGACAATATCCTAATCACTAAATCACATTTGTGCAAATACACAAAAGTAAGATAAAGACGTAACTCCAGAAACCCACTCAAATAACCAAGTACATGCAATATGATAAAAAAGATACAAGTTGCATGACAATACAAACAAAACTCCCTCTCTTTATATTATCCATGTTTTCCTCTCTTCTTCTCTCTTATATTTATTCACCTCACACCGACTACATGGAATAAATAGTGGTTGGAATGGACAATGGTATATGGAACACCTCAAAAAGTTGGTCATAGGGTCAGAGGCGTGACACAATGAGGGGTCCTACTCAAATACCATGTTAGAGATCAAATAAACAACTAATATATTTACTTCGTTAAAGAAACTAGACTCCTATATATGTAGGAGTAGGGATATAAGTACAAACTTAGACACTACCCTAATTGCTAAAGTACTTAAGCCCATTTACTGACTCGATAATAAAATCATGAACCAAATAACTCTAAACAACAACAACAAGACACAACTCTTGCTTTCCTTGGACTTCCTTATATCTTAGGGAAAATTTAGGATCTTGGCTTGGAGGTGGTCAATTTATTAATGTACATTGAAATAATTTTATGGGGCTCACAATGATCTTATCATACCATTTCTAAGGTAACACCTCCCCTTCTAGATTGGGAAAATGCCTCACCACCTTTTTGAATTAAAAAATGTGGATCTAGGTTCCTATTCTCAAAATACAATGTTTGCTTCACTTTGGTGATTATTTATCTCCATTTTTTTATGGAGGGGCCTCATTGTTGGCACCCCATGTTGGTCATTCATCTAATGATCGAGAGTAGATTCACTCCATGTCTAATGATGGAGTTCATCCCATTTATTATGCATTTTCCATATTTTCTACATATTTAATCCATTTACTTCACCCATTTGCCAAATCTCGAAGGTCCCCTTTCAAAAGTATCATTCTCTATTTTTAAGCACAATTTGCCCTTTAATTGTGCTTTTTACAAGATTTTTTAATGTTTTTTTCAGCTCAATTATCCTGAATGTAATATCCATTTTCAAAACCCACCAAATATTCAATTGTCATTATCTTTGTAAAACCCATATCTTTTGATAAAAATGAAGACTTGGCTTTCATGTTTTATATTTTGTCTTGCTTTATTTTTTGTTGAGTTTTATCACCCAATCTTGCCATCAAATGTTTTATATTTGTAATATATCCAGAACTTTTTTGCAAAGTCCACATATGCTGATAATGTCTTTTCTTTATTTCCTACCAACTGACCCAACATAATCCAATTTTCTAGGAGGTGTCATGTGGAAAAATACCATGTGACTGGCCCTACAGAGCAACCATCCTTACTCCCTATTAAAGAACCTTCCCTAGACCCCAAAATCTGAATTTGATATTATAAATACCTTCCGATTTCCACCATCCATGGCCGCCTCATTTAACTCTCTTAAAGGAATAGAGTTAACTCTCATCCTTTACAGTTTTATGAGTAACCAGATGATAATTTCTCTAGCACAAACTCTTTTAATATGTGAACGACTGGAGAAATGGTAAGAAGGTCACATTTCTTAGTTTAAACCTATTAGGATATAAAATGTTGGATAGCCTTTTGGTTACTCATTTCCATAACTTCTTGATTGATCCATGATTGTTTAATGAATTCTCCGTAATATTATTATCCAAAATCATTTGATATGCTTAATTAGGCTAAAAGTCACTCTTTTACTGAAATTACTAATCATAATTGCATGATCTAGATCTACTAGCATGTAAGATAATCATTAATATTTTGCTTGATTCAATTGAATTGAATAATTGACAATTCTAGTATCATACTTCTCATCATCCCTCTCTTTATTTCTCACATTTTCATTCCAATTTATCAGGATGGATCTCCACAATGGAAGATCTTGATGCGATTGGGATCCCACTGCCTAAAAATTAGGATCTTTATGGAGATGATAGGAAATCTATGATCATCTCTGCCTCCAAAGATCTATAAAGTAAAAATAGCCATCATTTTCACTTATTTTGTTACTTTGTTTTCATTAACTAAAATTAAATTACCACCCTTACCAAAGAGATTAATAGAATACAATACCATTTTCACGAGAAACTTGGGGGTGCCTAACACCTTCCCTAGTCATAATAGGATTGCCAAACCTTATCAAAGGCCATAGTTTCCGTTTTATATCTGCCTTTTTGTGGAGTCATATTTTTTTTCTTTTCAGGTCAGTCTGGTGATTGAAACACCAATATCAAATTTTCTCATTTTCCATATAGAATAGCATTACAATGTAACTCAGAGATTTATTCTTTTTTTCATTTTGTAAACTTTATTGAACCTTGAATTAGCCTCCCTTAAGACTTTTTTCTAGCGTGTGAAACAATCTGAATACTATGCTAGAGAGTACCAGACAACTTGAGTAATTTTCTATTCATTTTCTTGAGTTTTTCTTTTGATTGGGTTATATATCTTTTTTGTACCTTTTTTACTCCTATTTTTTGCCTCCAGAATTAAGAATTCTTCTCGCACTCAGATGAAATAGAATATTTTTTTTCTAACAAGATCAGTTTGTTTCTTATCATCAATTTTTTTTAGTTTCTCTGGTAGATCTACCATTTCTTTTTAGGATTTTTAGCCGCTTTCCTTTTAGGTTTTTCCACCAGTTCCACTTTAGTCTTTTGTTTCTACTTCCCTTTTAGTGTTTTCTATCACTTCCCTTCTAGATTTTTATTTCTGCTTCTCTTCCATGAATTGAATATGCTTCACTTTTAAGTTTTTTTGTTCTACTTGATTTTTAGAATATGCTTTTCACATCTATTTTATTTTCCTTTTGTTTATTAGTTTCTTCAAAAAAGTGATGGAAGAGGAAGGATAAGAAATTCTTTCATCATGAGCAAGATTTTGCTTCCCTAACATGTGTATAATTATTTTCTTGCATGTGTGATTTTGTTTTATAAAAGGGATAAAGATTGCATGTTTGCATGGGGATGTACCACCTACTTTTAACTCCTTATCCTATTTATCATAGACTTTCTTTAGAAAATGTAAAATATGTACACTTGATCTTTACATGTCTATAAACATGTGCATCTACATATAGAATTCCAACACTCACATTGGATCCCTAGACAAGGCACAATGGTGCTAGTAAAGGTACCAACACAACAAGATGCTAGATGCCCAAAGGCTTTAAGGACACCCCCACTCCTATTACTAAAGACTAATTGTAGCTGTTTTAGTCATGAGGTGTATTTACATTAGTACCTACATCCAATAAGATTAGGTTACCTCCACAAGGAGTGTCATCACGCCATAGAGAAGTTAAGGACCAACCGCCACCATATTGGTCATGCTTGGTGACCATGAAAATGAAATCTAAAATCATAGACGAAAAGGGGTGGGAGTTCTATATTCTACACATGCGACTTGAGATTTTTTCTTACTTTACATGTTTCTAATATTGTGGTTTGCTTTTTGAAATTCTATGATTGTTGATTATTTCATGCTTTAACAATGTAATCATTCTAGAAAATTCATGCTTTAATAACATATTCATGTGTAGTACAACAATCTCAAATGAACTCAAGTTATCAATCTCATCAACAATATTTTCAAAATATTTTTCTTAAACAACAATCTAGTCAAAATAAAAAGTATTTTCAGAACTAAAGTTTTCAAATCAACATTTTTTCCCAAAAAAATAGTCCTTTCCCATGGAACAAACCACTCCCAACAATGATTTAGCATATAGATTCTTTTGAATAGCCTACTCTATGTCGAAAAAGTTGCCTAGATTCCATTAGATCATCTTACCAAAATTTCCCAGCCGACATCACATAATTATGCTGCCACAATTTACCGAATCCCTCAATTACCTTGATGGATTGACCTTCACATTTTTGGTGGCCTACCTTCAGCTAAAAGGATGATGAAATTAGCCTTCAAGACATCTTACACTTTTAGAACCTTTGCAATGTATTTTGACTAAATCCATACCAAAATGATACTAAATTCTAACCTATTCTCACGAGCTACCGCTCATACTTGAACCCTTTGGTGCCTGGCAAAACATTGTTGAAATTCATTTAAAATCTTAAATGCTCTTCAAGATTCAGCCTTGATCGTAGATGAGATGAAAGGCTACCCAATTCAGCACAAGTTTCTCATGAAGCCTTGACCTTTTAAAAATCAATTTTTAAACCTTCATTCTTATGCTGAATGGCTACCCAATTCTACCGACAAGCTATAAGATTCCATGAACAAACCACGAATAGATTTATACCATTTTTTGTAGCACGAAGCCACTCATACCTATGTTTGACTGACATCTACCTACTTGATGGGCCTTCAAAAGCATCTTCAGCCTTTCATGATGAAGCTTCACAATTACACTAATATTCTACTCAATCATCAACCTTGGACATAACTTATAAATGCTCTATGATTTCCAATTCTATATGATCTAAAGGATCTTCCAACTTGACTAAGTTGAAACTAAGTACCATATGGTCCTCCCATAGTTTCACACCCTACACCATAGTATTGGACTATGACATAAAATGGGTTCATTAGTTTACTTTCACTTTACATCTATACGGTCGTAGACTATGACCCAAAAGTGGATTACCCCCTATGCTCACTGTCACATCTATATAGTCTTAGACTATGAACTAAAACTATAACACCACCCACTTTAAACTACCTTATGTTGGGTTAAAGGGGAGATAGAGAAGGCAGCAGAAACAAAAATTTCTTTTCCCAAACCCAGAATAAAGGAATCACGTCAACGTCTATACAATAGGAAGGATGGTTTGTAGAGGTGTACCTTGTCTCGAGGCTAGCTCAGTGACGTTACCTCGTGGCTTGCACAATCTTCACCTCTAGTCTTGGATGGTGTCTGTGTAGCTCCTGGTCTCATTGGGACTGTCGAGATTGACAGCTGTCCTCCGAGCGACAGAAGTCTCCCGCCTCTATAGTCGTCCACACGGACTGCCTGGAACTCTGATCTCCTTTTCCCATAAGGAATCAAAAGGAGTCACACCCTCCTATCGGTGTACTAGTCACCGACACACTCTCCTGCAACTAGTTGCCTTTCTACATTTGTCTTTCCCTCGCTGTGCCTCCTTTATCGGGTAGCACTTGCTCGGGCTCTCTCAGTTACCAAAACCAGAGAGAACGACAACTTTGTAGAGCAACTGGTGTTCTGAGTTGTAGTTTGAGAAGTCCCCAATACCCCTATATATAGGAGGGTCATCAGATAGGGTTCTCTACCCTGGGTAATGCGGGATTAAAGCAAGAGTAGAAGGGTTCAAGATTTTCCACAAAACAACCAACTGCGTCAGCTGAACCGATCGTTTCAAGCATGAAATGGTCGGTTGGGGACCTGAGCCGATCGGTTCACACCTGAACCGATTGGTTGGGACACCTGAGCCGACCGGTTCAAGCATGATCTGATCGGTTTGTGGTCCTGGTCCAACTCAAATTGACTTTCATATTTGTTTCCGATTAATCAAATATTAAACCTTGTCCAAATTGAATTTGTACAAGTGAAACAAATTGTATTTGCAAAATAGTCTTCTAACTTTCCAAATGATCTCGGTTGGTCACATGAATCGGTCAGTTCAACAATTGAGTCGATCATCTCATTGATACATGAGCCGATCGTCTCACAAGTTGAGCCGATCGGGTCACCAACCTGAGTCGATCGGTTCATCCCATGAGTCGATCAGTTGGGAGTGCAGACTGTGCGAAATCAGTTAATTGTAGTTTCAATCAATCCGATACTCTAATCAATTGGTCCAACACCTTGACCACTATGATTTTGAGCTATCAATCAACTGAGTGTTTAATTGAACTACTAAACTCCTTTAGTAATCAATCTAAACATTGTTTGTGTATAAACTCCTCTTCCAAGTTAAATCCTATGTGTGTGACCCTGCTGGTCCATTTCTCGTTGGCAGTGAAAGTCCATAACACTTATGACTTCACAAGAAAAGAGCGGTGCCTATTCACACATCAGTGCTACCCAACTGAAATATAAAGTTGGAGAACAACTTTCAATCCTACAATCCGTAAATGGTGTTACAACAAATGTATAATTCCTTTGTCACTAATGTCCTGAATGAACTCAAGGCATGGTACAATCATCCTTTCAACGTTCATCCATTTCTTTGATCTCAGAGCAGACTGGGTGAGATGTGTGTGACATCAATATCTCATATTGATTCACACATGCATGCACATGCCTTTCTCAATCCTACTCATCAAGTGGCCATGGACATCAAACTCCCTTAGGAGGGACAAATCCCATATCTATCACTCACCCCTCAAAACCCCATGTGTCAAAGCCACCCAATCATCACCTTTATAACAATCCATGTTTCAGGACTACATTTGATGATGTCAAAGTGTACCCAACAACATGTGTTGAGTGTAGTGATTTCAGGTCGAAGAATCACACTCACCACCATCACTGTGAGAGCTGACTGTGACTACCAAATCATGGTTCCATGTGTCACTCTCACGGTGGGTCTTTCTGGTACACTTGTTCTCTAACAAGTACCTATGTGCTTGGTTTGATATCACTATATCATGACTAATGAGATTTTGTCATCAACCAACACACAATCTAGTCTTTAGTGTTATTGATGTCTATGGTTATTTCCACAATAACAACCGACTAGGGACTAAACAAGAATGTATACTCTTAACATCTGTATGATCTCATCGTTTAGGTTCTAAACCTAGAAGCATATGTCATCGAGTAAACAATTCTTTAGACATCTATCATGTTACACTATTATCTCAGAAACAATTAAAACATATAGACTGGAAATTGCATTTATTATTATTCAAATCATTTACAAAGTATCCCATTACAATCATCACATGACTTGCTCTATGGGCATATATACCAACAGAATCCCACTTGCACTTAGAGCCAGTCACCTAGGAACCTCAGTCCTTATGAACTAGCATGACCATCATGCTTCTACTGAGAAAGGGCCTTCGTTAGTGGATCAGCTATGTTGTCTTCAGTTGGTACTTTGCAAATCTTCACATCTCCTGGCTGTACAATCTCTCGTATAAGATGGAAGAGCCGTAGTATGTGCTTGGACCGCTGATGTGATCTGGGCTCCTTAGGTTGAGCAATAGCTCCATTATTGTCACAATAAAGCTTAATTACATCATAGCTACTGGGAACCACACCAAGTTTAGTGACGAACTTCCTGATCCACACAACCTCCTCTGCTGCATGTGAAGCAACAATATGCTTGGCCTCTGTAGTAGAATCGGCAATTGTTTCTTGCTTGGAACTCTTCTAGCTCACAGCTCCATTTTTTAGGAAAAATACAAATCCTGATTGCGATCTGTAATCATCTTTGTCAGTTTGGAAGCTTGCATCGGTGTAACCTCTTACAACTAGTTCTTCCTCACCGCCGTATACAAGGAACTGATCCTTAGTCCTTCAAAAGTACTTGAGGATGTTCTTTACGACTGTCTAGTGAGCATCCCCGAGATCTGACTGGTACCTGCTCGTCATGCTAAGGGCATACGAGAAATCTGGGCGTGTGCACAACATAGCATACATGATGGATCCGGTGGCTTATGCATATGGGATCCCATTCATACGCTCCCTCTCTTCACAAGACCGGGGACATTGAGCTCTAGAGATGGTGACTCCATGTAGCATGGGGATGTTGCCTCTCTTTGAGTTCTCCATGCTGAACCACTTCAACACTTTGTCAATGTACGTGCTTTGACTTAGTCCAATAATCCTTTTAGATCTATCTCTATAGATCTTAATACCTATAATGTAGTAAGATTCTCCTAAGTCCTTCATTGAGAAAGTATTCCCAAGCCAAGTCTTTACCTTCTCTAAGGCTAAGACATCATTCCCCATCAATAGTATGTCATCCACATACAATATGAGGAATGTGGTCGTGCTCCCACTAACCTTCTTGTACACACAAGGTTCATCTTCATTTTGAATAAAGCCAAACACTTTGACTTCCTCATCAAATTGAAGATTCCAACTCCGAGATGCCTGCTTCAATCCATAGATTGACCTTTATAGCTTACAGACTTTAATGGCATTCTTTGGATCTACAAAACCTTCAGGTTGTGTCATGTACACATCTCGTATGCCATGATTAAGGAATGTGGTTTTAACATCCATTTGCCAAATATCATAGTCATAGTAAGCTGCAATAGCAAGCATAATCCTGATGGACTTAATCATGGCAACTGGAGAAAAAGTTTCATCATAGTCAACACCTTGAACTTGTTGGAAACCCTTTGCAACCAATCTGCCTTTATAAGTTTGCACATTGCCATCTATGTCGGTCTTCTTCTTGAAGACCCACTTGCACCCTATGGGTTTTACCCCTTCAGGTGGTTCCACCAAAGTCCATACTTTGTTGGAGTACATGGATTCCATCTCAGATTTCATGGCCTCAAGCCATTTCTCAGAATCGGGTCCCTCCATAGCCTCTAGATAGGTAGTTGGATCATCATCTATGATCAACTCACCGCCTTCTTGAGTCATAAGGTATCCAAACCTCACAGGTTCAAGGCGTGTCCTACTAGATCTATGAGGTCCTTGTATTACTAGAGGAGACTGAGATTCCACAACACTTTGTGAATCTCTATGTTCCTCTTGTACATCTACCGGTTCAATGTTTTCTTGTTGGGCTTGAACCTATTCAAGCTCTATTTTCCTCCCACAGTTTCCTTTGGAAATAAATTCCTTTTCTAGGAACACAGCTGTCCTAGCAACAAACACTTTGTTGTCGGTAGGGTGGTATAAATAGTATCCCCTCATTTCCTTGGGGTATCCAACAAAATAACATTTTTCGAACTTGGGTCCAAGCTTATCAGGAAACATTTTCCTAACATAAGCCTCACAACCCCAAATCTTAATTAAAGACAAATCGGGACGCTTCCCATGCCATATCTCATATGGTGTCTTTTGAACCGATTTAGATGGTACTCGGTTAAGTGTAAACGTGGCAGTTTCAAGGGCATGAACCCAGAAGGAAATCAGAAGATCAGCAAAACTCATCATTGATCGCACCATATCCAGTAAAGTGTGATTCCTTCTTTCAGACACACCGTTATGCTATGGTGTTCCAGGTGGAGTCCATTGTGATACAATACCACAGGCTCGCAAAAGGTCCTCAAACTCCTAGCTTAAGTATTCTCCACCTCGATCGGATCAAAGTGATTTAATACTTTTACCAAGTTGGTTGTGTACTTCATTGATGAAATCCTTGAACCTTTCAAGGGTTTCTGACTTATGTTTCATTAGGTACACATAGTCATACCTACTGAAGTCATCAGTGAAGGTAATGAAGTACTGACACCCATTTATGGCATTAGTTCTAAAAGGCCCACATACATCAATATGTATGAGTCCTAATACATCACTAGCTCTCTCACCTTTACCTAAAAAGGGAGTCTTGGTCATCTTACCCAACAAACAAGATTCACATGTCTCTATTGATTCATAATCAAAAGAGTCTAGATAACCATCTTTATGGAGTCTAGAAATGCGTTTCTCATTTATATGCCCTAGACGACAATGCCAAAGATACATTTTGTTTGAGTTGTTGAGTTTTTGCCTTTTGGTGTTTATGTTGTATACACTTGTCTCTAGATCTATCAAGTCTAGACCATAAGACATTGGGGCACTGCCATAAAAGATCCCATCTTTTGAAATGGAACACTTTCCATTCTTAATAAGAAATTCAAAACCATCCTTGTCTAAACAAGAAATGGAAATGATATTCCTATTTATGGCAGGTACATAATAGAAGTTCTTCAACTCTATTATTAGCCCACTAGGTAACTCATCGGTTCCTATGGCACTGGCGACAACTCTTGCCCCATTGGAAACACGTAGTTCAACCTCACCTTTCCCAAAAGGGCTAGTTCTTTTAAGATCCTTCACATTTCAACAAATGTGAGATCCACATCCGGTATCAAGTACCCATGACCAAGAAGTAGTAAAGTTAATGTCTATCACATATACACCAGAAGTAGAGATCTCTATCTCTCGCTTCTTCTTCCATTGTTCCTTCCATCCTCTCCATTTTTTGAGTGCAGAAGATTCTAACATTGGTTTGGCGAGAGAACCCTTCTCTCCCTCACCTTTGTCCTTATACTTTGTTCCATTGATCTCCATCAATGAACTATCCTTCTTCTTAAGTGCACATAGAGTGGATTCAAAGGCTACCAATATTTCTGGATTGTGCAGAACACTTCTCACAATCCTCAACCAGTTATGGAATTTATTCTCAATTAATTTGCCCAATTTAAAAGATGATTCATTTGCCATTCTACAAGAGAAAATTGCATTTATCAAAACTCCTTTTGATTTGAATAAAATTTGACAGTAGTTAATTAGGCCTTTAATTAATTACCGCTCCCATTATTTTGATTCAAATTGACAACCCTCACCATCAATTTAGAATATTGCAACGTACAATTTTCTAATGGGTCAAGATCCTGAAATCCTCTGAGTCCTGGACCAGCTAGGGTTGTCACCCACAACTCAGATCTTCCAGGTAGGCAACTTTTGCCAATTGAATCATATGCAACTCTTGAAAGATGTCATGAAAAACTCCTTGCCATGATCACCTCCATGCCTCAAGGTGCTAGATCCTATCTAGGTCACCTTGTTAAGTCTGACCCAAAGCCAACACGATGAATATGCACCTTGCTAGGGCAGACCCACATATCCATCCTTGATGCTTCCATGAGATAGATGGTGTACCACACTAGGGCGTGCCCACACTTGGCCGATCAAGCTTTTCACGTGTGTTGCATTTGGAAGACATCTAAAACTAAAATATTTAATGAGGGATTTGGTTTTTATAGGTACATATACATATCCAATCACCAAAATATAGTAAGTATCATATAAATGCTATATCCCACAGAAAACATGCGAAATGATAAAAGCAATGATTATGGCCATCCTAATGTGATTCCTTGAGCCAAGAGGAATCACGGTCATCTAGGTCCACATCACATGCAACTTGTACAAGATGAACTATGTGCTTTGCATTTCTAGGTTTGATCAACTCATCTCCATGATTGATCGACTCGCCATCAGGCCGGTCGGTTGGGTGCCACTAGCCAATCGACTGGCATCTCCAGCCGATCGATTCACTGGTCGTCGTGCATCTCCTCAGGCCGCCACCCGCTCATCTCGCTCCTTGAACCGGTCGTAAAAAGTCCTCCGTTCTTTGACATAACAGGAAATAAAAATCTATCCTATTTTACATTTGAAAAAAGAAACCCCGAGTTACATTCGGGGGGGAGCAAAGGTAGGAAAAAAATCTCAAGTTATCTCGAGTTACATCATGAATAGGAGATAGGGAATCGGTGCACAGACCGAGATGCAAGCAACCACATTCAACCAAGCACACATAGATAGGGTTTATTGGCCATAACCATGTTGTAAATCCACCACAAAACTCATTTAAGGGTGACGCGTATCGAGTGCATTTATATTACATATCAAATATGTATATAGGGATTTGTGGAATTAGGATTGGACATGCATAAAGCCAATTTTATTCGCATCGTATGTAATAAATAAAGGCGACAAACCAAAATCGATCACATCGATAATCCCAAAGTATAGAGCAGTTGACGAGGCTCTGATACCACTGTTGGGTTATAGGGGAGACAGAGAAGGTAGTGGAAATAAAAATTTTCTTCTCGTAAACCCAGAATAACAGAATCGCGTCAACGTATATACAATAGAAAGGATGGTTTGTAGAGGCATACCTTATCCCGAGGCTTGCTCGGTGATGTTACCTCAAAGCTTGCGCGGTCTTCCCCGCTAGTCTTGGACGGTGTCGGTGCTGCTCCTGGTCTCACCGGGACTGTCGGGATTGACAGCTGTCCTCCGAGCGGCAGAAGTCTCCCACCTCTACAGTCATCCACATGGACTGCCTGGAACTCCGATCTCCTTGTCCCATAAGGAATCGGAAGGAGTCGCACCCTCCTGTCGACGTACTTGTCACCGACACAATATCCTGCAACCAGTTGTTTTTCTGCAGTTGTCTTTCCTTCGCTGTGCCTCCCTTATCGGGTAGCACTTGCTTGGGCTCTCTCGGTTACCAAAACCAGAGAGAATGACAACCTTGCAGAGCAACTGGTGTTCTGAGTTATACTTTGAGAAGCCCCCAATACTCATATATATAGGAGGGTCATGGGACAGGGTTCTCTACGCCCGGCAATGCGGGATTAAAGTAGGAGTAGAAGGGTTCAAGATTTTCCACAAAACAACCAACTGCGTCAACTGAACCAATCGTTTCAAGCATGAAACGGTCGGTTGGGGACCTGAGACGATCGGTTCACACCTGAACTGATCGGTTGGGACACCCGAGATGATCGGTTCAAGCATGAGCCGATCAGTTCGTGGTCCTGGTCCAACTCAAATTGATTTTCATATTTGTTTCTGATTAATCAAATATTAATCCTTGTCCAAATCAAATTTGTACAAGTGAAGCAAATTGTATTTGCAAAATAGTCTTATGACTTTCCAAACAATCTCGGTTGGTCACATGAATCAACTGGTTCAACAATTGAGCTGATCGTCTCATTGATACATGAGACGATCTTCTCACAAGTTGAGCCGATTGGTTCCCCAACCTGAGCCGATCAGTTCATCCCATGAGCCGATTGGTTGGGAGTGCAGACTGTGCAAAATCAGTCAATTGCAGTTTCAATCAATCCGATACTTTAATCAATTGGTCCAACACCTTGAACACTATGATTTTGAGCTATCTATCAACTGAGTGTTTAATTGAACTACTAAACTCCTTTAGTAATCAATCTAAACATTGTTTGTGGATAAACTCTGCTTCCAAGTTAAATCCTATGTGTGTGACCATGCAGGTCCATTTCATGTTGGCAGTGAAAGTCCATTACACTTATGACTTCACAAGCAAAGAGTAGTGCCTAGTTGCACATCTGTGCTACCCAAGTGAAATAGAAAGTTGGAGAACAACTTTCAATCCTACAATCCGTAAATGGTGTTATAGCAAATGTATAATTCCTTTGTCACTAATGTCATGAATGAACTCAAGGCATGGTATAGTCATCCTTTCAACGTTCATCCATTTCCTTGATCTCAGAGTAGACTGGGTGAGATTTGTGTGACATCAATATCACATATTGATTCACACATACATGTGTATGCCTTTCTCAATCCTACTCATCAAGTGGCCATGGACATCAAACTCCCTAGGAGGGACAAATCCCATATCTATCACTCACCCCTCAAAAGCCCCATGTGTTAAAGCCACCCAATCACCACCTTTATAACAATCCATGTTTCAGGACTACATTTGATGATGTCAAAGTGTACCCAACAACATGTGTTGAGTGTAGTGATTTCAGGTCGAAGAATCACACTCACCACCATCACTGTGAGAGCTGACTGTGACTACCAAATCATGGTTCCATGTGTCAATCTCACAGTAGGTCTGTCTGGTACACTTGTTCTCTAACAAGTACCTATGTGCTTGGTTTGATATCACTATATCATGACTAATGAGATTCTGTCATCAACCAACACACAATCTAGTCTTTAGTGTTATTGATGTCTATGGTTATTTCCACAATAACAACCGACTAGGGACTAAAAAATAATGTATACTCTTAACATCCGTATGATCTCATCGTTTAGGTCCTGAACCTAAAAGCATACATCATCGAGTAAACAATTCTTTAGACATCTATCATGTTACACTATCATCTGATAAATAGTTAAAACATATAGATCAGAAATTGCCTTTATAATTATTCAAATCATTTACAAAGTATCCCATTATAATCATCCCATGACTTGCTCTATGGGCATACATACCAACACCTTATCCCTTGGGTTTGGGCCTGAGACCCTAAAGGAGGGCCCACCATTTCTTCTCTCTTGTTTTCCACCCTACTCCAAGGGGGGTGTAGTTTAAGAAAGAGTTAATCAAATTGAGTGAGAACTAGAGTGTTGAGGTTAGAATGTTGAAGGCATTATATAAACTTGGAACTCCTTCAAGCTATGATACTCTAGGGGATGGATGGTTAACCAACTATAATCATTGGCCTTGATAGGATACTTTTACCCTAGTTAATCAACCAACTTCCAACCTTGCCCTTTTCCCAAAATATTTTCTTATGGGTCCTACCTTGAAGATAGACATATCCCATACGCTTTGAAAAATAAATGGATACCCAGCCATAATCACTGGTCCTAAACAAGTCATCTTGTCCCTAGTTATCATCCTAACTTCACCACCCTTTATCACAGACCACTACAACCCATGTGATTGCTGAGCTATTAGGTATGTCCCATGTCAAAGTTGGAAGAATCCTTCTATCTCGCCCAAGCTAGGGTCATGCACAATTTATCCAACATACATTCCTAAAAATGTTTTGTGAGTGTCATAATTCTAGAGGACTCTAGATATCTAAGGAGTATCCTTTTTGATCTCCTAAATAATAGGGAAGTTCTTCTATATTTTTCATGTTAATTGTGTGTGGAAGGATCTATTCAGATGCACGATATATATGCATATTCAACAATAAACCTTGTCTTTCAACACTACTAACATGAATTTTAGGTTATCACATGGGCTAAGAGGAGTCCGCACTACTCAATCATACAAGAAGATGATCAAGATGGCTAGATCAAGTACTACTTATAATGAATCTGAAGTGGGTGCTAAAGAAGGTATTGACAATGGTAAGCAAGACAAACCCATTGGCAGGAATAAGCTTACAAATATTGCACAGGTTCTAGGAGTCTTAACATCCTCATAGGTCCTCTAATAAGATACCTTAGAGTAGTAGTTCCATATTTCCTGTATGCACACATTTAACTCCAACCATCTAGAAGGCATGTATAACTCAGGATCTTCCATCTAGGGCACTTAGTATGAAAGCCCATCAATACATTGTTTTATATACAACACATGGAATCCTTAAGCATCAATTGATTCCATTCCAAGTTGGATTATACAATTTACATCACATGTAAATGTTGGTTCATTCCCAACACCTCAAAAATAGACAATGTCCATGTTAATTTCTAACTATGAAACCAAAGTGGAGAAGAATGAAGAGGAGGACAAGATAAGTGGAGAGAACTCCAAAACCACAAAAGGGAAACACTTTGGGAAGTATTCACCATGTAGAACATGGTAATATGAAAGGAGTATTTTCCAACAACCACGTGTTCTGTCCTACACCTCCTTCTGAATATAATCCATACATGAGGAGACCATATAGTTTTGCACCACTAATGTACATGGCACCACAAATGACAATCAAACCACTAGTGATAGCAGTAGTTGCGACAAAAAGGTGGAGACTACCCCTCTCACTACAATAGAAGATTCCATCACGCTTGAGATCCTTTACAAATTCAAATAGTTAGAAGGAAAGAAGGACATGGTCGAGACCTTCAACACCGTTTGTCATTTCCCAAATGTGAAGCGAACTCATAACTTTGACATGCTAAGATTCAAAAAATACTCTTAGACGGGCAACATACTCACATAAGATCATACATCTATCAAGTGGTGGATGTGCAACATGATGAAAAGATCTTGATTTGATGTTTGCTCAAACCTTTTCATATCTTATCTAGGTTTGGTACAAAAAGTAGGATTTGATGACACTCACTAGATGGGCACACTTGGCTGAGAAATTTATTGATTGGTATTCTCAGAACATTGATTGCAGCTGAGATAAAGAGCACATGGAGGCATAATATTAAAATATTGATGAAGGATTCTTTGAATTTATGGGAAGGTGAAGATAACAAGAAACCCCGTTATGATTCAAAGCAACATACAATGATGTGCTAAGCATGGTGATAATGACATCTTAGCCTACACTTATCAAACTTCTATCCTTGTAAAGATACAACATATTCTCTGAGATGATTCAATAACGAGTCTAGATTGAATATTCTATAAAGAGAGGGGTCTACCAAAATAAATGTATCACCTTTCGGATGGAAGTGTGAAAAGACCTAGAATGTTGACTCAAGGGTAGGAGTCATGCTAATTCTATATAGTGAGATCAAATGTAGAAGAAAATGGTCTTTTGTCCAAGCATCTCTAGCTCAAACACAACAACCCCAACTCAATATTGTTACAGTGACTCCATGACCACAACATTCCCAAATGGTGCCACCCAATTTCCAATATTTATAATCATAATACATGTCACCACAATACCAATATTATCCAAATCAATTCTATATCTATGCAGGATTCCTATACCAACCTCTTGTAAAACAACACCATCACAAATAACCCACCAATACAAGGATACCAGCCACAACTGTCATGACTAAAGATCCAATAAGGCCTATGTAACGTCCCAGAATTTTAGGCCTTGGATAACATCATCTTAAAAGGAATGATTGGACTACCCATATCACCAAGGTGCACCTCCTTTTCTGGGAGCCCATCACTAAGAACTCCATAGTTAAGCATGCTCAGCTTGGAGTAGTACTGGGATGGGTCACCTGTCGGGAAGTTGATCCTGGCATGCACGTGAGGGCAAAGCACACAGTTAAGGCTAGTGGTGGTCTGTGGGGACAATCGTCATTCCTGAAACTCTACGAAAGCCTTGGGCAGTGGGCCCGAGCATTACAAATGGTATCTGAGCCATAACCCCTCTAGTAGGTGGGGCCCACATGGGCATGTGGCATGCCAGTATTGAGCCATGCGGTCTAGGCATGTAGGAAAGGGTTGTCCATGGTAGACGCAACCACCCTTGCGCTGGTATTCCGTGATCGGGAGCTGGGTGTCCATGGGCCATTGTGGGTCTGCACTGAAATGGGATCAGATTATGAGGCCATATAGTTGAATCTTGACGAGGACGTCAAGAGTCTAAGTGGGGGAGATTGTAATATCCCAGGATTTGAGGCCTTAGATAACATGGTCTTAAAAGGAATGATTGGACTACCCATATCACCAAGGTGCACCTCCTTTTCTGGGAGTCCATCACTAAGAACTCCATAGTTAAGCGTGCTCAGCTTGGAGTAGTACTGGGATGGGTGACCTTTTGGGAAGTTGATCCTGGCATGCGCGTGAGGAAAAAATGCACAGTTAAGGCTAGTGGTGGTATGTGGGGACATTCGTCATTCCTAAAACTCTACTAGAGCCTTGGGCAGTGGGCCCGGGCGTTACAACCTAAGAGGAAGTTAACTTCTTTGAGAACTTACCTCATGACTATATTTCTGACTATCCATCACCTCTTAAAGGTTTCGAGTACAAGGGAGACTCCTAAACCCTTACCTAAGCACTATAACTCTAGTTCTCATTATGATTATCGTTGTGTGAATGGGCATAAAAGTAACTCAGTCCTCACTCGCAAGCACAATCTACAACATGTAATTGATTAGGGCAGATTAATATGGCCTCACTTGAGGAGACACTACCATCATCCAATGTTGTGGCCACTACCATAATGTCCAAGAATATTGATGTTGGAGCCATCTGTCCTATAAATAAAATTCTCAATAACTAGTTTCAAAACTCCAATGTCATTGCAATTGTCCAATATGATTCTTGGTAGCAAACAAAGACCCACCACTATACCAGGGGCACAACAAGGAGAAAATGTTTGACCATTTTGGGTTCCAAAAGTACCAATATAGGCTTCTAGCATACTCATTTTCATACCACAACTAAACCTGATCCAAGTTGTCGATGTGACTATAATAATGAAAACTCAATATAGAAAAGGGTAGGGAGTCCTTATTCCTACTCCAATGCAGGTTGAGGCCCAAGCAACCTCAGTGGAGATTTCTATTCTTGGACAAATAGAAGATGAAGATCACAATATACAAAGGGGTCCCAAAAAATGCTCCATAAATGAGAACAAAATAGTAGACCAGAGGGATTCTCATTCCAATAGTCAACACAAAGAAGGTACCCCCACCCCAAACATGTGTGAAGAAACCATTCAGGAAGGAGAAAAAATCATCCACTCCCTAAATTAGCATGAAGGAGAAGTATCATTAGAAGTCATGATGCAAAGATACAATGTGCATCAAGAAACTATGATGGAGACCCTCGAAGAAGCCTACATTTATAAGGAGGTTAACCTAGAGCCATTCTTTACGACCATTATATTCATTATAACTCCATACTTGATATACTTCTTTGAAGAAAAAATACCCGAAGGGTGGAGCCATTACAATATAGTACTTGTCACTACGATATATATATGTCTTAGGATCCCTTCATTCTTTATCGGCAATGGGGAAGGCCTCAATGTGTGCCCCGTCAAGATGCTCATCAGTCTGGGAGAGATCCCTCTAACCTACAACCATCAATCAAGAAGGTAAATTCCTTTTATGGGATCCTAAAAGATGCCCTAGGTGATATCATGCTTGGACTTATAATTGGGCAACATACATTATTAGTATTGCTTGTGGTCATGCAAATAAGCCAATATTTCAACATTATCTATAACAATGGATCCATCAAAACTAGGTAGTCAGAATACCTGATGGAGCTTCCACTTACGTGGAATTGCGTGCACCAACTAAAAATCCTAAAGATGGTAAGTCTTTAGGTTTAGCCTTGCTTATACTAGAGAGAGAACTCCACCAACGTATGCTAAGATACGTGGAAGTCTTATCGCAGTATAGTTAAGGGTCGAATCCATGGGACAACGGTCTTGTTGTGAGCAACAAGATGAAAAACGTCGGAATTTCACTTATTCACTTAATAGTTGGTATGTAGATCAAAAGGTTGATTTGGTTGTTTTTAAACTAAATGCAAGTAAAGTAAAGGCAATATAGTAAACTTAGGTTGTTAACAATGATTAATGAATCACTAGGGTGTGATCGGTTTTCACCACCACTACACATGGATCAACACATGTAACATAAAAGCATAACCTGCAATAAGAGTTAGATCAGTTAGTATCTTTGTAGACTTAGCTTCCTTTCAGATGACTAACTACGAGGAGTGTGGGAATGTTGTAACACCAGCCATCCATGTAGGTATGGTCACTTACTTTACAACATTCCCTCCGCAAAGTGTGTTCCTCGACTCATCAAGGTTGTACTTTCATACGTCAACTGATTCCATTTCATAGCATGAAAGTACAACGATGGGAGTGAGTATACTCCACTTCTAGGAAGGCACTCCTAGATACCGAAACAGATGCACGGTGGATACATGCACCTAAAACCAACATGCAAACGAGTTTCAGATCTAATAGCACAAACGTAGACAATTCATACTAAAAGATAAAGGATAACAAAAGTTGGTGATCAAGCAACAAGCATTCATTAAACGTTTGATGTTGAACTGAAAAGATATGAACTCTATATTACAACTTATGGATTACATTTACATGATATGAAAACATGGGTAGCGGGGCTACTCCCCGCACCCTAGTGAGAGAGACTACTCGCTCATGACTAGGACAAAGAAGGAGGCAAGAAGAGAGAGAGAGCGTCATCCCCACAAAGGAGAGAGGAAAGTCAACCCCTTGGAGAGAGAGAAACGATGCACCAGCTTCACAGGTTGCTTGATGACGAGATCTCCCTCTTGCCACCTTCTTTGGCAGGGAGAGAGAAAGCAGCTTCGAGATGGAGTATGGGTCTCAGACCGGCAGCCCCTGGGCGGAGGATGGAAGTCGGATTTGCTCTGGAGTGATTGAGGCAGCCTTTGGACGTCTGAAACTTCGATCCCCCGTGATGGACCCTTGGGGTCTTATTTATAGGCCTTAAGTAAAGTCCAAACGGTTTGGAGACCGTTTGGACCTCAGGACCGTTTGGACCTCAAGACCGTTTGGACCTTGAGACCGTTTGGACTTCAAGACCATTTGGACCTTGAGACCGTTTGGACCTAAAGACCATTTGGACCTCAAGACCGTTTGGATCTTGAGACCGTTTGTCTTCATGCGGTCTTGAGACTATGTGACTTCCATGCGGTCTCGGGATCGATTGACTCCATGCGGTCTCGGGACCGTTTGGCTTCATGCGGTCTCGGGACCGGTTGGCTTCATGCGGTCATGAGACCGTGTGACTCCATGCGGTCTCAGGATCGATTGACTCCATGCGGTCTTAGGACCGTTTGACTCCATGCGGTATCGGGACCGTTTGGCTTCATGCGGTCTCGGGACCGTTTGACTCCATGCGGTCTCGGGACCGTTTGGCTTCATGCGGTCTTGGGTCTGTTTGACTCAATGCGGTCTCGGGACCGTTTGGCTTCATGCGGTCTTGGGACCGATTGACTCCATGCGGTCTTGGGACCGTTTGGCTTCATGCGGTCTCGGGACCGTTTGGCTTCATGCGGTCTTGGGACCGTTTGAGTCCATGCGGTCTTGAGGTTGATTTAGTCTTTTATGATTTTTTTATGTCTTTTTCTGTAGATATAAAGAGGAAAAGTTAGTCTGATGGTAGATTTACAATAAGAGGGAATATTTAGGGATTAAGGCTAATTCTAATTGAGAAAGAGTATGAAAAACTAAAGAAAAGACTAAGGTAAACATCCAAAATTGGAGGTTATCACCCCCCCTAACTTAGAGTCTAGCTTATCCTCAAGTTAGATAGAGCTGAGACATGTAATGGCGAGGCAATTTTATGTAGTTAGGATTTCCATACTCTTACTTCAATTCTTAACCTGAATTTTCCTAAGGTCATATCAGGTCTTGTTGCTTGCCATGACTCTTTCAGGTTTCGAGAGTTGCTTGGGTCTCAGGTTTCTTCCATATCTCGTAGCTCGCGTTGGGACCACCTTTATTCTGTGCATGTTGTTGACTCTAATCAGCTTTATACCTATCTGAAGGACCTACTAGAAACTAGAGAGGGTATGAGGGTTGGCTAAAGGCTTGAAGTGTAACTCCCCCTTCAAGTGGGGGAGGGGTTGTCTATGATTTTTAGGATCTCACTACCAGGCACGACACATCTGCCTTTGTGAGGGCAGCTGAATGTACCGGCCGGGAGAGTCCTTTATAAGCCTTTCATATATTTGGATACCTTAGGGTTTCACTACCGGGCACGACACATCTGCCTTTGTGAGGGAAGTTGAATGTGCCGGCCGGGTGAGACCTTCATCGGTTCTTTATATAGATCCTTATTCATGGCACAACTCTCATAATTTTATTCGACTCTCTGGCTTTTATTCGAAAACTCACAGGCTTGGGTTTTGGGGTTTTGTTTGGGAAATTATTTTGGGCGGCCAAGCCTCTTTTATTTTGACGAGAGGAAAGCTGTTCTTAGAGTTTTTCAACATGCACTTATTTGGTTTGTGGTCCACTTGCAGAACTTCTTGATTTGGAAGTTGCTTGATGCCCCTCTCATCCTTGAGAGCCTGGCTTATTTCTGCCTTGATATTGACCTGTGGAGAGTAAGATAAAGAAGTGAAGCAAAAGCATGAAAATCAATAGTGGAGGTATATTGTTAGATCGCCATTAAATGTCTAAGTGCTATTTACTTTTGGGAACTAACATGATTCTAAAGTTAACTGAGGGTGACTTTATTCAAAAGATTTATTGTTGGATGAGTTATTTAAAATGGAAGCTAAATGTGTAGAGGAAACTAAGAAAAATTGTACAAAAAATGAAGGAGGAGATGGAAAAGGGGGGATATAGAAATGATACCTCACCCTTGTCTAGTGTACCCCCCTAACTTATCACACACTCTGTCCTCAGAGTGGCAAAGTGATAGGTTGAGAAGTACAAAGGCAAGGGCTTCAGGTTTACGTTAATCCTGAGTTTTCTTCTTGGGTTTGAAGTAGGTTGGTTGCGAACTGTCCGCGTAGAGCGTGGTAATCCACGTCAGTCATATCCTCTACTGGTCTTTGAAAGGCGATGATGGTATACATCCAGTAGAGGACGTGGAAGCCGCAGTCATTTGATTGTCAGATTTGTTGGGGACATTTGTGGCTGAAGGAAGGGCGATGAAAATGCTCTTTGTCATAAGCCCTTGTGTGCTGACTGAGAAGGGCGATTAATTTTTCAGCGCAGTCCTTCGCCACTACCTCTGTTGGCATCCTTGGTGTCATGACATAGTTCTTCTGTCGTGGGTTGTACTGGCTGTCGGAACTATTATATATTGTGGTTGTTCCATCTGGTAGGTTTGTTGCCAGGAGCATACAGTGCTCATGATAGAGGAAGGGTAACATGATGAACTTTGGCGTTGTGTGTTGTAGAAAGGAGATCAGTGCTTCAGTTGGGCCGAAGTTTTTGAGCTTTAAAAGATCATCCTTCATGTATGGGGATGCCATATATGTAGTGGGGTTGTGTTGGCCGAGTAGAGACTGGTAAGCGCTCATTAGGCTGACGGAGAGGGATCCTTTAATCTGTAAAGTCTCTCGAAGGGTGTCTGCCATAACTAAAATGTCCCCAGACATGAATACGAGCTCATCCTTCTCGGATGAAAGCCGCACCATAATGAGTCGTAGTTTGATGTCGTTGAGACCTTTGCAAGCACTGTGATGAAAGTCAGGAAAGGTTGATTCTATGGCAGATAAAGGATCGATGTCTCTTTTACTTTGTGCGGTAGCTAAGGCCGGTTCCTTTGATTTCTCCGACTCCTTCAGAGTTTGTCGGAAGGGTTGCCACTACGGTCGCTGGATAGCTGAGAAGAGGTAGAGAGGGACATCATCTGGTGCCATTGTCGGGTCCTTGAAGAACCGTCTATCACAAATGAGCTCCATAGCATCACGCCCTCACAAGGAATGAAAATCTTCAGCAACCAGATCAGAAAATGGGATTTCCTGGTTCAGCGCTTGGATGTGACATATGGTGCAGAAAGCGCAATCCCCAGATCCCTCGGCAGCTTGAACTTGAGGGTTTATTATTTTGAACTAAGGCTGGCTCCAGTCTTGGCGGAGAGATGGGCGTGCAACCCAAATTAACTTCAGAAGCCGGAAGGGTATACACCGTGCTTCTCCTGCTGCTTCACCGACAAAATTTATTGTACCGGCGGGTAGCTCAGCGCCGCAAAAATTATAGACCTTGGCATCCCGAGCTTCGGTGTCGACGATCATAAATAGCCAATGATCTGAGATTTGAAAGGGCACGGTGAGATAACGTGCCCGTCGTGCTAAACCATCACGCAGCCGCTCGATTGATTTCACTCTTATGTCTTTGTATAAAAGGCCAATAGACAAAGCAGGCGAGGCGTTGAAAATCGGTTGTTGCCTCTTAGAACTTCTGTACGTTTCTATACAGTTGGCGAGAAGGACACAGAAGATTGCCATCATCATCGTGGACCGAGGTCGCAAGATGTGGCAGAAGTCTTCTCGTGTCATCTTGCGCCTAGTTTTGGTGTTATTGTAGATGATGTCTTCCCCTACCTTTGCATCGTCCACAATAGTGTTCAGTATAAAAATGTCCTGAGCATCTAATGTGGAGATGGCCGCCATATCAAGATCATGCAATTTGTGCGGTAGAGGTGGTGGCGGGGGAAGTTCTTGCGGAAGGGGGGAAGAAGGTTGTTCCAGGACTTCTGCATAGTCCTGCATCTCATCATCCGAATCCGAAGCAGAATCGAGTTCTTCATCTGTATCTAAGCTGACTCGTTCTGACTCGTCCGGGTTTTGGGGGGAAGGCATTTACTTGCCAAGCACGGGGGAAGGTTGAGCGGTTTTTGTTGGCGGGCTTGCGCTGGTTCCTAATATACATTGGTGTAACTCAGCGAAAGCCACGTTTTTGGCAGACTCCCCGATGGATCCCAAAGCAGAATAATCTAGGAATTGGTCCCCATATGACATGTTGACATTTTTGTTGTGGGGGGACCTGGGGTCTTTATCAGCTTCTCAGCTTGTGCCCTCCCCAGCATTGCCTGGGTCACCAGATTTGTCCTCTGAGGAGGTGCTATTATTGGAATTAGCTGAGGAGTCAGAGTCCTCATCATCGTCTTCTTTGTCCTCATCTTTGTCAGCCGCTGCCTGTTCTGCTGGCTTCTTGTGTGCGGTCTGTTTACACCGCCGATGGACGGCTTGCAACTCATCGAACACCACTTGTACATGCTCGTGTGTTTTGAGCAGTGCGTCATGTGTTTCTTTTAGGTCCGAGTAACGTCCCTCGGCGGAGAGGAGTCACGCTGTAAGATCTGTAACTTGAGCGCGTAATTGCTGGATTTCATTGTTAGTGGACTCCTCTTGGCGATTGTTTAGCTGTGTGAGGGTGCTACTGATGGTGTCCAAGCGCGTGCTAAGAGCCGCTTGTTGCTGCTTGAGCTCGCAGAGAGTCTCATGAAGAGGTTGGGTCTGCATAGAGATCTCATCGACTATCTTAGTCGTCCCTTCTTGCTGGCGCGTCGCTCCAAGGACCAACTCGGGCAAGTTCTTGTAGTGGTTGTTGATGTGCTCAACTTGCTTAGCCACCTCATCTTGTCTTTGCTGAAAACCTTAGAGGATGCTGGGCAAAGTGCGGTTCTGTTGGTCGATCGTGGCCACCTACTTGGATAATCCCTGCACACAAGAAAAAATAGAATATAAAATGTTAGAAGGATCGGTGAGGAGGTTTCAGATGTCGTCGAATTGACGTCCGAATTCTTCACCGATTTTGGAAAAGGGAACCCCAGAGGTGGAAGGGTGGGGTGGCTGGGGTCTATGAGGGAGGGTGGTAGTGCCTTGCGGAAGAGACACTGATGATGGTCCCGCGAACTGTGTGGTGACCGTAGATGGGGTCACTAGCGGTGTCGGGGTGGCGGTGGATGTGAAAGGTGGTGGTGTTGATAGTGATGGGGTAGAGACTATGGAGGTGGATGGGAAAGTGGTAAAGTGGGGCATAGGGATGGAGAAGGGGGGTCCGAAGGGAAAAGGGGTGAAGAAGAGGATGTGTGCGGTAGCATGGTTGTGGGGAAAGAAGGAAGGGTGGTGGGTGTTGGGAAGGTGGAAGGGAGTGAGGTGGTGGCGGTTAGTTCAACATGTAGACTCATAATGAAAGAGTTTAAAGACGAGGTGGTGATGTGCTCGTCGAGGAGGGGGTTGTCTTCTGGGTGTGGCTTTGATGTCGGTGTCCCCGACAGCTGTTGTGCCTTCAATTTCCTTTTGGAAGGTCGTTTGACAGGTATTTTTGATGGTCGAGCTGTCGGGGCTGTGATACTTAACTCCGTCTGTCCCGCAATTGCTTTCTTTTTGGCTGCTTTAACTGAAGCTAAGATTTGTGAAAGCTCCTCATCAGAGAAGAGGAGCTTGTCTGTGTCATAGTGTGCGAGCTCTGGAAGCAGGAGGAGTGTTCTTGATGACTTGACCATAGGGCAGAAGACATAATATAATTTCCCATCCTTTTCCTTGATGATGAAGGGGTTCTTCAAAGATTGTTCATTGGTAAGAATGCCGCCCTTTAGTTGCGTGCAGCGAGGTAGGGTCTGTCCATCTTGAGGTATTTTATAATGGATGTGACATGACCCCCCATGCAGATTTCCTTCCCCAGGGTGAAGGCGGATAATTTCTGGATCATTTGTCATCCAATGTTAACTGGCTTTTCGTTCAGAATGGACCAGAGGACAAAGAGATCTGAGATTGTAACGTTCCCTCCTTCTGTCCTGGGGAAGAGTGTGCCAGCAAGAACTTTGTGTAGGGTGCGCACAAAACCAGAGTGTATGTTCGATGCTTTGCATGTCTTAGCATCATAGGTGGGGAGCCCAGTTAAAGATTTCTAGAATATGTGTCTGTTGAACTCAGAGTGCTCGGTTCCCACCGTCTTGGAATTTTGCAGCTGCTGCTGATTGTCAATGAAAACTTTGTTCAGCATACCTTGTTGCCGAATATTTTGGTGACCAGCCTTCGGTCACCTCCATCCCGTGATCTATCCATGATATCTATGGGTTCTTTTGTAAGAAAGGTGAAGAATTCAGTGGTGGGCTCAGAGTATGAGATCTCGAGTACTAGACATAGCCTTGCAAGGTTGGCTTTGTCTAGTGTGTTGAAGATTCGGTCATGGATCCCCATTTTCAGCAGTACGCTTGAGCAGACGTACTTTGTAGGTTTCAGGATTTTGTCGATGGATTGGATGGTGTGGATGTAGATGTTTTCAGGTGGGGGTGCGGTGGTGGTGAGAATTGAGAAGGTGAGGGTGGTGGCAGGAATGGTGGTGGTAGGTGTTGCAAAGGGTTGGTCCATAGCAGAGGCAGGGCGAACTTGTTTTCTTGCCCGTTTCTTGGAAGGTTGTCCGGGTGCAGATTTCTGGACCTTACGTTTCCCCTTTTGCTCTTTGGCTGGGGATTCCTCCTCGGGATTTGGCTCGTATTCTGAGCCTACATCGTCATCGGAAGAGATGTCTTCCACTTCTTCTTCAGGTGCCTCTGCTAGGCACTTTTTGATTCGGTCAAGGTCACACAGGACTTGCATCATCTTGACATTTGGTGGCACCTTTCCGGTCCTGTTGAAGTCATCTCTGATCTTCTGGAGCTTAGATTGTTCTATCATCAGTTGCTCCGTTGTCCAGATTGTAGTGTCTTCAAATCTGGTGACCTCCTTTGCTGGTGATGCCATGGCTGCAAAATGGGAGATCAAGAGTTAGAAAATCATATTAGAAAAAAAATTATTTGTATTTATGTGTTTTTGTAATTTGATGAAAGTTAAATGAAATTTAAAGGCTAAACGGTTTGAAAACTATTTGGTTCCAAACGGTTTCAGGACCGTTTGGTCTCAAACGGTTTCAAGACCGTTTGATCCCAAACGGTTTCAAGACCATTTGATCCCAAACGGTTTCAAGACCGTTCGGAAAGTGAAGCGTCGTGCAACCGCCGGCGAAGACAAAACGGCGAATGGAGGGTGGAAGCGCTGGCAGCGAAGGCGGCGGCGAAGGAAGGCGCCGGAGATGATGGTGACGATGGAGGAGGCCGACGGCGATAAAGACGTAGGAAAAGAAGATAGCGACGAGGCTGGTGGTGGTAACAGTGGAGTTGCCGACGAAGAAGAGGGAACGAAGGCATTGGCTAAGGTGGAAATGGTGGTTGCGGGAGAAGGCGACTGCTGCGGCTGGACTACCTTGCTGCTGTGAGCAGGGGAGACGACGGTGAGGGCGATGGAAACGGAGGTCGCGCGGGAGCAGGGGAAGCAGAGGTCGACGGAGGCAAGAGCAATGGAACATCACTTCGAGAGTTTCGGATGGCTCAGGAGTCGAAAGAAAGAAAAACGAGGGGGTAGGGTTTATATTTATAGGAAACGGGGGGTTGACCTGACAAAAACCCTAAGTCAAACGGTTTAGCGACCGTTTGGAATCCAAACGGTTTTGAGACCGTTTGGCTCCAAACGGTTTCGGGACCGTTTGGCTCCAAACGGTTTCGGGACCGTTTGGCTCCAAACAGTTTCGAGACCGTTTGGCTCCAAACGGTTCAGGACCATTTTGTCCCAAACAGTTTCGAGACCGTGTCCCAAACGGTTTGAAGACCGTTTGGATCCAAATGGTTTCAGGACCGTTTGGATCCAAACGGTTTCAGGACCGTTTGGGAGGGTTAAGGTCGAACAGATTTTTTATATTTTTATGTTTGTTTTAGTTATATGATTTTTTTTTGTATATTTTCCTTCTGTTATTTTTATGTTTGTTTTGGTTGTATACACATTTTTTTTCATAAGATAAACCTAAAGTAATTTAAAAGAACGGGAAATAGAGAAAGAAACTGAAATCTTGGGTTGCCTCCCAAGTAGCGCCTGGGTTTTACGTCGCTGGCTCGACGAAGCTGAGACGTTGTTATGCTGACGGCGTGGCGTCTTTGATTTCTATGGTTTGTCTTTGCATTTTGTCTATCAAAGAGTAGTATCTTTTCAAACAATGACCGTTGACCGTCCTTTCTCCTCCGTTATTATCGACAATTATCACAACTCCAGTTGGATAAATATTCTTTATGGTGAAGGGCCCAGACCATTTTGTTCGAAGTTTTTCGGGAAACAACTTGAGCTTGGAATTGAAAATGAGTACTTTGTCGCCGACGGCGATGTCTTTCCTTTTAAAATGACCGTCGTGCCACCTTTTTGTCTGCTCTTTATAGATTCTGGCATTCTGATAGGCGGTCATACGGAGCTCTTCTAGCTCCTGTAGCTGAAGTTGTCTATTCTCTCCTGCACTTTTGAGATCGAAATTTAATTGTTTGATGGCCCACCATGCTTTGAATTCCAACTCTACTGGAAGATGACAAGACTTCCCGTACACCAACCGGAATGGGGTTGTCCCAATTGGTGTTTTATAGGCTGTTCGGTATGCCCAAAGGGCATCAGGAAGTTTGGTGGACCAATCAGTGCGGTTTCTGTTCACCGTTTTTTCAAGAATCGCCTTCAATTGTCTATTTGATACCTCCAACTGACCACTAGTCTGTGGATGGTAGGGCGTGGCGACTTTGTGATTGACTATGTACTTTTTTAGTAAGGCTTCAAAACTTCATTCCAAGAAATGGGTCCCACCATCTGATATGACAGTTCTTGGAACTCCAAATCTTGGGAAAATAATATCTTTGAACAATTTAATAACAGGCTTGGAATCGCTGGATATGGTAGGTATAGCTTCAACCCACTTTGAGACGTAGTCCACTACGAACAAGATGTAAGAGAAGCCATAGGATGAAGGGAAAGGGCCCATGTAGTCTACCCCCCATACATCGAAAATCTCAATTTCCTGCCACATAGTGAGGGGCATTTCATCTCTTTTTGATATGTTGCCAGAAATTTGTCATTTGTTACAAGCTTTCACAAAATCGTATGAATCCTTTGATATGGTGGGCCAGAAGAAACCAGATTGGAAAACCTTTATAGCTGTTTTCTTAGCACTCATGTGTCCCCCCGTGGGTCCTGAATGGCAGTGCTCTAAGACCGGGGTTATTTCTTCTTCAGGCAAGCAGCGACAGAAAAGTCCGTCAGCACAAAGGCAGAATAGGTAGGGTTCATCCCAATGATATTGTTTTATGTCATGAAGGAACTTCCTTTTGTCATGATAGGAAGCAGAGGGGTGGATAATCCCTGTGGCTAGATAATTGACGATATCCGCATACCAAGGGAATCCATGGGTGGCCTTCATAAGTTGGTCATCTGGAAGAGAATCCTGGATAGGGATTTTATCCTCTTCTTCAACCTCGATACGTCTGAGATGATCAGCTACAACGTTCTCCACTCCACTTTTATCCTTAATTTCCAAGTCGAATTCCTGAAGGATCAGCACCCAGCGGATGAGCTTGAGTTTGGCATCTTGCTTTTGAACCAGGTATCGAATGGCAGAGTGGTCGGTATAAACGATGACCTTAGAACCAATCAAATATGAGCGGAATTTTTCAAACGCGTAGATGACAGCCAAAAACGCTTTCTCCGTGGTAGTGTAGTTTTTCTGTGCTTCGTCTAGCGTTTTGGATGCGTAGTAGATAACATAGGGTTTCTTATCAATCCGCTGTCCTAAAACAGCCCCTATGGCGTAATCACTTGCGTCACACATGATTTCAAAAGGCTGCGACCAATCTGGGCTCTCAGGATGGGTGCAGAAATTAAAGCGTTCTTGAGGGTAGAAAACTTTGCATACATTCTTGATTGAATATGAACTCGGTATCTTTAGTCAGGAGTTGTGTCATGGGTTTAGCTATCTTTGAGAACTCTTTTATGAATCTTCTGTAAAATCCTGCATGACCCAGGAAATCTCGAACTCCTCTTATGTCCTTTGGAGGTGACAGTTTTGAGATAACATCGATTTTTGCTTTATCAAACTATATTCCTCTGTCACTTACCCTGTGTCCGAGGACGACACCTTCTTTTACCATGAAATGGCATTTCTCCCAATTCAGGATAAGGTTCGTTTCCTCACAGCGCTATAGAACTTGTCCGAGATTGATTAAGCAGCTATCGAAGGAGTCTCCATAAACTGAGAAATCATCCATAAATACTTCCATAATAAATTCAGTTAGTCCAGAGAAAATGGCGGACATACATCGTTGGAACGTAGCGGGTGTGTTACACAGCCCGAACGACATTCTTTGAAAGGCGTATGTCCCAAAAGGATAGGTGAAGGTAGTTTTTTCCTGGTCCTCCAGGTGTATGGGTATTTGATAGAACCCAGAGTAACCATCAAGATAGCAAAAATATTTCTGATGAGCTAAATGCTCCAGGACTTCATCGAGGAAGGGTAAAGGGTAGTGATCTTTTCTCGTGGCTTTATTTAGCTTTCTATAGTCAATACACATCCGCCACCCCGTCACAGTCCTGGTGGGCACTAACTCATTTTTGTCATTGAGCACTATGGTGGTGCCTCCCTTTTTTGGAACAACCTGGACAGGGCTGACCCACTGGGAGTCATAGATAGGGTAGATTATGCCAGCTTTGAGTAATTTGAGGACCTCCAGGCGAACCACCTCCTTGAGATTAGGATTCAGTTATCTTTGATGTTCGCGGGTTGGCTTGAATTCTTCAACCATTGGAAGTCTGTGCATACACAAGGCTGGATTTATGCTCGTTAGGTCAGTTATCTTATATCCAATGACCTTTTTATTCTTCTTCAGCTCATCTAGAAGCTTTTCTTCCTGATCTTCTGTAAGGGTAGAGCTAATGATGACCGGGCATAGTTTTTCCTTATCTAAGAAAGCATGTTTAAGCCCTGTAGGTAAAGTCTTCATTTCAGGGGCTTTTGGTGGCTCAGCTAATTCTATAATAGTAACAGCTTTAAGTTCTTCGAAAGTGGCCGTTGATGCTTCTTCGACCTTTTCTAAATGTTGCAGACACTGTTGAACTAGTTCGTTCGCAGAAAATTCAACATCCGGATTGATTAGGACATTCTCTAGTTCGTCAGCTGGCTCGGATATTTCTAACTGAGACATTTGTTGTATTGCGTCAAGAAGAAAAACCTCCTCTTGGATACTAGGTCCTTTCATGCTATTAAGGACTCGGAATTGAATTGCTTCTTTTCCGAGCCTAAGAATGATGGTGCCAGCTTCGACGCCAATAAGCGCCCTTGCAGTAGCGAGGAAAGGTCTGCCGAAAATAATCGGGTATCTCAAGTCTTCTTTAATATCCATGATAACGAAATCGCATGGGACGTAGGCATCCTTGCCTATCCTTACTGGGATATCTTCAATGATCCCCAGAGGTGCAGTTATGGTGGAATCAGCTAATTGAATAGTCATTGTTGTGGGTAGCAATTCGGTGAAACCCAGACATTTACACATAGAATAAGGCATGATGGATATACTGGCCCCTAGGTCAGCTAATCCTTTTTTAGTAGATACATTTCCAATGCAGCATTGGATTCCGAAGGAGCCTGGGTCCTTCTTCTTTTTGGGCATCTTGTTTAAGATGATGTCAGAAGTGGTCTGAGCAAGCTTAACAGTTTCTTGCTCCTCGGTGATATACTTTCTTGAAAGTAAGGTCTTGAGGTATTTTGCCCAGGCCGGCACTTCAGAAAGAGCATCAAGGAGCGGGATATCAATGTATAGTTTCTTCATTGCCTCCTTGAAGTTTTGAAACCTGGTGTCCATCTTCGTTTCCCGCAATCTTCTTGGATACGAGATTCTTGGTTTATATTATAGGACTTCAGGTTCTGCGGACACTTGGTCTTTATCTTTGCCCTTTGTGCCCTCTGAGGGCTTTTCTATTCCTTGTTGCGGGCTCTCATTTGTCATAAAAACAGGGGTATCATCATTATCCGGGGTGATATTGGTAGTCTCAGGAAGAGTGCGTCCCGATCTCGTGGTGACAACATTCAACTGTTCATGCCTGTTCTGTCCATGCTTAGGATTTGATTCGGGCTGCCCTGCAAAAGTGCCTTCCGGAGGATTCAATTGTGCAGCAATCTGGGCAAGCTGGGCTTCTACTACCTTTTGCTGTGCTTGCTGATTAGCGAGCATAGTCTGTTGAGATTGCAGCATCTGCCTTATCAAGGATATTTCATCTTCCGGTTGAGGAGGAGTGGTTTTCTGAGGGATTTGTTGTTGGGCTTGCTGAGATTGTTGTGGTGGTAGTGCCAGTTGAGGTTGCTGAGTGTGCAGCTGTGGATGGAGCGGAGGGTGGGTGTACTGATAGTAGGCCGATTGACTCCTGGGGTAGTTAGCCCTAGGGAAGTTATTCCTGGAGTTCCCTTGATTTTGGTTAAAATTGTTTGGGAATCTAGGTGGTAACCTACTAGAGGATCCCCCTTGCATCTGATGCTGTGGATTAGCGGTCCCAGCAGGGTTTCCATACTGAAATCCTGGATGGTTCCTTGGCTGATTTGGATTGTAATAGACTTGTCCAGGGATAGAGTGGATAGAGTTGACTTGTTCAGGTATTTGTTCTTCAGATTGATCAGTGATAGGTTCATATTGTTGTGGTGGTGGATGCAGATCCATCATCACATTATAAAGCATACCGCAAGAAGGGGTCGGATGGTCTGAAGTGTGACAGGCCTCACAGGTCCCTGTGGCAGCCTTGACTTGTTGCACTAGAGGATTTTTCTTCTTATCAAACTCTCCGAGAGAAGTCTCGAGAGCTTGTTGTTTATGAACTATGGTTTTCAGAGCTTCAACTATTGCCTTCATCTCTATTGATTCTTCAGCTTTGTAGACCTTGAGGACACCTTTACCGGCTGATCGTCCCCATTTGGACTGATTTTTAGTTCCGAGTGTAACAATTTTCCAAGCGTCTTCATAATTCTTTCTCATGAAATTTCCTCCAGATGAGGAACCCAAAAACTATTTAATATCGTCGCTTACTCCCCGATAGAAGGTTTCTATCAATTGGTTCTGGGAGATTCCATGATGGGGGCACTTCCGCAAAAGTTCTTTAAACCTTTCCCATGCTTCAGTAAGGGATTCTCCAGGAAGTTGAGATAAGTGATTGATCTACCCTCTGATCTCATAAGTCAGTGAGGGGGGAAAGAACTTCTCTAAGAACTTTTCCTCTAGGGATGCCCAGGTGGTTATTATGGGTTCCCTGTCAAGTGAGTTATACCAACTCAGGGCCCTCCCAGACAGAGTGAAATGGAACAGATGAAGAATTATCGCATCAAAAGTGACTCCGACTTGCGGAACCAGGCGGCACAGTGCCTTAAACCTTTTTAGATGATCCATGCAATTATCTCCAGAACCTCCAGAGAAAGAGATGCCTTGCATGATCTGGATCCACTGGGTCCGAATCTCAAAGTTGGGGATATTAATAATTGGAGGTTGGACCGGGTGGTTATTCTCATAGTTCTTTGGGACAACGTAGTCCCTCAGTTTCTTGTTCCTTAACTCCAACTGAGCAGCTTGGGTTGCTGCCTCAGTTTCAACTCTGATGTGAGCTTGTTCTTCCACACGAATCTCCTCTTGGATTTGGGCACGAGTGTCTGCGATGAGTTGTGCCCGTTGAGCGGCGATGGCGGCGTTTACCCTCTCCATCACCAAAGCAGCCTGGCGTTGATCGTCAGCCATTTTCCTGGCTCGTTGGCGATTGAGACGAATGCGGCGATGAAAACTTCTCTCTAGCTCAGAGTCAAACTCTGGATCAGGGGAGAATATGAGGTTATGCGCAGGTTGCATACACATTTTCTACCTGAGTAGAGAGAAGAAAAACACCTTTTAGATGATGGTAGAGATATAATGAGTTCAAGAAGATATGGATTAATAATTAAAAGAAAGTGTAAAACCCTAACCAACTAGCAAGATACTAAATGAAATTAAAACGTTTCGTTGTTCCCCGGCAACGGCGCCAATTTTTGATGGAGCTTCCACTTACGTGGAATTGCGTGCACCAACTAAAAATCCTAAAGATGGTAAGTCTTTAGGTTTAGCCTTGCTTATACTAGAGAGAGAACGCCACCCACGTATGCTAAGATACGTGGAAGTCTTATCACAGAATAGTTAAGGGTCAAATCCACGGGACAACAGTCTTGTTGTGAGCAACAAGATGAAAAACGTCAGAATTTCACTTAATCACTTAATAGTTGGTATTTAGATCAAAAGGTTGATTTGGTTGTTTTTAAACTAAATGCAAGTAAAGGCAAGAAAGTAAACTTAGGTTGTTAACAATGATTAATGAATCACTAGGGTGTGATCGGTTTTCACCACCACTACACATGGATCAACACATGTAACATAAAAGCATAACCTGCAATAAGAGTTAGATCAGTTAGTATCTTTGTAGACTTAGCTTCCTTTCAGATGACTAACTACGAGGAGTGTGGGAATGTTGTAACGCCATCCATCCATGTAGGTATGGTCACTTACTTTACAACATTCCCTCCGCAAAGTGTGTTCCTCGACTCATCAAGGTTGTACTTTCATACGTCAACTGATTCCATTTCATAGCATGAAAGTACAACGATGGGAGTGAGTATACTCCACTTCTAGGAAGGCACTACTAGATACCGAAACAGATGCACGGTGGATACATGCACCTAAAACCAACATGCAAATGAGTTTCAGATCTAATAGCACAAACGTAGACAATTCATACTAAAAGACAAAGGATAACACAAGTTGGTGATCAAGCGACAAGCATTCATTAAACGTTTGATGTTGAACTGAAAAGATATGAACTCTATATTACAACTTATGGATTACATTTGCATGATATGAAAACATGGGTAGCGGGGCTACTCCCCGCACCCTAGTGAGAGAGACTACTCGCTCATGACTAGGACAAAGAAGGAGGCAAGAAGAGAGAGAGAGAGAGCGTCATCCCCACAAAGGAGAGAGGAAAGTCAACCCCTTGGAGAGAGAGAAACGATCCACCAACTTCACAGGTTGCTTGATGACGAGATCTCCCTCTTCCCACCTTCTTTGGAGGGGAGAGAGAAAGTAGCTTTGAGATGGAGTATGGGTCTCAAACCGGCAGCCCCTGGGCGGAGGATGGAAGTCGGATTTGCTCTGGAGTGATTGAGGCAGCCTTTGGACGTCTGAAACTTCGATCCCCCGTGATGGACCCTTGGGGTCTTATTTATAGGCCTTAAGTGAAGTCCAAATGGTTTGGAGACCGTTTGGACCTCAGGACCGTTTGGACCTCAAGACCGTTTGGACCTTGAGACCGTTTGGACTTCAAGACCGTTTGGACCTTGAGACCGTTTGGACCTCAAGACCATTTGGACCTCAAGACCGTTTGGATCTTGAGACCGTTTGGCTTCCTACGGTCTTGAGACCATGTGACTTCCATGCGGTCTCGGGATCGATTGACTCCATGCGGTCTCGGGACTGTTTGGCTTCATGCGATCTCAGGACTGGTTGGCTTCATGCGGTCTTGAGACCATGTGACTCCATGCGATCTCGGGATCGATTGACTCCATGCGGTCTCGGAACCGTTTGACTCCATGCGGTCTCGGGACCGTTT
This sequence comes from Alisma plantago-aquatica, assembly GCA_963693085.1. Taxonomy (NCBI): domain Eukaryota; kingdom Viridiplantae; phylum Streptophyta; class Magnoliopsida; order Alismatales; family Alismataceae; genus Alisma; species Alisma plantago-aquatica. Next base: position 1,204,530,168 of record OY856411.1, on the reverse strand, counting down.
GGCTTCATGCGGTCTCGGGACTGTTTGGCTCCATGCGGTGTCGGGACCGTTTGGCTTCATGCGGTCTTGGGGCCGGGGCCGTTTGACTCCATGCGGTCTTGGGACCATTTGGCTTCATGCGGTCTTGGGACCGATTGACTCCATGCGGTCTCGGGACCGTTTGGCTTCATGCGGTCTCGGGACCGTTTGGTTTCATGCGGTCTTGGGACCATTTGAGTCCATGCGGTCTTGAGGTTGATTTAGTCTTTTATGATTTTTTTATGTCTTTTTCTGCAGATATAAAGAGGAAAAGTTAGTCTGATGGTATATTTACAATAAGAGGGAATATTTAGGGATTAAGGCTAATTCTAATTGAGAAAGAGTATGGAAAACTAAAGAAAAGACTAAGGTAAACATCCAAAATTGGAGGTTATCAATACCACTACATCAAAAGGTCAAATATCGATTGGGGCATGATATTTTCACCATCCATACAGATAACCCAAACAATACCATAGCATGCATAGAGGGATAAGACAACCTTCTCATGTAAGTTATGCTTCATGTCACTAGTATCATCTATGTGCCACCACAAACACAAATATTGTGTCATCTACCAGATAACTCTATGTAGTTTTCTCAAAAGATATGGAAAATGAACATCTTCCAAGACCAAGGCCTCGAGACCAAAAAATAGGGGCATACATATATCATATAAATTCCACAATGAACAAAGAATATGGGCCTTGGTTTCAACATCCCATCCTATTGTTTCTTCCTATTATGAAATGGACACCATATTAGAAATTAGCATCTCTAAAGACGACTCCAAGTGATTTGACAAAACAATGTTACTCAATTAACACCTTCCTAGAATCTAAATAGGGAAGCTTGATAGATGCACGATGAAGAGACATAGCTCAAGGTAATGTGTAGATCAGATCAGATCTAGGCCTAAGTGCAAGCATCCCCATCCATACTTTCTGTTCATTATTTCCACAGTAGAAGATAGTGTCAACAGTTCTAAAGACATTGTCCCAGTGATGATACCTTACCTCATCTAGGAAGTTGACTGTAAAGACCAAGACAACCACCCAAACATCACTTCCATCACTATGGACATTATCCTTAATATGGAAGTGTAGGTGAGGTCTAGACCTTCTATAAAAATCCATGGTCTTGCGACATGACCATTCATCCATATAGTATACTATCAAACTTTCACTCACCACTATGGTTGAAATGCCAAGCTCAATAAATCAGACATAGGGAACATGAAGAAAGACCATATAATCCCTCTAATTATCAAGATGATGGAATCATTGATGACTACATGAAGGATGCCACTGATTTGCTGCCAGGAGAAATGGTGAAAAATTTTCAATCTTTCCATTCACCACACCAATGTACATCCCTGACTCGCCATGTCTAATCGAATTTAAGGAGTGGAGTGATGAAGACATAGAAGAAGAATATTTGGTCATGTATGATGAATATGATGATGTTTGAGGAATGAGGGGTCGATTCCATCTTTGAAGTAGGCACTGCAAAGATCCAAAACTTCTTATATTCCCTATGCAAAGCACACAAAGAATCCTAAATTGGCACACTGAGAAGAGAAATATCCCAATGGTAGAGCCAACTTTGCTTCACAAAAAAAAATCATGTTAGAAGGACGACACTCTATCATTGTGTATCCTAGAGTGACGATTTGTCCATGCTCACAATGTTCCCATCTTCTACCAAAATCTCTAGAAAAATTAGAAAATCAAAGAAACCATAACGGAATCAAAGACACTCTTTCTAGCCAAGCATTTGGTGATTGTTTAGTAAAAACAATACAAAATTACAATTATGAAGGCATAAGATTCAAAGATATCACTATCCTAGACTACATGTTGGATGATCATCAACCCTTCCACATGGAGGATGAGATGGAGATAGTTAACTTAAACTCAGATCTCGAACCATGCCAAGTCAAAATTGAGGTGCTTCTGCCTCAATGCACCAAGGAAAAATAGACAAAAATCCTACATTTATATTTTGATGTATATGACTGGTGTTACTCAGACATTCTAGCATTAGAAAAATAGATCATAGTTCATTCATTTCCTATTATCCCTAAAATTTGCCCAGTCAAGTAGAAAGCTAGATGATATTGACTAGAATAGAGCTTGAAGATTATGGCGGAGGCTTACAAGAGCTACAATGATGGTTTCTTAAAACTAATAAACTATCCCACTTGTCTCACGAAAATTGTACATGTACCAACGTAATATGGCAAAGTATGAATGTATGTGAACTATTGTAATATCAGTAAAGCATCTCTTGAGGATGACTTCCCCTACTGCACATTGATGTACCGCTCAAGAACACAACTAGCCATGCACTCCTAAGATTTTTGGATGGTTTCATTGGCTACACTTAAATCAAGATATCTTAGGAAGACAAGGAGAATATCACTTTTTTATGAGGTGGGGAGTATTTTGCTGTGGAGTCATGCCTCTTGGAATAAAAATTGTTGGGTCCACCTATAAAAGTGTGATGGTTACCCTCATCCATGAAATGATGCATAAAGAGGTTGAGGCCTATGTGAAAGATATGCTTTCCAAATATGAAGGTCTAGAAGAGCACATCAAGATTTGCTAATGACTATATCATTTCTCTTTGCATCTTATAATGTACCTTTGAAGTGCATCTCATAATTGACTTGGATATGTTATCAATCAAAGAGGAATAAAGTCAACCGAAGAAAGTCTCACAAAATCTTGGAAATGCATTCACCAATAACCAAAAAGGAGATATGAGGCCTTCTCAATCACTCCAATACATCATTGGTTTCATCGCCAAGATAATCCTATATGTGAACCCATATTCAAGCTCCTAAAGAAGGATTTTAACTCTAGATGGGAATAAGTAGTGCATATAAGCACTCCAAAATATTAAAGAGTGTCTCCATGAGTCACTAGTCCCAAATCCTATAGTATCAATACATCCTATCACCCTTTGACTACCAATATGTGAAACATAAATTGGAGGGGTCTTGAGCAATTAATGGTCTACAGTGAGCATGCCATCTCATTTTTGTCCAAGAATTTCAATGACACTGAGGTCTGAATTGCCTAGCTTTGGTGTTTTCTATAAGAAAGATGTGTCACTATCTAATACCATATAGACATAACCTATTTGTAACACATGACCAGATCCATTATTTGTGTCAACAACTTGTGCTCACCAAATTACATGTAAAATGGCAATTGATGTTATTAGAGTTTGACATCACTTACATTCCAGTTAAGATCATCAAAGCACTTGCTTTAATAGACCATTTGGAAGACTTACCATTCCCTAAAGACAAATACATGATTACAAATTTCCATATGAAGGTATTTGAATGATTGGCTCAGCCGACATCATGAAAACCTAGATCCAGACTTATGGGTGATCTTCTTTGATGGAGCCATCAATTGCAATAGGGTTGGGATAAGAGTGGCCCTCCTAGACATGCACAAGAAACAACTACCTACTAGAAGACAAATTGATTTTAATGTGACCAACAACATGGCTGAATACAAAGCATGCATTCATGGATTCCAACTTGCCAAACAACAAGGGGCAGGTCATCTTAAGTCTATGGTGATTCTATCCTCATGATCTCACAAGTCATGAGTGAGTGAAGGATTCTTCATCAAAAATTGATTCCCTATCAAGAGTAATTCTTCTTCTTAGAAAAAGATTTTGACCAAACCTCCTTCAACTTCATGAAATGACAACACAGTGTTTTTGTAGATGTGTTCTTCACACTCACTTCATTGTTTGATGTGAAAGATGATCAAAGCTTCTTATTTGAGGTTAAAAGTATCTCTCCTCTATCCCATTGCATGATCATAGATAATGTAGTCAACAACAAGGAAAATATGTGGTTCCAAAACATCAAAGAATATCTTGAGGATCAAGTCATCCCTATAGTTCTCTTTTGAAGTGAACGGAAAGTGTTTAAGTGACAAACCATGCACAACATCCTAAGATTAGGACATGTCTATTTTAACTCATACAATCAGAACCTCCTTAGATGGATTGAGAAGATAGAGATTGCAACAAACATGATGGAAGTCCATGGAAGATCATGCAGTACATAAATGAGTGGGATCATACTTGCAAAAAAGATACAACTAGTGAAATATTACTAAACACCAAGAATTCATGTTGATGTCAATATGTCCACAACTATTGAGTCTCCATATCCATGGTGATTGTCTTCGTGCACCATCTAACCTACTATACAATATGGCCATGCCTTGGCATTTCTCCACTTGCGGGATCAACATTACCATAAAGAGACATCCTAAAGAATCAAACAGAAATTGCGTCATTTTGGTTGCAATCCACAAGCTCACCAAATCATGTGTAATTCATCTCCATCATCAATTCATCAAATCAAAAAGTTTCAAGTTCCTCAAAAACAACATTGTAAGCCGGTATGGAATGCAACACGAAATTGCCTCCAATAACAATACAAACTTCATCATCTGATCTGTAAAGGAGCATAAAGCACCTCGGTAATCAAGAGTTGCCTCATGTTTTCACACTATCCCCATATGAATGGAGTTTTGGAAGGTGCAAACAAGAACTAGATATAGATCCACAAAAAGACATTGATCTCCAATGCCAATTGTCATGAACATATTTTTATGACTTTGTATATCAAATGGGTATCATAACTTCCAGAGGAGACACAACACATTCTCATTTATTTTGTATGGAGGAAATCCTACCAGTGGATGTTAGGATATCATTCCTTTGCATACTGTAGGAGCAAGAAATTCCTAGAGAGAAGTGGGTATAAGACCATATATGTTTCCTCAAATTTGATAGACGATGCATAAGAGTGTTACACCACACAAAATGCTATCAAGTTAGAGTAGATCTAACATTCAATAAGAGGGTTTGTCCCTATAATTTGCAAAAGAGAGATCTGGTACTCCATGTTATTCAAAACACATATACCATGGGTAAGTTCAATCCTAAATGGGACCGACCCTACATCATCCATTGCATCTACGATTGTGGTTACCTATGTTTGAAAGACATGAGTGGAGATGTTCATATCTATTAAACCAACCCCATACTCGTCAAATGCTATAATGACTAATGCACACGTTTCATTAATCCTATGGCAAGGAGCAATGCATGGGAGGAAAATCCCACCCTTGAAAATACACCTAAAAAATAGATATACCCCACAATGTATCCCATGTAACTAAATGGGTGAGTTTAAAACTATAACTATAGGGATGATGATAGGAGGAACATGAAATTTATTCTGAAGCCCCAATAGTTCACCAACTTAAATTCACCTTAAAATATACCGATCTTAACTAAAATATAAAGAAAATCTGTGGTTACAAATCAACTAAAGGGAAACCTCACAATTACAATAATGACTATAAGATAAGGTGATACCATCTATGGTTGTTATCCATCATCTAAGAAAAGAGTTAGCTAAAGCTATGAGTCCACAAAGATGAGTTAGGCCTAGTCTATATGGTTGAGATATCGTGCCACCCTTACAAGTTTGGAACTCACCTTATATTTTTGTTGAGATTGACATCTACCTAGGTTAGTGAGATAGGGGAAAATCTGGTGAACTGAGCTTCTAAAGGACCAAATTGGGAATCATAAGATGGGAAACCCTTCACTAAGTAAAGCATATTCATTCTATCCTTGTAGAATAGAATCTCATTTAGTGAGGCTCTAATCAACAATTTCCAACTGAATTCTTCAAACCAAAAGAAAATTAGAAGTCCTACCTCATGGGGAATCCTCAAAGTTTTCTCAACAACCAAAATGGAACCCAAATGTTCACACATATTGTTGTGATTGAGTTCTACACTAACACATATCAGGAATGAAGCCCACCAGGTTATGTCTGACATCTAGATCCTTAACCCAACTGGGTAGGGTGTTGTCTCTTATGCTCCCATTACATGGAATGGCTTTATTTCTAGAAGGAAATCTTGGGTTAGTGGAGCCCTAGTCTATCTTCTCTTCTTAGGAGAAGGATCCCCTACTTGTAGAACATGAAACAAACATCCAAAGAGAGGAATCACCTATGAGTAAAAGGGTGAAATGTCAAAAAATCCTAAATATGTATGGGATTGCAATCCTCTGACTATTATAGAGGAAAGGGATACAAGGAGTGACCAACAAAGATATCATTCCTCAATATCTCTAAAACGTCCCAATTTATAAAACCATAATGGTGCTTCAAACATATATATCAGGAAATATAGACTAACCTAGGCCACCTGCCCCACCCAAGGGAACCAATGGTGGTAAAGACCTCAAAATTGACCGATTTCTAAGCATACCATCCTAAGGAATATGCACGCTAAGTGTCATGGAAAGAGTAAATGAAGATGATATCATGCACCTTGATTAAATAAAATGAGATTTTCAAATATTTATTTTTATTAACTTCAATGTGAATTTATCAGAGTATTTTAAAAATTAAAAGGCATTTTGTGTCAACAAAAAATACAAAAGTTAAAAACTCTAAAAAATCATATGAATTGAAAAAAGTAACGTAAAATGGCTTGTCTATCCTCTAGGACCACAAGTCACTAATTCCATAGAGGATAACACAATCCACTCCATATGCTCCAAAAAAGCAATCCTTGCTGATAGAAAATGCTTTAGGAATCATTTTCTATGGATCAAGCCACATCTTCACAATTGGATCTTGGACCATTTGGGGATTTACATGTAACATATAAAAGAGGGTAAAAAGCTCCTTGATATCATACATACATAGGTGGCATCCAAACTGCCTTAACATAGACATTACGTGATTCACAAAACATTGTTCTAGCCCTAGAAGGATAATCAACCATTGAAGTCACACATCACTATCCTACAATAAGAGTGTCAATGCAAAAACTCATATAGCCCAAATCCATGTCTTTATGTACCAAGAAGGAAAGATACTAATCCAACTCACCACAACATTGGAGAGGCTCACTATTTTGGATGCACTCTAACAAATACTCTTATGTTAGAATCAGATGTGGATCTGAGGACTCCTGAAACTTGTAGGATATATTTGCATCCCTAGATAAATATTCAAGACATTAAAAGTTCCCCACATCTTTCCAATCATCTTGGCCTCATCAATGCATGATATAGCTCAACTATAATTAAGGGCACAATGATGTCACTATGCTAAATTACTTCTAGATGCTAGTCACTATCACTAACACTTGGCCAACTGTCTCTCCAAGAAACAATTCAGTCAAAATGGTCAAATTATAGTCCCACAATTCATATCATGAGACTGAGTATAATAAACCTCGATGTTGAACGACTCCTAGAGGAGATTCAACTTGATGATGCTGTCATCCTTAATCATGCATTAAGCAACTATACACTTTTCCTTTCTAGTAGATAAGCTAGCTCATCTTTCCACCTCAACTTCTTTGGAATAATTGACCAACATTCATGTAGAGGAAGATTAGTAATTTTAGCTACATCCTATATTGTGGAAGTAAGCATGACATCTTAAAAGAAAAATAGTGGCTGAGACCATCCCATAAGTTAACCATTTTCAACATCAAATCCCTGGAAACTAGAACATGGTCTAGGTGGTGAAGGTGTAGAGTCACACTAAAACTTTCCAACTCCACATCCTCCATCTCAGACATATCCTTGATCCAATGACACTCTAAGGACAAGTTGATAAGAAGCCATCTCAAAAGTGTAATTACATGGATCACGAACTATTCCATGAGCTCAAAATATCAATAGCCAAAGGATGTAGAATAGTGAGGCATTCATGCTATTTGTAGCCATCATGAAGCAATCAAGCTGAGAAGGACTCACTACCTAAGGTTAAGAGGGCATTTATCCTTGTTCCCTTGTGGAAAGAAACATGACATCAACAACAAAGATAATATGAACACAACATCATGCCATTCCTATGTGGGCCCAACAAATATGAGTCCCCAATAGAGTCCAAAATGATAATCATACTTCAAAACAAGGATTTTAAGCCCCAAAATAAGATTTGTATCTCAAATCTCGTTCTGATTCAAATTCTTAAGGAAGGCATAGTTATCTTCATTTCTAGCAAAAATTACATAAGTGCATAATTTTCTCACAAGAGATTATATTAACATTAGAATATAGAGAAAAAAAGATTCAGGAGCATGAAAATGCCAACACAACTACTTCTCCAATTTTTTCTTCAACCAACTTATCAAACACTTGGGCAAATGTACATGATTAAAATAATAATACCCAAAGGATCTATGTTCTCTACTCACAAATGGATGAATTACACTAGTAGATGGCTAATACCCAAAAGAGAAGTTGCTAGCATGTTCCTCAATAACCAAAGAAGTGTCTTTCTAACAAGTGAATATTTCCTCAATGAGTGCAAATGATGACTCCACAATGACCACATGACCAAAGAACCAACCACTTCCTCCTCTAAACTAGTATTTTTATGACAATGGCTGACTATTAAGAGATGAAACAAAGTAATATATAGAATGGAAAATTAGGGGAAATCACACCGCTCACTTCTTAAAGAAAATCTTGCATATACAAGTAAATTTGAATTCATACTTCGAATCCATATCTTCTTTAGTTAGGTCTACATTGAATAACTTGATGATGCGTGCTTTCCCTAACAACATTCTATATAAAATCCACGAATGGGGTAACCACCAAAAGAATACTCAGTAATCATGATAAACTCCCTAGGGGTGATGGCCAACTCACTAAATGGGAAGTGAAAGTACTGGTGTTTAGGAAAAAAATGCTCAAGAAGAGGGATGGAATAGCTCCTAGATACAATATTGCACGTGCTAAAATGACCAAAGTTGATCTTTTCCAATAATCCAGTTCGTGAGCAACCAATTTTGTATACAAACATCTCAAACCATTCCAAGAAGTTTGCAAAGGAACACTCAAAACTGAGAGTCTCTAAAATCAAAATATGGAAGACAAAGTCAAGCATCAAAATTTTTGACAAAGATAATCAAAAACCAATTTGGGTACCATAATAAAAAATGAATAAGAGGACAAAAAGTTCAAGTTATACCTCATCACCCTCTTGACGTCCTTGGTGATGAAAATTCATCCACATTAGACCCTATGGCTCCACAATTTCCTTTGAAGGGAGAATCTCTCCATGAATTTTGCTCACACTTGCATTATGACTATCCAGAGCAAATAATGGTCACAAATTTTCCCAAACTAATGGAAATTTACCTATATAAAAAAATTATGCACCTTAGTTATTCCTTAGATCCTACCACATCATCATCAACATTCTTCTTGTAACATGCCCAAATTTGAGGCCTCAGATAAAATAATCTTAAAAGGAATGATTGGATTATCCATACCACCAAGGTGCACCTCCTCTTCAGGGAGACATCACTAAAGAACTTTGTGGTTAAGCATGCTCAACCCAGAGTAATACTAGGATGGGTGACTAGTCGGGAAGTTTATCCTGGCTTGCATGTGAGTGAGGACAAAGCACATAGTTAAGGCTAGTGGTGGTATGTGGGGCCAATTATCATTCTCAAAAATCTACGAGAGCCTTGGGAAGTGGGCCCATGAGTTGCAAATGGTATTAGAGCCATAACCCCTCTAGTAGGTGGGGCCCATATGGTCACGTGGCATGCCAGTCTTGAGCAATATTATGAGGCCATATAGTTGAGCCTTGATAAAGGCATCAAGAGTTTGAGTGGGGGAGATTGTAACATCCCATGATTTGATGCCTCAGATAAAGTAGTCTTCAAAGGAATGATTGGACTACCCATATCACCAAGGTGCGCCTCCTTTTCAGGGAGACAATGACTAAAGAACTTAGTGGTTAAGCATGCTCAACCTAGAGTAGTACTAGGATGGGTGACCAATCGGGAAGATTATCCTGGATTGCATGTGAGTGAGGACAAAGCATGCAGTTAAGGCTAGTAGTGGTTTGTGGGGCCAGTCATCATTTAAGATTCTCTAGTAGAACGGGTAGTGGCCCCATGTGTTGCACTTCTCATCCATGACATTATCCTCATGAGGATCACGTATATCCTCCTAGCTTCTCCAACCTTTGTAAGAGGCCATATGTGATCAAACAATCCAAGCTACAATGGCGTTATCTTTGAAATATAAGTGGATACATTGCAATCTGTTGTCATAACTCAAAATAAATTCAAATGCAAAAAATTGGACAAAGCACAGGTCAAGACACAAGCTCATTCATATTATGACACCCATAATATGAATTAAAGAAAATCACAAACTACATTTCACTATAGAAGGCCAAAAATGAAAAAGCCAAAGCTAAAAGTTGAAAGATATACCTTCGTGGAGTAAATAAAAGTAGAAAACTGGCAAAACACATTAAAAATCAGAACATATGAACTTGCTACCACCTGAGAATTTTCTCATTGTGACTACTAAAGATCCAATGTGGACCATTTACCCCCAATTTTCTAGTGTGAAATGGGAGAATTTGTCACCTTTTCTCGCTCTGATCACCACTGCCATAACCAGATTGAGGGAAAGCTCTCACTCATCGCCTATGATCAAGAAATGAGGTATATTGTCAAACTTTACTCATTCCCCCTTAAAACAAATATTAAAAAAAAATACATATAAGTCCATGCGTTTTAATTTGAATTTCTAGAAACCTTCTAATGTCATAAAAATCCATAAAAAACTAAGAAAATTACAAATATAACATTGAAAAATATGTAAAAGGTAGGGATTTGCATTCATGACATTTTTATTGCATCAAATCCCTAGGTAAAGACTATAATGTTCTATAGTGTAGAATCAATATGCTAAAAGGGAAACCATCTTTACATTTCAAAATAGACTCTTCACATTTATTGTTGAGGGTTGTGATCCTAGCACTAATTCGGCACATCTTCCAGGTCACGATTGGCCTAACCCACTCAAACATCTAACCATAAGAGAGGGATGATATTTTTTTCAAGATTTTTTAAGATCAAGTGCTTTCAATGTTCTTTCACAATTACAAACTCCTGATTTAATAGAATATCTCCTAATGAACCTCAATCTTATCCAATTCATTTATGCTTCCACCTTTCCCTAATAGGGACATGACTTGGTGAGAGAATTAAATACATAATGAATAAGAATGAAAGTGTAAGAGGATATTCCCATGATGATCCTTACAAAAACCTAGAACTCATTGAAAACCACATCTACACTCTATGGAACATGATCAACTAGCTACAATACCTAGTATTAGTTATATTTCCTTAACCCTAGATGATGTCTTGTACCAATCTTATCCTTTTATAAATTGTTCTACTACAGATCCATCCCTAGAAGGGAAAGCCACTTGTGTATTTCACCTCAAATATATTTTGAAACCTCTTTACCATTCACCTTCCCTCACTAGGACATAATTCAAGGGGAGAATCATATATAGGAACCAAAAAATTCAAAAATAATATCCAAATAAAAAATAGTAATATTTAAAATATCTCAATAATACTCTAGGGAACGGAAATCACCCAATTATTATCCCTCCTCAATTTAGGCTACATTAACCTTAGATGATAGATTGACTACCAATCATACCTCTTAGATATGGAAACTCCCCTAATCCGTCCTTATAATGAAAAGAGATCACTTACACTTTTCATATTCATTAGGTTCATTCAAATATTCTTGACGAGTTTAACCTTTCTCTGCTTCTTGACCAACAATGGGGGTCAGACTAGGTATAAGCATGTGGTTCTCACACATACCTTGGACCCTATCTTGAGAGGGAATAAATGTTGAAACCTTGTAGTGGAAATTCATTCTACAATTGGGATTAGATCATCTCTTTGTCAAGTGATGAAGCTCATCCTATTTATTCTACATTTTCCCCTTATTTTCTATCTATTTATTCCATTCATTTCATCTTTTTGCCATAGTTTGGGGTTCATATGCAAAAATTATTATTCTATGGACTTAATAACAATTTTTCCAATAATTGAGATGTTTTACAAAAAAATTACAAAAGATCACCTAATTTCATTATCATAAATATATAATAATTTTTTAACCCATGGGATATTCAATTTTTATTACATTCATAAAATCCATATCTATTGGTAAAATGGAAAACTTGGCTCCCAAAATTTATCTCTTATATTTGTTCCCCTTTTTAATTCAATTTTATTTACCATATGACACAATCTCATGATTTAAACTTTTTCAATCTGAAACATATTCATTGAAATCCCACAAATTCTAGAAACTTAGATAATGTCTTTTCCTTATTACCTTCTTGATGGCACCTGGTGGAATCATGTTTCTACCAGGCGCCACATGGCACAATCTTGTGTTCCCCCATACCCACTGTCCACAGTCGCCCTTTTTGACTTTCTTGAAGATAGAGAGCCAACTATCTCCGTATGTACTTTTAATTTTCTGAGTGGATACAAGATTCTTCTTTTAGCACAAATGCTTTCCAAATAGTAAACTAATGCAAAAAAGTAAGGTAACATTGCTTAGATTAAACTATTAGGATCTAAATTGCTTCATAATTGTCTTATTGCACCACAATTTAACCGTTTGTGTTTGCTTAATCAATTTCTCCTAAACTACTTATCCAAAATCAATTTCTCTACTAATTTGGATAACAATATGTCTTTTGTTGAAAATCAATCATCATGCCATGATCTAGAAATACTCACATGTGATGTAATCAAATCATGCTTGATTCATTTGAACTAAAATGTTATATCTTTCTCATATTAGAATTATCATTGTCCCTCACTCTATTCACATTTCATTCCAATTGTCTAGGATGGATGTCAATTGTGGGAGATGTTCATGTGATTGGGATTCCACAATCTATAAAATTGGAACTTTAGTCTGATGATAGGAAAGCCATGTTATGTCCAACCCCAAAGATACACAGACCAAAAATCACATTTTTACTTATTTTGTCACTTTGTTTTCACTGAATAAAATTAAATTGCCTCTTTTACTAAACTTGAAATTTAAAAATGCAATACCATTTTTCGGGTTGATCTAGGGGTTTGTAATACCTTCTCCAATCATAATAGGACTATAACACCTTGTATTTGGCCTTGCTTTATACTTTCTATCCCCCTTTGGCTGGTCATATTTTTTGTCTTTTTATGTTTGTCTGTTGATTTAAACACCAATCTCCTTTATTCCATGTTTGTCATTAGAAGATTGTGGCAACTATTAAGTTTATTCTTTTTAACATTTTCATGAGTTTTATGCGACCATGGAGATACCCCTATCATAGGATTGTTTTTCTCATGAGAAAATATTCACCTTATTCTTTTTCCTTTGAGCTAACCTTTACCAAAGCTAGGCCATGATCACCTGTATTTTAATAGAGAGAAAGAAAGTCTATTTATATGGATTCCACTTCAATATTTGTTGATCATGTGCAGTTGGTTCCTTCACACTAGATCTTGGTAAAGCATTTTATGTGTTAATAACATGATTTTCTTTATTTGTCCTCTTTTCCATATCTTTGATCCATGAGTTTGAACATAAATAAAAAATACACCCAATCAAGTGACAACAAATATAGCTCCACACGTTTCCAACTAGAATTCACTCCTTGGTTATGACATTAACACATTAGTATTAGTATGCTTGGTCTCTTGATATACAAAAATATAATTTTAGCTAAGTTAAACATAGAAATTGATATTAAAGAGGGAAAATGGCATACATCCCAATCAATACAACACGTTCATAATTTTCTACAACTATCAACTAGTGATTGAAGAGAATATAGTCAGTCTTTTTACAATTGGCTATTGGGGATAGGGTGGGGAGGGGTTCATATGTTTTTAATACAATATACTGAAGGTGGTGGGTCAGGAACATAGGAAGAAACTTATGTGCTACTATCAAAATAAGCACATCCATATTTAAGAAGTTTTAGGTGGGTCATCTTTTGTGGATATATGTTTAAAGGAAACCACTAAATAACTCAACTCTACATAGGAAAGGTTCATGTGTAGTAGTGTATATTGAAACTTGAATTTATAATAGAAAAGTGGAGATAATGACTAAACGTAGGAGGTATGGGGTTATAGAGAATTTAGCTAAAATGAGGACGACAATTCAATTTGTAAAATGGTATCAGATATATGAGGTGTCCTACTATCCTCTAGAAGTCATGTTTTTACATGTGATCAATGAATTATTAAGTTCCTATGAAAATCTAATATTATTGGAATATCAAAGGCACCTTTGATCAATTTTGGGAGCTATCTAGTGGCATTACAATGAGGACAATGATCTAGCTGTATTGACAAATCAAAGAATATGAGTTCGTGTCAATGAGATGTCCTAATCTTCAAGCTGAGTTATAATATTTATTTTGTTTTAAAAAAATATTGGCTTGTGGTGATATTCAAAGTATATACAAAGCAAAAACCTAGGGGTAAATGTTATAATTTTGATTATTATTTGGACCTAAAATAATATCTCCCTTCTTATATTATCTACAAATCTCTTGTGTTCCAAAAAAAAAACTTGACTTTTTTCTTGTAGAACTTATGTTTTAGAGAAATGGACATAATTAATTTGCGGCATATACTAGTGGAGACATTATATCTAATAAGTTCATTTTTGAGATACTCAATTTGTGATTTGAATAAAACTATGGGAATGGATGAAGGAATGATTGTGGAAGTGGTGAGGCACAAATAGAAATCAATGCTATAATGAAGAAGAATCCATAACCAACTATAATCATTAGTAAAATATTAAAGAAGTGGAGGATGGTCTTATAACAAGTCAGGAGCAGGTGATATATGTTTTACCCAGAACCACCAACTTTTAAACACAACACGGTGTACATTGAAAAGGGAATAGTCATGAATGTCCAAATTGAGCACCTATTGATTAGAACACATATGACACCAATGATGCATGTGCTTGATGGAGCCTCCACTTACATGGAGTTGCATGCACCACTAAAAATCTTAGAGATAGTAAGTCTCTAAGTTTAGCCATTCGTGCGCTATAATAAGATCTCCACCCACATGTGCTAAGATACATGGAAGTCTTATCGTAGTACAGTTAAAGGTCGAATCCACGAGCCAACGGTCTTGTTAAGAGTTTAACAAGATGGAAAATGTAATAATTCTACTTATCTACTTAAAAGTTGATATTTAGATTGAAGAGTTTATTTGATGATTAAACTAAAGTGCAAAGTAAAGTAAATGGCAGAAAAGTAAATTTGAGGTTGTAAACGATATTTGGGAAACCACTAGGATGTGACCGAGTTTCACCACCACTATGCATGGATTAAAACATATATGATAATAACATGGCTTGCAAAGAAAAGGGTCTAAACAGTTAGTATCTTTGTAGACTTAGTTTCCTTTTGGATAACTAACTACGAGAAATGTGGGAGTGTTGCAATGCCAGCCATCCCCAAATGAATGGTCACTTACTTTGCATCACTCCCCTTGCAAAGTGTGTTCCTCGACCTATCAAGGTTGTACTTTCATACATCAACTGATTCCATTTCATAGCATGAAAGTACAACGATGAAGGTGAGTTTACTCCACTTCTTAAGAAATGCTCCTAGATACTGAACCAAACATATGGTGACTACATACATATGGAACCAACAAGCAGTCGATATTCGAATCTAGAAGTAAAAACATAGACAATTTGCACTAACAAATAATAGATAACACATATTGGTGATCAAGCAGCTAGCATTCATTAAATGATTGATGTTGAACTGAAAAGATAGTATTTTTCTATTGCAAAATCATGAATTACAATGTATGAAATGAAAACATCAGTAGCGGGGCTACTCCCCGCACCCTAGTGTATGGGACTACTCGCTCATGGAAAGAACAAAGAAGGAGGTGGGAAGAGAGAAAGAGAGCATCATCTCCACATAGGAGGGAGGGAGGTTGACCCCTTGGAGCAGAGAGCAACTAGCTTCACACCACGCGGTTGACTTGATGAAGACTTCTTCACTTCCCACCTTCTATGTCGATGAGAGAGAAAGTAGCTTGAGGATGAAGTGTGGATCTTGGACCGAAAACCTTGGTGTGGAGGATGGAGGATGAAACAGCTCTGGAATGGTTGGGGCAGCCTTTGGGAGTCCAATAATTTGATACTTTGTGAAGACCCCTTGGGTCCTATTTATAAGCTTTGAGTGAATCTTGAACGGTTTGAGTTATGTGGGTCCAAATGGTTGTGGAGACCATTTGGGCTCTTTCAGTTTGGAGACTGTTTGGACTCTCTCGGTTTGGAGACCCTGTGAGTCCTCATGGTTTGGAGACCATTTGCGTTCATACGGTCTTAGGACCATTTGGCTTCATGCAGTTTTGGGACCATTTGGCTTTCACACAGTCTCAGGGCCATTTGGCTTTATGCGGTCTCGGGACCATTTGACTTTCACACGATCTCGGGACTATTTGGCTTTTACACGGTCTCGGGGCCGTTTGGCTTCATGCGGTCTTGGTACCATTTGGCTTTTATTCGGTCTCAGGACCATTTGTCTTCACACGGTCTTGAGATCGTTTGTCTTCCATTCGGTCTTGGGACCATTTGGAGTTTTTGTAAACTTTCTTGTGTTTTTTCTGTAAGACGAAAAGGAGAAAAGTTAGTCTAATGGTATATTCACAATAGAGTGGAAAGTTAAAGATTCTATCTAATTTATCTAAGAAATAGTATGGAAAACTGAGAAAAACTAGTAAGATAACATCACAAAATGGGAGGTTATCACCCCCCCCTAACTTAGAGTCTAGCTTGTCCTCAAGGTAGATAGAGATAAGGCACGTAGTGGCGAGGCAATTTTATTTAGTGAAGATTTCTATACTCTTGCTTCAATTCTAAACCAGAGATCTCCTAGAGTTTTATCGGGGCTTCCTCTTGCACTAACTCTTTCAGGTATCGAGAGTTGCATGGATCTTAGGTTTCTTCTGTATTGCGTAACTTGCATTAGGACCACCTTTTCCTTTATCATATTCTATGCATGTCTTCGACTCTAAGTAGTTTTATACTTCTTTGAAATTCCTACCAGAAGCTAAGATAGGTATGAGGGTTGGATAAAGGCTGCTGTGTAACTCCCCCTTTAAGTGGGGGAGGGTTTATCTAAACTTTTTGGATCTCACTACCGAGCACGCCACATCTGCCTTTGTAAGGGCAGCTAAATGTACCATTCGTGCGAGTCCTTTATCAGCTTTTTCATATACTTGGAGACCTTAGGATCTCACTACCGGGCACAACACATCTGCCTTTGTGAGGGCAGCTAAATGTACCGGTCGAGAAATACCTTTATTGGCTCTTGGTATAAGTCCTTATGCATGGCACAACTCTCATGTTTTTATTCAACATTCAGGCTTTTATAATATGCTCACAGGCTTAGGAATTGGGTATTTAGGATTTTATTTGGGCTGCCAAGCCTATTTTTGAAAAGAATAAAATTGTTTCTTAGGGTTTCCTGACATGTACTTATTATAGTTTCATACTTGGTGGTCCACTTGCGAGGTTCCTTGATTTGGATTTCGCCTGGTTCCCTCCCGTCCTTGAGAGTGTTTAGCTTGTTTCAGCCAAGATGTTAACCTGTGGAGAGTCTGATGCAGAAGTGAAGAAAAAACATAAGAATCGAGTATGAAAGTGATTTATTAATTCATTGTTACATTCCTAAATGCTACTTATGTGGTTGCTTTTGAGGAATAATTTGTCTCTAATTTATCTAGGGGTGACTCTTTTCCGAAGCGAAAGTTGTTTTATATGCAAGAATTATTGTATCAAAGAAATTACTGAAAAATCTAAATGCCAAAGGAAAGGAAAAATTTGCACAGAAGAGAAGAGGTGAAAGAAAGAGTAGAGAGAAAAGGGTTTGAATATGATACCTTGCCCTTGCCCAGTGTACCCCCCCAACTTATCACTCACTCCGTCCTGAGGGTGTCAAAGTGATAGGTTGAGAAGTACATGGGCAAGAGTATTAAGGTTCTATTAATCCCTTTTTTGCCCCATGAGATCGTAGGAGATTAGCTACAAATTTTCCACGTAAAGTGTGGTAATCCACGTCCTTCATGTCCTCCACTTGTTTTCCAAGAACAATGATGGTATACATCCAATAGAGGACGTGGAAACCATAGTCATTTGATTCCCTGATCTGTTGGGGACATCTGTGGCTGAAGGCTGGGTGATGGAAATGTTCTTTTTCATACGCCTTTGTGTGTTTGCCCAGGAGATCGTGTAGTCATTCAGCACAATCCTTTTCCACTTCCTCCATCGGCATCTTTACTATTACAACATACTGTCTTAGGTTTGGATCAAACTGGCTGTCAGAACTATTGTAAATGATTGTAGTTCCCTCATGCAAATTTGTTGCCAGTAGCAATCCCCTGAACCAGCTAAAGTTTGGACTATTAGGTTGATGATTTGAAACCAGTGTTGGATTCAACAATGTCACAGAGATGGGCAAGTAGCCCATATTATTTTGAGAAGCCGGAAAGGTATGCATCGTGCTTCCCCGACTTCCAATCCAGCAAAATTTATTTGTCTGACCTTTAGCTCGCTGGCGTCGAAGTTGTACACCTTGGCGTCATGGGCCTCGGTGTCGACAATCATGAGCAGCCAGTGGTCAGAAACTCTGAAGGGCATGGAAATGTAGTGTGCTTTTCGTGTAAGGCCAGTTCGTAGCCGCTCAATGGACTTTGCCCAGAAGTCCTTATGTAATAAGCTTAAGGATAGAGTAGGTGAAGTGTTGAAGACAGACTGCAACTTTTTTGGGCTCTAGAATTCCTCAATAGAGTTGGCAAGGAAGACACAGAAGATAGCCATCTTCACCATCGATTGTGGTCGAAGGATGATACAGAAATCTTCTCGTGTCAACTTGTGCTTTGTCTTTGTATTGTTGTAGATGATGTCCCCCCCATCTTTAGCATCATCTATGATAGTGTTCAGGATGAAGATGTCCTGAACATCTAATGTAGAGATGGCCAACATGTCCAAGTCATGCATTTTGTGAGGTAGCGGTGGCAGCGGGGGAAGGTCTTGTGGTAGAGGAATTTAAGTCTACTCGTTGTCGTCCAAAAAAATGGCAGATCTTAATTTTTATCGGAGTCAGAATCAGAGTCGATTCTATCGTCTGTGTCTAGACTCACTCTGTCAGATTCTTCGTGCTCTGGGGGGGAAGGCACAGGTTGCTCCGAAGTGGATTATTGGTGTATGACTTTTGTGGGTGGGCTAACGCTGGTTCTTAGTATGCATTGTTGGAACTCAGCAAAAGTTGTGTCTTTGGCAGTGTCCCCCAGGGATCCCATAGCTGAAAAGTTAAAGAACTGGTCCCCATATGGCATTGTTACATTGTCATTATTGTCGGGGGACTTGGGATCTTTATTTCCACTCTCTTGGTGGTCTTTATCATCTCCTTTCTTTGTAGGTTTTGTCCCTCAGCTGGTCCCTCCCCAGCATTGCCTGGGTCATCGGGTTGATCATCTAAGGAGGAGCTATCACCATTGGAGTCATCCGAGGAATCAAAATCCTCATCGTCGTCTTCACTTTCATCTTCATCATCATCTGCTGCCTTATCTACTGTTTTCTTAGTTGATGTTTTCTTGCACTGCCGATAAATGGCTTGTATTTCTTTGAGTGCCACTTGCACATGCTCGTGGGTTTCGAGCAGTGCGTCATGGCTCTCTTTGAGATCCATATATATTGGCTCGGAAGAGAGGATTCATACTGATAGATTAGTTACTTGTGCACATAGTTGATTGAGTTCATCATTAGAGTGCTCCTCTTGGCGGCGGTTGAGTTGTGCAAGATTGTTGTTGATGTCGTCCAAGCGCGTGCTAAAGGTAGTTTGTTGCTGTTGAAGCTCGCGAAGGGTCTCAGGCAAAGGTTGAGTTTTCTTAGAGACCCTGTCGACTTGCTGGGCCAACGCTTCTTGCTGGCCTTTCATCTCGAGTACCAATGCTGGCAGGTGTTGTAGGCGGTCGTCGATGTGGTTGACTTGCTGGGCCGGTACATCCTGTCGTTGTTGAATGCTAGAGAGGATGCCTGGTAAGGAATTTTTCCATTTGTCAATCTTGGAGACCTGTGTAGCAATTCCCTGCATGTAAGAAAACATTGATTGTAGTATGTTAGAGGGGTCAGAGAGGAGGTCTTGAATAGCATCAAATTGCCGTCTGAATTCCTCACCGACTTGTGAAAAGGGGACCCCAGAGGTGGATGAGTGAGATGGCTGGGGTCAGGGTGGAAGGGTGGTAGTGCCTTGTGAAAGAGACACTATTGATGGACCCACAAATTGTGTGGTGACTGTAGATGGAGTCACTAGCGATATTGCGGTGGTGGATGAGAATGGTGGTGACATCTTAGCTGAAAAGGGTAAAGATGGGAATGCTAAGTGAAAAGTGGTTGAAGTGAAGATGGAAGTGAAGGTGATATCGGGCGTCGAGGTGGAGAATGGAATGCCCGAAGAGAAGATGAGTGTTTTGGAAGATGTGGGTGAAGTTGTGGATGTGGTGGAAGGGATAGTGGTGGTATGGTTGTGGAAAATGGTGGAAGAGTGGGAGACGGGAGTGTGGTGGGGGTGGTTGTAGAGGGAAGCCCAACATCCAGATAAAAAATGAATGGTTCTGGTGTTGGATCCACAATGTTCTCTGCACTGTGTGGGGGTTCTGCCTTTGGGTTGATCTTCGATGTGGGTGTCCCCCATTGTTGTTGTTTTTGTGCACGTAGTTTAGATGCCTGTGTGACTGGAATTTTCTTTGGCCTTGTTGCTAGGGCATTGATGTTGTGCTATATCTACACTGCCTTTGCTTGTTTCTCTTTTGCTGTGACTGAGGCTATGAGGTTTTCAATCACTTCTTCAGTGAAGAGAAGCTTTTCTTTGTCATAGTCAGCCAGTTTTGGAAGAGGTAGCAGTGTTCTGGATGCTTTGACGGTTGGGCAAAAAATATAATGCAGCTTGGCATCCTTATCCTTTATGATATATGAGTTTCTTAGACTCTACTCATTGGTTAGGATGTCACCCTTTATTACTGTGCATTTGGGATGTAGTCTATCCATCTTAAGATATTTCAGAATTGATGTAATATGACCACCCATACAGATTTCTTTCCCGAGGGCATAAGCTGTGTGTTTTTGAATGAAGTGCCGACCTATGTTGATCGGCTGCCCTTTGAGAATGGACCATAGGATAAAGAGATCTAAGATAATAACATTTCCACTCTTTTTCCTGGGGAAAAGGGCACCTGTAATAATTTTGTGTAGTGTGCACACCAGGCCAGAATGTATGTTAGAGGCCTTGCAAGTTTTTTCCTCGTAGGTTGGAATCCCCGTCAAGGACTTCCAGAAGGTGTGCCTGTTCAACTGGGAGTTTTCCAGGCCCACAACTTTAGCCTTTTTCAGTTGATCGTGGTTGTCGATGAAGATCTCATTCAGCATGTTCTCAGTTAAGACAACCTTGTTTCCAAAAAGTGAGGTGACCAGCTTGCGGTCACCTCCGTCTTTCCATCTATCCTTTGCGTCCACAGTTTCTTTGTTGAGGTATGTGAAGAACTCTATCCTGGGCTCAACATAAGATGTTTCTGCGACAAAAAAAAGTTTTGAGAGATTCGTGTTGTCGAGCAAGGTTATAACTCTATCATAAATCCCCATCCTTGTCAGTATGTTTGAGCAGACATACTTTGTTGGACGCAATGCTTTGTCACCACCCGAGAGGTTTTGGATGTACATGTCAACATGAGATGGTTTTGCGGTGGTAGTAGAAGGAAAGGCAACAACAGGGGTGGCATATTCTTTCATGATTTGTTCCCTCATAGTGGAGGGACAGACTTGCTTCCATGCCCATTTTTTGGTTGGTTGCTCTGCGGTAACCTCTTTAGCCGTCTATTTTCCCTTGGACTTAGTGACTAGGGATTCCTCCTTAGAATTGGGTGCGTATTCCGAATCTTCATCTTTTGAGGATAGTTCTTCATCTTCTTCAATAGGATCTTCTACTAAACATTTGTTGACTCACTCAAGGTTGTGGATGATCTTGGGCAAGTCAACTTTTGATGGAATCTTTCAAGTCTTTTTGCATATATCTAGAATGCATTGAAGCTTCGAGCGGCGCTCTAGGAGCTCTTCTCTGGTCCATTGGGTGTCAAAAAGATCCTTTGCAAGTGATGCCATTCTGAATAATTGACAAGAAATGATGTATTAGAAAAGACTAAAGTTTTAGTAAAAATGGATTTATGAAATAACGAATTGTAGCATTGTATAAAAATGGAATTGTTGTTTTTAGATTTTTGAAGGAATCAAACGGTTTGCAAGATTATTTGGGTCCAAACGGTTTTGTAGACCGTTTGGGTTCAAACAGTTTGTAAAACCATTTGGATGACTGTTAAGAGGGGAAAGTTGAGAACCATTTGAGTTCGAACGGTCTCACGACCGTTCTGGGTCCAAACGGTCTCAGGACTGTTTGGATCCAAATGGTCTCAAGACATACTTTTTTATTCACGATCGTTTGGGTCCAAGCAGTTTCAATACTGTTTGGGTCCAAACGGTTTCACTCCAAATGGTTTCACGCCAGACGGTTTCAGGACCATTTGGGTCGAAATCGGTAGGAAGATGAAGTGGTCGGTAGGGGCGACGATGAGTATCAAGTGGAAACGACGAAAATGACGTAAAACAGTGAAAATGGCGTCAGCTACGGAGGCGATGGTGGCAGTGATAGCGGCGGGAAAGGCGAAGGTTGTGTTTGTAGTAAAAGCAGCAGCGGTGGCGGTGATAACATCAGCAAAGGATATGGTGGTGCAGCGGTGATGGCGATGGTGGTAGCAGCATTCTACCTTGTTGCTCGAGGGTGATGAAGCGTTGAGGTGGTGGAAATATTGGGGAAGAGGAAGGAGCAAGCATAAGTGAGAGGCGTCCACAGAGACGATGGAGGTGAACTCAGAATGGAACAGTGAGGAAGTGGTGCGAACAGGTTGCGCGGGAGCATGGAACTGGAAGGAAAGGAACATGATTTTCATGTAAGGGAAAGTTTGAGAATTGAAGGAAGGAAGAGGGAGAGGGTTGAGTGATATTTATAGAAAAAGGAGGGGTGACAATACAAATTCTCAAAGGCAAATAGTTTCGAGACCGTTTGAGCCCGAACAGTTTTGAGACCGTTTAGAGTCCAAACGGTTTCGAGACCATTTGTGTCCAAATAGTTTTGAGATTGTTTGAGTCCAAACAGTTTCGAGACTGTTTGTGTCCAAATGGTTTCAAGATCATTTGGGTCCAAATGGTTTTGAAACCGTTAGGATAAGATTATATTGGTTATTTGTTTTTATATTTTTATTTTTGTTTTGGTTGCTTATGTAAATTTTTATATTTCCTGAATAAAGATGATAGGTATAAAATAAGCAATAAGAAATTAGAAAATTATCAAAACTAAGTAAAATAAAATAAAAGGTGATACTCAATTCTTGGGTTGCCTCCCAAGTAGCGCCTTGGTTTTACGTCGCTGTCTCGACAAAGTTCTGACTTGGTTAGATTGATGTAGCAGGATCATGAATCGTAATAGTTTGTCTTGGAATTTTATCAGCTAGAGTATAGTATTTCTTCAGTCTATGGCCATTAATAGTTCTCTCTCCTCCATTGTCATCAATAATGATGATGGATCCAGTTGGGTAGATGTGCTTGATGGTGAATGGCCTGGACCACTTTGTGCGATGTTTTCCGGGGAACATCTTGAGTCTGGAGTTGAAGAGAAGGACTTTATCTCCGACGACGATATCTTTCCTTTTGAGATGTCCATCATGCCACATCTTAGTTTGTTTCTTGTAGATCCTGGAACTTTGGTAGGCAGTCATTCGTAGTTCCTCAAGTTTTTGTAATTGCAGTTGTCTATACTCACCAATGCTTTTGAAGTCGAAATTGAATTGTTTAATGGCCCACCAAGCTTTATGTTCCAGTTCAATTGGAAGATGACATGACTTCCCATATACCAAATGAAATGGAGTCATTCCTATTGGTGTTTTGTAAGCAGTGCAGTATGCCCAAAGAGCATCAGGGAGCTTGGTAGACCAGTCTGTGTGATGTCTGTTGACCGTCTTTTCTAAAATGGCTTTTATCTGTCTATTTGAAACTTTGACTTGGCCACTTGTCTGTGGATGGTAAGGTGTGGCGACCTTATGTTTAACTCCATATTTTCTTAGGAGAGCTTTGAAACTTCGTTCTAAGAAATGAGATCCTCCATCTGATATGATTGTTCAAGGGACTCTGAATCTAGGGAAGATGATATCATTGAACATCTTGATAACTGGTTAGGAGTCGCAAGAAACAGTGGGTATAACCTCTACCCATTTTGAAACATAATCCATAGAGACCAGTATATAGGAAAATCCATAAGATGGGGGAAATGGACCCATGTGATCTACTCCGCATACATCAAAGATTTCAATTTCTTGCCATAGAGTAAGAGGCATTTCATTCCGTTTAGATATACCACCGGAAAGCTGACATTTATTGCAAGATCGTACAAAATCATGGGTGTCCCTTGCTATTGTTGGCCAAAAGAAACCTAATTGCAGAACTTTGAGGGTGGTCTTCTTTGAACTCATATGCCCCCCATTAGGGCCAGAATGACAATGTTCTAGAACTGGGACAATTTCTTCTTCTAGTAGGCAACGACAGAATAGTCTGTCTGCGCACAAGCAAAAAAGGTATGGTTCATTCCAAAAATACTGCTTGGCATCATGAAGAAATTTCTTTCTGTCATGGTAGGACGCAGAAGGGTGGATAATTCCTGTAGCCAGGTAGTTCACTATATCGACATACTAAGGAAATATGGTAGTGACTTTCTTGAGTTGGTCGTCCGGTAAAGATTCTCGAATAGGTAAATTGTCATCATCCTGAGGCTCGATGCGACTTAAATGATCTGCAATGTCATTTTATACCCCACTTTTATCTTTTATTTCCAAGTCAAATTCTTATAGCATCAACACCCAGCGGATGAGTCTGGGTTTTGCATGTTGTTTTTGAATTAGGTATTTAATTGCAGAATGGTCAATGTATACTATAACTTTTGATCTGATTAGATAAGAGCAAAATTTCTCAAAGGCATAAACGACATCCAAGAATTCTTTTTTAGTAGTTGTGTAATTCTTTTGGGCCTCATCTAGCATCTTTGATTCATAGTATATCACATAGGGCTTCTTGTCTATTCTTTGCCCTAGCACCGCTCCTATAGTGTAGTCGCTTGCATCACACATTATCTCGAATGGTTGTGACCAATCGGGTGCTCTCAGAATGGGTGTAGAGATTATAGCATTTTTTAAGGTCATGAAGCTGTTTAAGCATTCTTGATCAAAATTGAAATATGCATCTTTTGTCAACAAATAGGTCATGGGCTTTGCTATTTTGGAGAATTCTTTAATAAATCTTCGATAAAATCCAACATGGCCCAGAAATGCTCGCACTCCTCTAATGTCTTTAGGCAGTGACAGTTTTGAAATGACATCAATCTTTGCCTTATCCACTTCAATTCCTCTTTCACTCACTTGGTGCCCGAGGACAACACCTTCTGTCACCATAAAGTGACATTTCTCCCAATTTAGGATTAGGTTTGTTTCCTCACATCTTTGTAAAACTTTCCTAAGGTTAAGTAGACAGTTGTCAAAAGAATTTTCGTAGACTAAAAATTCATCCATAAATATTTCCATGTTTGACTCAGTTAATCCTGCGAATATTGTATACATGCACCTTTGGAAGGTTGCGGGCGCGTTACATAGCCTGAAAGGCATCCTTTTACAGGCGCAAGTTCTAAAGGGGCAAGTGAAGGTTGTCTTTTCTTGGTCTTCTAGGTGTATCGGGATTTGATAGAACTCAGAATAACCGTCAAGGTAGAAAAAGAAATTTTGGTGGGACAAACGTTCAAGGACTTCATCAAGGAAAGGTAGAGGGAAGTGATCTTTTTTGTTGCTTTGTTTAGCTTCCTATAATCAATACACATCCTCCATCTAGTGATAGTCCTTGTGGGTACTAGCTCATTTTTATCATTCAGAACGATAGTAGTCCCCCCTTTTTTAGGGACCACTTGGACCGGGCTAACCCATTGAGAATCAGAAATGGGATATATGATACCAGCTTTTAGGAGTTTAAGGACCTCAAGGCAAACCACTTATTTGAGGTTCGAGTTTAGTTTCCTCTGATGTTCCCTTGATGGTTTAAACTTTTATACCATAGGTAGTTTGTGCATGCACAGAGCTGGATTTATTCCTGTTAGATCAGTCATTTTATACCTGATAGTTTTCTTGTGTTTTCTTAGCTTAGCAAGAAGTCTTTCTTCCTGATCACCTATTAAGGTAGAACTGATTATGACTGGGCACAGTTTTTCTTCGTCCAGGAAGACATGTTTGAGTCCTATTGGTAAGGCTTGAATTTTAGGGGCCTTGGGTACTTCTGTAGTTTCTAAAATGGTGACAGATTTCAATTCCTCGAAGGTGGCTTCTGGAGATTCTTCGGCTTGGTCTATATATTGTAGACATTGTTGTACTAGTTCGCCGGCTGAAAATTTAAATTCTGGATTTGTCAAGACGTTCTCCAGATCATAAGATGGTTAGGATGTTTCTTGCTGTAATTGAGACATTTTTCTATTCCCTCGAGAAGAAAAACTTCTTCCTCGATGCTGGGACCTTTTAGGCTGTTAAGGACTCTGAATTGAATGGCTTCCTTTCCTAGTCTTAAGATAATTGTACCAGCTGCAACGTCGATAAGTTCTCTGGCTGTGGCAAGGAAGGGTCTGCCGAATATTATTGGATATCTTAGATCTTCCTTTATATCCATAATAACAAAGTTGCAAGGGACATAAGAGTCCTTTCCTATCCTGACTGGGATATCTTCAATGATCCCCAACGGTGCAGTGATGGTAGAATCAACCAGCTGTATTGTCATTGTAGTGGGTAACAATTCAGTAAAACCCAACCTTTTACACATTAAGAAGGGCATAATAGATATGCTAGCTCCCAGATCATCTAATCCTTTTTTTTCTAGAGATGTTTCTGATAGAACATTGGATACCAAAGGAACCGAGATCCTTCTGTTTTTTTGGCATTTTGTTGAGAATAATATCAGAAGTTGTCTGAGCTAGTTTAACAGTCTCTTGTTCTTCGGTCATACATTTCCTTGATAGCAAGGTCTTCAGGTATTTGGCCCAAGCTGGTATTTTGGAGAGGGCATCAAGGAACAGGATATCAATATATAGTTTCTTCATTGCTTCCTTAAATTTTTGGAATCTAGTGTCCAATTTAGTTCCTCTCAGCCTACCTGGATATGGTATTCTGGGCTTATATGATGGGACTTTAGGTTCTTTGAAATCTAGTTCCTTTTCCTTCCCCTTCTCGATTGCTACAATTTTTTCAGTTTCTGGATTCGTGCTTGCAATTGGGGTGATTATAGCTAAATCTTCATCTTCCTGAATGATTTTTGTGGCTTCAGTGAGGACACGACTAGACCTAGTGGTAATGGATTTCAATTGTTCTTGTCTGGGTTGATCGTGTCTTGGGTTTATCTCTAGCTGACCAGAAAAGGTTCCTACTGGAGGTTTTAATTGGGCTGCAATATGTGCTAACTGTGCTTCGACGACTTTTTGCTGGGCTTGCTACTTGGCTAGTGTCACACCCCGATCTCACACTAACCACTAATCACAAGATTAGGGCGCGACAGAGGGATTATCACATAAAAAAATCACTGAGAACTTTTTATTTTTAAAACCTCGTAATGATATCCGGATTATTGCTGTAAACTAAAACATAATAAACTATTGCGGAAGCATTTCAATTAAACTGGCTAGAAAACATAAACAGAGTTTACAACATGTAACATTGTTTAACAGAAAGTAAAACATAACAATTAATTTATATATTTTACTCATTCGCCATACATACTCTCTCTCACCCACACCATGTCCCAAGGACCGAGGGGAAAGGATTAAGAGACCTCTAACTAAACTAACTACATATACCTTCTACTGCCAAAAACTAGGATGGAAAGATCCTTCAGATTCCTGTTGCTGATGTTGACCTGAAAATGTTTGAGTAGAGGGGTGAGCCTACTCGCTCAGTGAATAGCATTTCATTTAAATATCACTAAACAACTCGTCAAGTTTATTATTCAGATTAATATACAAGAAATACTACACTGAGCAGTTCTAAAACAATATAATTGAAATAACAAAGAATGTAAATATTGCATCCAAAGAATAACTACTAGAAGACTATGCCCTAGTCTTCCTTAACTCTTTCATTTATAAGGAACTCTTTGAACCTACATGATCATATTTTAGCTTATGCCCTGATCTATGCAGTGTACTCTGCATAGAGACTCGCAGTGCACTACGGCCACACCGTACAAGACTTAGCGACACACCCGGGAAATGCTAAGTCTGACTGCCAGCCCTGTTCTGCTATAGGACCACAGGCTCTCCGGCCTCAATGCACTAACTCCGAGTGCTCTAGACTCCTCCTCTAACCTGAGTACATAGGCGGATAGTCTTACTGGGTTACCACCGTGACTCCGCACGGATTAATGTTGAATAACCCCTATTTTCTCCAGTGCCACCGTGACTCCACACAGATTATTTTTGGACACTGCCTCTCTATCCTCGTGCCACCGTGACTCCGCACGGTTATTGTTGCAACACGAGTTTCAACCCTAAGAAGCAGACCTCTCAAAGTGGTTCTACGGTGTTCATGGCACCTAAGTCTAACATTAACATTATAGGTACATTTTAAAAAGAAATCATAACTCATTTAACATTTCTCACAAGGCTCACACGGCCTGCCATATCATATCATAAGAAACATCATAACTCATGTATTCAACATATATCATGTCTCAGTAACATCCCTTTCTAGGGCATGTCATATCTCATCACCTGCAATTTACGAGATATGTATTGAAAATAAGAAGCCCTACAGTATGTAGATATCAACTCAGAGAGAACAAGCATATAAAGTTAAATGCACTAGAAACATACAATTCAACAGTTAAGTATCACCACATCTCATATCGAGACCTTTCATATTACCATAACATGATTCATTGAACACCCTATCCTTAGGGTTTCAGTTACCTCATTCACTTATCACATGGCAACACCCTATCCTTATATCGTGCATGCAGGCAGATTTAAAATTCATAAATATCCCAAACTCAAGTCAATTTGGCACATGCATATTGAATTCATTCAATTGTACATCTTAGTGCACTGCTAAGAGTAATTTACTTCACATATGAGAATTCATACGTAACATTTGTCAATTCTCTGAAATTCTCGAAAAACGTACACATTAACCCTAATCCTAGTTTGTGCATCACTTAACTCAATTAAGAGTTAATTACATCTCACAATACAATTTAATAACAATACTTGAGAATTTCTGGTAATATTTCAGAGAAATGTGCCATTTCATGTAAATATCAATTTACACATATTAACGTCAAAAGATATATGCAATTAGGGTTTTCATGCATATTTTATTTATTCATATCAACTTCGAAATCGTACATCTGATAATTTATCAGAAATCTTCATTGTCTGGGTTCATACCCAAATCATACCATTTTCAGACATGAATTTCTAATTTCAACATTCAAATGAGCAATTTAGGTTCCAATGAGCCATATAAATCTACTGATTCAATCCATACTGTTCAAATGCTAAATTTAATCATATAACATTGTCTAGAAGCATTTTATGAACTAAAAAGGTCGGGCGACGCCAAACGCTGCCCGACGCCTGATAACGCCTGTTATCAGCGTAATTCGCGCACAAAACAGAAAATATTCAAACGCCTGAGTTTATTAATGATAAATAAATGAAACCCTACTCACTTTGATTTGGACTATCCGGATTCGTCTGGGGATGCGTTCAGGGTCTGATTCCAGGAGAAATTTGATCGTCTTCTTCCTTTGATTTTTTAGCTTACTGTTCCTGCAACTCGATAGTAGAATGGCTTCTTCATGCACAAATCTGAAATTGGCTCAATCCAAAGCTATATCTTAGGCTAAGGTTGTGGATTTCTCGTCTAGGATCTTGACCAAGCACAAGGGCATCATCTCCTTGGAAAAAGCCACGCCATAGAGTTCTAATTCAAACCTGTTTACAGAACATACACCTCTACGATTACTGACAAATTGAAAAGGAGAATCGTGCTTAATACTTGGCACATCTATAGCTGCAAAGTCGAATCCATGGCCATGAATAGGAGGTAGGAAGTACCTTCCCGGAGTTTCAAATCAGCCAACGAACTCCTCCTTGGTCGTGCGCCGCACAGCAGTAGCTGTAGGCCGACCGATGTTCAGCCAACTAGGGCTCAGGGTGGTTAAACCATGGCTAGGCTCCGGATCCGTGCTAGGGCTCCTTGGTCGACCTCGGCGCCGAAGTTTGGAGGGGCTGGCCGCACCAAAGGTCCCTCTGGCCGACGACTTGCTGCACCAGTAGCTTGGGCGGCCTCTGCTAGGCGGCGTCCTAGTAGCTTGGCTGCTCGGTAAGCTGTGGTTAGGGCAAACGGAGAGAGGGGGAAAGAGAAAGGGAAGAAGGAGAGGAGGTTATTTTTCCTGGAGACGAGCTTGAGAGCCCTAGGGCTGCTATCAGCTTCAAGATGCCGCAGGTCCAGACCCTGCTCAAGCGTCGCGCCTACTGTTCCATCGGGATCTAAATAAAAAGGAAGAAGATAAACAACAGGTTTCCGACCCACCTAAATGGAAATTAAATTTGAAAAATTGCATTTCAGTCCAGGATTCTTAAAATTGCTATAACTATGGCCTCGGGGTCCAAATTGGATGATTTCTTTTGCATCCTTTCAAGCACAAACTTCTCTACCTATCAAGGCATGAAAACATACTGATTAGACTGTTTCACTGGATCAAAGCTCTAATTGCATCTGTGATTACTTGATTCAACTTAATGAACTTAATAATCAACATTGCTATCATCATCAATTATCTCATATGAGTAAATCTCAACTATTGATTCATGACATAGCTTATCTTGATTAACCATGCTATTTAATAATATACTCAACACTAATCAAGGTGTTTCATGCTAATTGAGGTATTTACTGGCTAACCTCAATGTGGGTCATAACAATCTCCTTCCCTTATAAGAATTTCGTCTCGAAATTCCTAAAAGAGAAAAAGAAACTTGTTACGCCTATCTGACCCAAAACTCCCACGTGACATCCTCTAGGTTGTGGTTTCTCCACAAAACCTTCACTAACGGTATCTCGATTCTTGAGCTCCTTGATTTCTCCGATCAACTATCTGTATTGGTCCCTCAACATAGGACACATCAGGTTTGAGCTGTACAGGTTCTGGGTCCACTATCTCCTCTGGACCAGGGTAACACTTCTTCAACATCGATACATGAAACACGTCATGTAAATTGGGCAACTCGGATGGCAAATCCAACTTATGGGCTACAGGTCCAATCCTCTCAATGATAGGATATGGGCCCATAAACCTAAGAGTCAGTTTGCCTCCCTTATCAAACCTCAATACTCCTTTCCATGGTGGAACTTTCAGATACACGTCATCACCAACTTGAAACTCAAGAGGTTAATGCCTCTTCTCCGCATAACTCTTCTGCCTATCATGTGTAGCTTTCAACTACTCTCTGCATGTCCTCAAGAGTCTGAGTGGTCTTCTCAGACTGACCATCTGTTTGTGGGTGATAAGTTGTACTGAATCTTAATTTTTATGCCCAAAGCACAAAGCAACTGATTCCAAAACCTGGATGTGAGCTTAGGATCTCTATCTGATATAATTGAAACTGCAATACCATGCAACCTGACTATCTCATCCATATATATCTTAACCAACTTTGGGACATCAAAGGTTGACTTAATATGAAGATAGTGAGCAGACTTAATTAGTCTATCCACCATCACTCATATCGAGTCACAACCTCTAGGTGTCCTGGGCAAACCTATCACAAAATCTATTGTGATATGTTCCCATTTTTATTCTGGTGTAAGAAAAGATTGCAAGGTACCTGTAGGTTTCTGGTGCTCATCCTTAACCATCTGACACACTCTGCACTTAACCACATACTCAGCTACATCCCTCTTCATACCAGGTCACCAGTACAACTCCTTGAGATTCATGTACATCTTAGTGTTGCCCGGATGCATAGCATACATCGATGCATGTGCCTCCTCAAGAATCTTTTCTTTCAAATCACTGTCTCGAGATACACACAACCTGTCATGGTAAAACAATACACCATCATCTGAAAACCTGAACTCTGGTCTCTTTCCCTTTGTCATATTATGCATGATTTGGTGTAACTCACTGTCACCCTGCTGTAGTTTCTTGATCTGATCATAAAAAGTAGGCTTGACTTACATCTTTGCAATCAAACCACTCTGTTCTGTTACCCCTAAGTGTAAGTTCAACTTTCGCATTTCTACTAGCATGTCTCTCTCGAAACATGCCATAGAGAATGCATCAACTGTTGAACTTAACTTTATGCTCAAAGCATCTGCTACCACATTCGTATTTCCAGGGTGATAATCTATCGTCATATCATAAAGATAGTGACATCATGTTTTAAGAGCATGAACTACAGCAGATAACTTCAAATCATGTATTAGGTAATACTCCTCATTCTATGCTACTTCTTGTTATTACTGTAAGAATTTATTTTATAACACACTTCACTTATATTATATTTCTTCTCTTGTTCAAAACACATTTGTTACATTTCAAAATTATATCTCACTCTTTCTCCAAGTCATTTTCATATGGTTTATCTATCTTTCAGATTAGCTACCTTTAAACCCTGGATTTTATTAATGCTAGCTTACCTTTCATAGTGCAAATCTCATGATTTTGTTTTATAGAGATGCTAGTATTCAAGTTCAAATCACTAGCGACATCCCTTGAACTACTTCAACTCTAAACATTCTAGGGTTTGGTTCTTATCAGTAACGTAGCATTATTGTGATGCGATTTTGCTTCCTTAGTTTGAAATCAAACTTTAGATCTCATAAGTTTTACTCAAGTCTTCCTTATCTTATCACTGGAATTTCCTTCCTCTTACTTGAACATCCAGATAAGTTACATTCTCAATTTACCTTGCTAGGGTTTCATCATCATATTGTGTGTCATTGTTTCATTCACTTAGACGTCTCTACCATGGTAGCTATGTATCATATATGATGCATTCATTTTCAAAATTACGCATTTACTGTTTATTTTTTTTTTGGAACTAGTTTGTTAGTCCATAGAGACTTAGAATCCAAAGGTAGTATGAATGAATGTATTCGACTTTATAATAAAGATATACATTCCATACTCTCAATTATGTCATGCAATCTTCATTCTTTAATCAAGGTCATCATTTCTATCATTTCTCTTGATTCAACTAAATTTCTTATCCTGGTCTTATGATTTACATAAGGCTCTTTATTTCTATATACTTATTGTATACTTAACTCTTTTCTTCTATTTTCCATTTGCTTTGAAGTACATAAAAATATTTTACTTTATTACATAATCCATTCCATAGTTGATTCTTACTATCTTAGCCCTTACATACTTTTCTCATATCTTTTCCATATTCTCACATTTAGAGTTCATATAACACTAATCATTAAACTTAATCTGAACCGTATATCATGTTCCTTTATTTCCAATTAAGGATTGCTCATACGAGACTCCAACGTTGAGCCTCCGATATCAGTTCCAAGATATTCTTAGCTATTCTAATCTTTCCCATATGTTTCAACATCTTCGTGTATGTACATTTTTACTATGATATGTCCGATTTATCCAGAGTCTATTCTTATTATACTATTTATAGGAGTTGTTAGATCCCAGTAACACATCTTGTCATCCGGACCAGGCCGAACCTGCAGTCCTGAAGCCAAGAGCTACTCAGGATTAACCAACTCCTATTAATCTCAAACATGTGGAAAGAATATCCACTTAGGGCAAACTCATTTAAACATAACTTCTAGTATACTTAATACAAATAATATAAATAATAACTAAATCACTTCATGATACACAACAATAAAAAAGAATCATATTTATTCTACAAACTAAAAATCTAAATCCATACATATAAAGAGCATTTCTAATGATTTCCAATCAAATAAGCAATATGAAGCAAGAGTTGCATCGCATCCTATGTTTAATCTCTTACTCCTACATAAATTTCCAGTTTCTTAACCCTAAGATTTCTAGGGTTTCTCTCTAGCCTATCCTTCCTCTGCATACCTGGCCAGGGCATCCAGAGAAGAATAGACAGAGTAGCTTGATACTGGTCAATCTAAGTATTCAGACACCTGGCCAGGGTATCTAAACACTCAGACCTCCCAGAGCTAAAGACACATCATTTCTTATCCATCTTAATTATAATACTATCTTTTAATCCTAATGATCCCTGATAACTCAGCTTAAACTCTCAACTTGATTCTCATGACCACGTCCTCTTCCTCTCATCTGCAATAGTATAACATAATACTTCCTATTAGAAAATTGCAGTTAGAAGGAAGACACTTAAGTCCTAATCCTATTGGTCTCTTATCGTCCCCTGACCTTGACTTAGAGTATTCATATACTCAACATATGCTCTGATACCAAGATGTCACACCCCGATTTCACACTAACCACTAATCACGAGATTAGGGTGCGACGGAGGGATTATCACATAAACAAATCACTGAGAACTTTTTCTTTTTAAAACCTCATAATGATATCCGGATTATTGCTGTAAACTAAAACATAATAAACTATTGTAGAAGCATTTCAATTAAACTGGCTCGAAAACATAAACAGAGTTTACAACATGTAACATTGTTTAACAGAAAGTAAAACATAACAGTTAATTTACATCTTTTACTCATTCTCCATACATACTCTCTCTCACCCACACCATGTCCCAAGGACCGAGGGGAAAGGATTAAGAGACCTCTAACTAAACTAACTACATATACCTTCTACTGCCAAAAACTAGGATGGAAAGATCCTTCCGATTCTTGTTGCTGATGTTGACCTAAAAATGTTTGAGTAGAGGGGTGAGCCTACTCGCTCAGTGAATAGCATTTCATTTAACTATCACTAAACTACTCGTCAAGTTTATTATTCAGATTAATATACAAGAAATACTACACTGAGCAGTTCTAAAACAATATAATTGAAATAACAAAGAATGTAAATATTGCATCCAAAGAATAACTACTAGAAGACTATGCTCCAGTCTTCCTTAACTCTTTCATTTATAAGGAACTCTGTGAACCTATATGATCATATTTTATCTTATGCCCTGATCTATGCAGTTTACTCTGCATAGAGACTCGCAGTGCACTACGGCCACACCGTACAAGACTTAGCGACACACCCGGGAAATGCTAAGTCTGACTGCCAGCCCTGTTCTGCTACAGGACCACAGGCTCTCCGACCTCAATGCACTAACTCTGATTGCTCTAGACTCCTCCTCTAACCTGAGTACACAGGCGGAGAGTCTCACTGGGTTACCACCGTGACTCCGCACGGATTAATGTTGAATAACCCCTATTTTCTCGAGTGCCACCGTGACTCCGCACGGATTATTGTTGGACACTGCCTCTCTGTCCTCATGACACCGTGACTCCGCACGGTTATTGTTGCAACACGAGTTTCACCCCTAAGAAGCAGACCTCTCAAAGGGGTTCTATGGTGTTCATGGCACCTAAGTCTAACATTAACATTATAGGTACATTTTAAACAGAAATCATAACTCATTTAACATTTCTCACAAGGCTCACACGGCCTGCCATATCATATCATAAGAAACATCATAACTCATGTATTCAACATATATCATGTCTCAGTAACATCCCTTTCTAGGGCATGTCATATCTCATCACCTGCAATTTACGAGATATGTATTGAAAATAAGAAGCCCTGCAGTATGTAGATATCAACTCAGAGAGAACAAGCATATAAAGTTAAATGCACTAGAAACATACAATTCAACAGTTAAGTATCACCACATCTCATATCGAGACCATTCATATTACCATAACATGATTCATTGAACACCCTATCCTTAGGGTTTCAGTTACCTCATTCACTTATCACATGGAAACACCCTATCCTTATATCGTGCATGCAGGCAGATTTAAAATTCATAAATATCCCAAACTCAAGTCAATTTGTCACATGCATATTGAATTCATTCAATTGTACATCTTAGTGCACTGCTAAGAGAAATTTACTTCACATATGAGAATTCATACGAAACATTTGTCAATTCTCTGAAATTCTCGAAAAACGTGCACATTAACCCTAATCCTAGTTTGTGCATCACTTAACTCAATTAAGAGTTAATTACATCTCACAATACAATTTAATAACAATACTTGAGAATTTCTGGAAATATTTCAGAGAAATGTGCCATTTCATGTAAATATCAATTTACACATATTAACGTCAAAAGATATATGCAATTAGGGTTTTCATGCATATTTTATTTATTCATATCAACTTTGAAATCGTACATCTGATAATTTATCAGAAATCTTCATTGTCTGGGTTCATACCCAAATCATACCATTTTCAGACATGAATTTCTAATTTCAACATTCAAATGAGCAATTTAGGTTCCAATGAACCATATAAATCTACTGATTCAGTCCATACTGTTCAAATGCTAAATTTAATCATATAACAGTGTCTAGAAGCATTTTATGAACTAAAAAGGTCGGGCGACGCCAAACGCTGCCCGACGCCTGATAACGCCTGTTATCAGCGTAATTCGCGCACAAAACAGAAAATATTCAAACGCCTGAGTTTATTAATGATAAATAAATGAAACCCTACTCACTTTGATTTGGACTATCCGGATTCATCCGGGGATGCGTT
The DNA here is from genome assembly GCA_963693085.1 of Alisma plantago-aquatica. NCBI lineage: Eukaryota > Viridiplantae > Streptophyta > Magnoliopsida > Alismatales > Alismataceae > Alisma > Alisma plantago-aquatica. The sequence goes on along the minus strand of OY856411.1, from coordinate 1,204,493,298 downwards.
CAGGGTCTGATTCCAGGAGAAATTTGATCGTCTTCTTCCTTTGATTTATTAGCTTACTGTTCCTGCAACTCGACAGTAGAATGGCTTCTTCATGCACAAATCTGAAATTGGCTCAATCCAAAGCTATATCTTAGGCTAAGGTTGTGGATTTCTCATCTAGGATCTTGACCAAGCACAAGGGCATCATCTCCTTGGCAAAAGCCATGCCATAGAGTTCTAATTCAAACCTGTTTACAGAACAAACACCTCTACGATTACTGACAAATTGAAAAGGAGAACTGTGCTTAATACTTGGCACATCTATAGCTGCAAAGTCGAATCCATGGCCATGAATAGGAGGTAGGAAGTACCTTCCCGGAGTTTCAAATCAGCCAACAAACTCCTCCTTGGTCGTGCGCCGCGCAGCAGTAGCTGCAGGTCGACCGATGTTCAGCCAGCTAGGGCTCAGGGTGGTTAAACCATGGCTAGGCTCCGGATCCGGGCTAGGGCTCCTTGGTCGACCTCGGCGCCGAAGTTTGGAGGGGCTGGCCGCACCAAAGGTCCCTCTGGCCGGCGGCTTGCTGCACCAGCAGCTTGGGCGGCCTCTGCTAGGCGGCGTCCTAGCAGCTTGGCTGCTCGGTAGGCTGTGGCTAGCGCAAACGGAGAGAGGGGGAAAGAGAAAGGGAAGAAGGAGAGGAGGCGATTTTTCCTGGAGACGAGCTTGAGAGCCCTAGGGCTTCTATCAACTTCAAGATGCCGCAGGTCCAGACCCTGCTCAAGCGTCGTGCCTACTGTTCCATCGAGATCTAAATAAAAAGGAAGAAGATAAACAACAGGTTGCCGACCCACCTAAATGGAAATTAAATTGGAAAAATTGCATTTTAGTCCAGGATTCTTAAAATTGCCATAACTATGGCCTCGGGGGTCCAAATTGGATGATTTCTTTTGCATCCTTTCAAGCACAAACTTCTCTACCTACTCAAGGCATGAAAACATACTGATTAGACTGTTTCACTGGATCAAAGCTCTAATTGCATCTGTGATTACTTGATTCAACTTAATGAACTTAATAATCAACATTGCTATCATCATCAATTATCTCATATGAGTAAATCTCAACTATTGATTCATGACATAGCTTATCTTGATTAACCATGCTATTTAATAATATACTCAACACTAATCAAGGTGTTTCATGCTAATTGAGGTATTTACTGGCTAACCTCAACGTGGGTCATAACAGCTAGCATGGTTTGTTTTGATTGCAACATTTGTCTTATCAATGATAGTTCATCTGTTAGTGGAGGTGGATTATTCTTTTGTCGATTTTTTTGATATTGTTGTGGTTGCTGTTGCTGAGGTGCAGGTAATTGGGGTTGTTGACTTTGTGGTTATTGCAGTTGAGGTTGCTGCAATTATGGGTGCAATAGCTGATTAGTGTATTGGTAGTACGCATAAGGGTTTCTTGGTTGTGCGAATCCTTGCAATCCTCCTCTAAAGTTTCCCTGGTTTCGATAATAGTTGTTCTAGAAACCTGGTGGCGATCTATTGAAAACTCCTCCTTGGGTCTGGTGCTATGGTTTGGCAGTCCCTGTAGGATTCCCATACTGAAACCCAGGATGGTTTCTTGGTTGATTTGGGTTATAATAAGCTTGTCTTGTTATAGTGTGGATGGAATTGACTTGCTCCGGTAACAGATCCTCAGGATGTTCGATGATCGGTTCATACTGCAGCTGCGGTGTCTGCATGTCCATCATCACATTGTATAGGAGACCACATGATAATGTGGTATGATCGGATGCATGACATGCCTCACAAGTCGCGGTAGCTGCCTTGACCTATTGGGGGTTCTTATTTTCTCTGAGTGTCATTTCAAGGACTTGTTGCTTGTGAGCTATAGTTTTTAGGGCTTCGGCGATGGCTTTCATTTCCATTGATTCTTCAGCTTTACAAACTTTTAGAATTCCCCCATTGGATGGCCTTCCCCAATTAGATTGGTTCTTGGCTCCAAGTGTAACAATCCTCCAGGAATATTCATAGTTCTTTCGCATGAAATTCCTCCCAGATGAGAAATCCAAAAATTTCTTAATGTCATCATTTACTCCTCTATAGAATGTTTCTATCAGCTGATTTTGGGAGATTCCATGATGCGGGCATTTCCTCAAAAGTTCCTTGAATGTTTCCCATGATTCTGCCAGTGATTCCCCTGGGAGTTGAGAAAAGTGATTAATTTGTCCCATAATCTCATAAGTCAACAAAGGTGGAAAGAACTTCTCTAGAAATGTTTCTTCCAAAGGAGCCCAAGTGGTGAAAAAGGTGTAGCATGATTGGGTCGAAAGGAACTCTGACATGTGGAACTAGCAACCAAAGAGACTTGAAAATCTTCAGGTGATCCATGCAGTCATCCTCAGCACTTCCAGAGAACAAAATGCCTTGCATGATCTAAATCCACTGTGTGCGTATCTCGAAGTTAGGAATGTTAATGAGCGGGGGCCTAATAGGGTGATTATCTTCAAAGTTCTTAGGAACAACATAATCCCAAAGTTGCTTGTTTCTCAACACTATCTAAGCAGCAACTATGGCTGCTTCATTCTCAGCTTGAATGCGAGCCTGTTCTTCAGCTCGAACCTCAGCTTGAATCTGAGCACGTGTGTCAGCAATAAGTTGTGCTGTTTGAGCTGCTATGGCCGCATTGACTCTTTCCATAACCAAGGAAGCTTGGCACTATTCGTCAACCATTTGTTTGACTCATTGGCGGTTGAGTCAGATACGTCGGTGGAAGCTTCGTTCTACCTCAGAGTCATACTCTGGTTTAGGGGAGAATCAGATGTTATGCAAATGTTGCATACACGTTTTCTACCTGAGTAGAACAAGAAACACACTTTAGATAATGCGGAGAAATGATGAAATCAAGATGATATGAATTATTGTCAAAGAAAAGTGTAAAATCCTAATCAACTAGTAAGTTAACAAGTAAAATTAAAACGTTTCATTATCCCCAGCAACAACACCAATTTTTGATGGAGCCTCCACTTACGTGGAGTTGCATGCACCACTAAATATCCTAGAGATAGTAAGTCTCTATGTTTAGCCGTGCATGTGCTATAATAAGATCTCCACCATCGTATGCTGAGTTACATGGATGTCTTATCATAGTATAGTTAAGGGTCAAATCCATGAGACAACAATCTTGTTAAGAGTTTAACAAGATGGAAAACGTAATAATTCTACTTATCTACTTAAAAGTTGATATTTAGATCGAAGAGTTGATTTGATGATTAAACTAAAGTGCAAAGTAAAGTAAATGGCAGAAAAGTAAATTTGAGGTTGTAAACGATATTTGGGAAACCACTAGAATCTGATTGAGTTTCACCACCACTATGCATGGATCCAAACATACATCATAATAACATAGCTTGCAAAGAAAAGGGTCTAAACAGTTAGTATCTTTGTAGACTTAGTTTCCTTTCGGATAACTAACTATGAGAAACGTGGGAGCATTGCAATGCCAGCCATCCCCAAATGAATGGTCGCTTACTTTGCATCACAACTCATACAACGTGTGTTCTTGGACCTGTCAGGGTTGTATTTTCATATGTCATCTGATTCCATTTCGTAGCATGAAAGTACAATGATGGAGGTGAGTTTACTCCACTCCTTGAGAAATGCTCCTAGATACCGAACCAAACATATGGTGACTACATACATCTAGAACCAACAAGCAGTCGATATTCGAATCTAAAAGTACAAACATAGAGAATTTGCACTAACAGATAATAGATAACACAAGTTGGTGATCAAGCAACTAGCATTCATTAAACGATTGATGTTGAACTGAAAAGATAGTATTTTTCTATTGCAAAATCATGAATTACAATGTATGAAATGAAAACATGGGTAGAGGGGCTACTCCCTGCACCCTAGTGTATGGGACTACTTGCTCATGGCAAGAACAAAGAAGGAGGAGGGAAGAGAGAAAGAGAGCATCATCTCCACATAGGAGGGAGCGAGGTCGACCCCTTGGAGTAGAGAACAACTACCTTCACACCACGTGGTTGACTTGATGAAGACTTCATCACTTCCCACCTTCTATGTCGATGAGAGAGAAAGCAGCTTGAGGATGAAGTGTGGATCTTTGACCGACAACCTTGGAGCGGAGGATGGAGGATGAAACAACTCTGGAATGGTTGGGGCAGCCTTTGGGCGTCCAAGAATTCGATACTTTGCGAATACCCCTTGGGTCCTATTTATAGGCTTTGAGTGAATCTTGAACGGTTTGAGTTATGTAGGTCCAAATGGTCGTGGAGACCGTTTGGACTCTTTCAGTTTGGATACCGTTTAGACTCTCTCGGTTTGGAGACTGTTTGAGTCCTCACGGTTTGGAGACCGTTTGCAATCATATGGCCTTGGGACCGTTTGGCTTTGTGCGGTCTCAGGACCATTTGGCTTTCACACGGTCTCGGGACCATTTGACTTTATGCGATCTCGGGACCATTTGGCTTTCACACGGTCTAGGGACCGTTTGGCTTCATGCGGTCTCGGGACCATTTGGCTTTCACACGGTCTTGAGACCATTTGGCTTCATGTGATCTTGGGACCGTTTGGCTTTTATTCGGTCTCAGGACCGGTTGGTCTTCATACAGTCTTGGAACCGTATGGCTTCCCATGGTCTTTGGACCGTTTGTCTTCCATTCGGTCTTGGGACCGTTTGGAGTTTTTGTAAACTTTTTGTGTTTTTTCTGTAAGAAGAAAAGGAGAAAAGTTAGTCTAATGGTATATTCACAATAGAGTGGAAAGTTAAAGATTCTATCTAATTTAAATATACTTATAGATTTTAAGATTTTTCCAATAAAACTACTTCTTTGTTAACATTTATTCAATTCGGTGTCTTAATATACCTACTTACCTTGATATGTGTATCATCAAAACATTTGAAATATCTTACACTGTGTGGGTCACGATTACGTATTGTTTTCATATATTGATCATTTAGACTCATTGACACTTATACCAGACTATAACTTATATTAGAATACTAAAATTACTATTTATATACAATGTTGAGACTAGTCCACAAGAACTATACCTACTTATGTTGATATGTATATCATCAAAACATTTGAAATATCTCACATCATGTGTGTCAAGGTTACATATTCTTTTCATATATTCATCAATCAGACTCATTGACACTTATAACAGACTATAACTTATATTAGAATACTAAATCTACTATTTATGTATAATGTTGAGACTAGTCCACCAAGAACTAGCATTTTGGTATAAGTAAGCACTATTTGTAAAATATACTCACCATGATTCATGTGACTAGGTTGGTCTTTAGTGATATGAATCTCTCGACACTTCATGGCCTATTGTAACACCCAGATTTTCATAACACATGAGCGGAAGCAATAATTTTTTTTTTTCATCTGGGGTATCACAAACATGACTATCATTGCAATGAAAGTAAATGAAACACTTTGCATTTAACAAAACTGATTCATACATAGTTTTGACAAAGGAAACAAGTCATCTAATATACTGTGATAACAAGACTATGCATAAAAGAAGATGTCTAAACTTTGGATCGTCTCGGTAGATGGAACCCCACTAGGCAAGCTTGAAAACCTGCTACACCTTTTCTTATGCTTTAAATCCTCTGCTGCTCCAAACCCTACGGACATCGCGTCCCCAGCCATGCATAGGGAAAAACATTCATTAGAGTAAGTGGCATGAGTATTCTAAAATGTACATTACTGAAGGGCTAACAATGTTACAAAATATTCTTAGACATTATAAAACTGATAGCAAAAGTTGATTAAAATCTGAATACATAATATCTCTCGACTTCTATAACTCTTATCTTTCTACTCTATCTTTTCTGGAGACCTATATCATGGGTCTCATGACCTACGCCAAAGTGTCTAGGTCATACTTATCTCATCTGAATTCCTCTCATCACACTCATGGATGAGATTACATACATGCTCTAATCTAAAGTATCTTTTACTTACGATTTTTATCTATTTGTGGCCACCATTATACAATAAGTCCTCCTCTGTGACACCGAAGTGTCCTCTATGGTGCAACGCACCCTCTGTTGGCACAACGTGCCCTCTGTTGACACCGAAGTGTCCTCTATGGTGCAACGCACCCTCTGTTGGCATAACATGCCCTCTGTGACACCCGCAGTGTCTGGCACAACGCGCCCTCTGAATCATCCCGGGACTCTCTGGTGAGGACTTGTTATATAATGCATTATGTGAATGTTTCAAATTAATTATCTTACGTCTATCTTTACTAAATACTGAATCTAAACTTATCTGAAACTGAGTACTAAACATGTACTGAATTCTGAATCTGAATCTCTGCTCTTTAAAATCTGAACATAATCTATTATAGAATTTGGATATGTATCTCAAATTACAACATATTTGAGATTGGGTCTATAACGCATATCATGTACCTTTTATTCAAAATATGGCTACTCACACAGTGAGTAGTCTAAGTCTGAATCTAAATCTCTTATTCTTGAGTTCTAAACTGAATCTGTTATTGGATTTAATCATGTATCTCTTTATCTAGGTAAACTTTATTCTAAAACTCTGATTTGGTAAGATTACTTTATTATACCAATTATATCATACATGAGTCTAATGTCTTATGAGACAAGACCTGAAATGAGTATAGAAATACTAAATATACAAAAGTAAATTAAGTAATGTGTATAGCTAAAGTATGATTTCTGATTCTTGGCAAGATAACTCAGTCTCTGTTAAAACCTCATCAAAATCTGATCTTAATGGACTTAAGTCTTAAAATCATAACCATAGAATAGAAACCTTAGAAAATATTAAGTTGCATCTTAATCATAATCAATTTAATCTCATTAAGTTTGATCTCAAAACATTTGTATGAACTTAAATCTTAAACCTTAAGGTAGAAATCATAAAGATTCTCATCGTGCAACTCAATCATGACTTAATATCTCATAATTTGATAATATCATCACAAACTCATGTTACAACATCTTTAATGCCACTAGTACATTTATCCTAGAAATTGGGCCATGGTCTACCATGTGCAACAACCATATTCTAACATAATAATTAACTTTTAAACATCAACATTATTAAAGAATCTATTTTACTTCTTAATTCCTTAGATCACTACATATATAAGAAACCTTGATGACATGTTCCTATTTGAAATCTCAATACATGGTTACATCTATATTTAAGAGATATGATAGAACTATATTTTCTTATCCTTCTTATGAACTTAACTTCATGATCTAGAATCATTCCATGACACATCACTACTTAAGGTATTGAGCATATGAATTTCTACAATCATAAGCACATAAAATATTTCTTACATATTTAACTCAGAATGTAGGACATGAAGGTCTTATCTAAGAAGCATGTAAATGTACTTGATTTGATAAACGTAAATACTCATGGGCATGAACCACTTACCTCTTGTGATGATGATGTCCTTAACTTAGTCTTGATTTCTTGTTCCAAATCTTAATCACCTGGATATAATCAAAGTTTTATAAGTCCAAGTACATGTTCCCTCTTTCTATTTCTCAATCTCAAAACCCCATCCTCCTAATTATATATACCAACTTAGGGTTCTTATTTAGACTAAACATAACTTTAATCTGAAATCACTATAAAATATTGGTGTTGAAATAAAATAAACTCTTATTATGTAGTTACTATAATATTTATACTCAACATAAATCGTCTTATGCACTAATATGAACATATACTTCATATAGTGAGAATACTTACCAAACATAGTCACATATTAGAAAACTTACTGACTTGGTTAAGAAATCAAAATATAATACCAGCATGCTAATTATATTAGACCTAATTAGCCATACATATACCACTTATTGTCAAGATAATCATCTATTACCCTCACATAATGGTCACTCGGGTCCAAATCTTAATACAAATATGATAACACAATAAAATCCATCAAATCTCTAGAAGAGTAATCACACAGTGTAGTAAGATCATGTATAAAATATTAGGTCATCTAAAAAAAATCATATCATGGGTGAAATACCCAAAATACCCTTATTAGGGTTTATATCAAAAACATCAATAAAACTTCATATATGAAAGATCAGGGTCTGAATTAATGTTAAACATATCAAAATATACATTCCATAAAATTTGTATGAATTTCTAAATTCGTTTGCTATTTTTAATTGACCAAACATCAAAATCATATAGTTTTGAATACACTATTTTTAATAAATAACAAATATCAAAATCATAATCTGGAAGTATTTTTATGTGATAGTACTCATCATGAGATTTCCACAGGTATCTTGTTTGATAAAATCCGACTTTCCAAGCTCAAGATATGAATTTTTGAATATACCTGAAGTTGAATTGATCACAGTCGTTGGTTTGCAAATCTAAGGACTGGGGCGAGCGGCCCCCTATTTCCCTTGCTTCCTGAGTCACGGATGGAGAAAGGGGATTGCGCCTCCCCTGTTTCTCGTCAAAAATAGAGCACCTCTGAATAGAGCTCCTCGGACGACCGCAAGTCAGCTAGACAGACTACTGCTTCGCGATCTGGGGCCTCCTCCTAGTCCGGCACAGACTCCATGGCATGGGCGGCGCCATCGTTGATCATGAGCAGACCAAAATAGGAAACCCTTAGCCTCCTTTGTACTGTCGCCGCCATGGCTCCCCTTTGCCATATCTTCCTTGATCTCCTTCTCTAACCCTCCGTTTCCAGTCGAATCTTAGCCATAGCTTCGGCTAACCCTAGGCTTTCCAGATCCATGGTTAATATAGAAAACTGGAGTCCGGATCGTTTGGGGGATCATCTCCTTGGCGGACTCTGTTCGGGTCCTTTCTAACGGAGGCGGCGCTCTCCAGTCTGTGTTGGGCTGGAGTGGCCCCTTTTTTTATTATTTTGTTTTTCTTCTTCTTTTGATAAAAGTCCAAAACAAAGAAATATTTATATAGCCCATCATATAGCTCGGTCTGACTTCAAATTTTGGAGTAAATACTATATAATCATCAACTTCACATAAAGCAATATTTTAAGTAAAAACTAGTTGTACAAACACTCCAAACATGTCTTTTAAATAAAAACATTATAATTACTAATTTAATTACCTAGGCCACTATATACATCAAAATCATCTAAATTTTCTCCCACCATCTTATATTCTAATTATACATCTACTAAAAATATTATCAACACTTATTATGAGGGCTACATGCTATATTCCCAATTTTGTAATTTAAGGACCCACATGTGAATCTTATTTGGCTCAATCATGATTGAATAAGGTTCTAGGGCCCCCAGGTCGTTCCCTTGTCTTTCAAAAGGTCCAATATCTATTCTTGATTATATAACTAAGACATTAATCAATATTCACTCAATGAAAGTTTTTATATGATATATTAGATCAACATTACTTTACTTCCTTAATGATGAGACCTAAGTTGGTCTAAAGCTCAAGCCAATAACTCAAGTCTTTATATTATATATGTTTGTCACATTATTATTCACAAGAATAGTTCATTCATATTCATCTACACCTAACTACAATCATACACATTAAAGCCATTATGTCAGTCTTGGTTGACCATATGGCTTGTATTACACACTTTGTAAATTTAATTACAAACCTAGCCATGATTATGGTCATTACGTCCCTTGGCATGCCTTTACTTAGAAAACCCCACATTAAAGGGTTACATTAGCTATGAGATTGAGGATGTTACAATTCTACCCACCTTAAAATAAATTTCGTCCTCGAAATTTCTCTAGGCTACTACCCACCTTAGGGTTCTGCTTACCTCTTGATTTATTGATGATTAACATATGAAAGTACACTTATGTTCAAAATTTTGCATGAAGAGAGATATTTAATGTATTTCATAAAATATTTATGTGAGCATTATCTATTACCTTGGTCTACTTCTCAACTCATACTTAGGGTTTGTAAAACTAAACTTGGATTTATACTTAGGGCATCCATCTCAACCTTGTCATGACTTTCTAACATTAGTTGTACATGACTATCTAATCTAAGGTCCTTCAGGTAACTCCTACATTCCTAGATATGTGGTGATCAGGCACATACCCATAGATGTGGGATTTTGACATACTATCCCTCACTAACCCACTAACACATGTGTCCCATACCACATGGGCTAGTAAGAAAGGAGAGATGCATGAAAGTCTAGTGCTTATGAAATTCCTTTTCAATTCTCAATTGGCTGGCCATAACCCTTGAGAATGGAGAAGAAACATCATTAGCTAGGTTTATGTTGCTAATTTAGATCTAAACAAGGATGACTTCTACCTCAAAGATACCTATCCATTCTAGGGTTAAGACCCATAATCACTCTAGGTTATGGTATTCTTCTTATAGTATCTATTCCTAAACCCTAATCTTACTACTTCACTCTAGGGTGACTATGAGAATCATGTTTGCCTAGTGGCCATTTACCAAATTGCTCTGATACCATATTGTAACACCCAGATTTTCATAACACATGAGCGGAAGCAATAAATTTTCTTTTTCATCTGGGGTATCACAAACATGACTATCATTGCAATGAAAGTAAATGAAACACTTTGCATTTAACAAAACTGATTCATACATAGTTTTGACAAAGGAAACAAGTCATCTAATATACTGTGATAACAAGACTATGCATAAAAGAAGATGTCTAAACTCTGGATCGTCTCGGTAGATGGCACCCCACTAGGCAAGCTTGAAAACCTGCTACACCTTTTCTTATGCTTTAAATCCTCTGCTGCTCCAAACCCTACGGACATCGCGTCCCAGCCATGCATTGGGAAAAATAGTCGTTAGAGTAAGTGACATGAGTATTCTAAAATGTACATTACTGAAGGGCTAACAATGTTACAAAATATTCTTAGACATTATAAAACTGATAGCAAAAGTTGATTAAAATATGAATACATAATATCTCTCGACTTCTATAACTCTTATCTTTCTACTCTATCTTTTTTGGAGACCTATATCATGGGTCTCATGACCTACGCCAAAGTGTCTAGGTCATACTTATCTCATCTGAATTCCTCTCATCACACTCATGGATGAGATTACATACATGCTCTAATCTAAAGTATCTTTTACTTACAATTTTTATCTATTTGTGGCCACCATTATACAATAAGTCCTCCTCTGTGACACCGAAGTGTCCTCTATGGTGCAACGCATCCTCTGTTGGCACAACGTGCCCTCTGTTGACACCGAAGTGTCCTCTATGGTGCAACGCACCCTCTGTTGGCATAACATGCCCTCTGTGACACCCGCAGTGTCTGGCGCAACGCGCCCTCTGAATCGTCCCGGGACTCTCTGGTGAGGACTTATTATATAATGCATTATGTGAATGTTTCAAATTAATTATCTTACGTCTATCTTTACTAAATACTGAATCTGAACTTATCTGAAACTGAGTACTAAACATGTACTGAATTCTGAATCTGAATCTCTGCTCTTTAAAATCTGAACATAATCTATTATAGAATTTGGATATGTATCTCAAATTACAACATATTTGAGATTGGGTCTATAACGCATATCATGTACCTTTTATTCAAAATATGGCTACTCACACAGTGAGTAGTCTAAGTCTGAATCTAAATCTCTTATTCTTGAGTTCTAAACTGAATCTGTTATTGGATTTAATCATGTATCTCTTTATCTAGGTAAACTTTATTCTAAAACTCTGATTTGGTAAGATTACTTTATTATACCAATTATATCATACATGAGTCTAATGTCTTATGAGACAAGACCTGAAATGAGTATAGAAATACTAAATATACAAAAGTAAATTAAGTAATGTGTATAGCTAAAGTATGATTTCTGATTCTTGGCAAGATAACTCAGTCTCTGTTAAAACCTCATCAAAATCTGATCTTAATGGACTTAAGTCTTAAAATCATAACCATAGAATAGAAACCTTAGAAAATATTAAGTTGCATCTTAATCATAATCAATTTAATCTCATTAAGTTTGATCTCAAAACATTTGTATGAACTTAAATCTTAAACCTTAAGGTAGAAATCATAAAGATTCTCATCGTGCAACTCAATCATGACTTAATATCTCATAATTTGATAATATCATCACAAACTCATGTTACAACATCTTTAATGCCACTAGTACATTTATCCTAGAAATTGGGCCATGGTCTACCATGTGAAACAACCATATTCTCACATAATAATTAACTTTTAAACATCAACCTTATTAAAGAATCTATTTTACTTCTTAATTCCTTAGATCACTACATATATAAGAAACCTTGATGACATGTTCCTATTTGAAATCTCAATACATGGTTACATCTATATTTAAGAGATATGATAGAACTATATTTTCTTATCCTTCTTATGAACTTAACTTCATGATCTAGAATCATTCCATGACACATCACTACTTAAGGTATTGAGCATATGAATTTCTACAATCATAAGCACATAAAATATTTCTTACATATTTAACTCAGAATGTAGGACATGAAGGTCTTATCTAAGAAGCATGTAAATGTACTTGATTTGATAAACATAAATACTCATGGGCATGAACCACTTACCTCTTGTGATGATGATGCCCTTAACTTAGTCTTGATTTCTTGTTCCAAATCTTAATCACCTGGATATAATCAAAGTTTTATAAGGCCAAGTACATGTTCCCTCTTTCTATTTCTAAATCTCAAAACCCCATCCTCCTAATTATATATACCAACTTAGGGTTCTTATTTAGACTAAACATAACTTTAATCTGAAATCACTATAAAATATTGGTGTTGAAATAAAATAAACTCTTATTATGTAGTTACTATAATATTTATACTCAACATAAATCGTCTTATGCACTAATATGAACATATACTTCATATAGTGAGAATACTTACCAAACATAGTCACATATTAGAAAACTTACTGACTTGGTTAGGAAATCAAAATATAATACCAGCATGCTAATTATATTAGACCTAATTAGCCATACATATACCACTTATTGTCAAGATAATCATCTATTACCCTCACATAATGGTCACTCAGGTCCAAATCTTAATACAAATATGATAACATAAGAAAATCCATCAAATCTCTAGAAGAGTAATCACACAGTTTAGTAAGATCATGTATAAAATATTAGGTCATCTAAAAAAAATCATATCATGGGTGAAATACCCAAAATACCCTTATTAGGGTTTATATCAAAAACATCAATAAAACTTCATATATGAAAGATCAGGGTCTGAATTAATGTTAAACATATCAAAATATACATTCCATAAAATTTGTATGAATTTATAAATTCGTTTGCTATTTTTAATTGACCAAACATCAAAATCATATAGTTTTGAATACACTATTTTTAATAAATAACAAATATTAAAATCATAATCTGGAAGTATTTATATGTGATAGTACTCATCATGAGCTTTCCACAGGTATCTTGTTTGATAAATCCAACTTTCCAAGCTCAAGATATGAATTTTTGAATATACCTGACGTTGAATTGATCACAGCCGTTGGTTTGCAAATCTAAGGACTGGGGCGAGCGGCCCCCTATTTCCCTTGCTTCCTGAGTCACGGACGGAGAAAGGGGATTGCGCCTCCCCTGTTTCTCATCAAAAATAGAGCACCTCCGAATAGAGCTCCTCAGACGACCGCAAGTCAGCTAGACAGACTACTGCTTCGCGATCTGGGGCCTCCTCCTAGTCCGGCACAGACTCCATGGCATGGGCGGCGCCATCGTTGATCATGAGCAGACCAAAATAGGAAACCCTTAGCCTCCATTGTACTGCCACTGCCATGGCTCCCCTTTGCCATATCTTCCTTGATCTCCTTCTCTAACCCTCCATTTCCAGTCGAATCTTAGCCATAGCTTCGGCTAACCCTAGGCTTTCCAGATCCATGGTTAATATAGAAAACTGGAGTCCGGATCATTTGGGGGATCATCTCCTTGGCGGACTCTATTCGGGTCTTTTCTAACAGAGGCGGCGCTCTCCGATCCGTGTTGGGCTGGAGTGGCCCCCTTTTTTTTTTTCTTCTTCTTTTGATAAAAGTCCAAAACAAAGAAATATTTATATAGCCCATCATATAGCTCGGTCTGACTTCAAATTTTGGAGTAAATACTATATAATTATCAACTTCACATAAAGCAATATTTTAAGTAAAAACTAGTTGTACAAACACTCCAAACATGTCTTTTAAATAAAAACATTATAATTACTAATTTAATTACCTAGGCCACTATATACATCAAAATCATCTAAATTTTCTCCCACCATCTTATATTCTAATTATACATCTACTAAAATTATTATCAACACTTATTATGAGGGCTACATGCTATATTCCCAATTTTGTAATTTAAGGACCCACATGTGAATCTTATTTGGCTCAATCATGATTGAATAAGGTTCTAGGGCCCCCATGTCATTCCCTTGTCTTTCAAAAGGTCCAATATCTATTCTTGATTATATAACTAAGACATTAATCAATATTCACTCAACGAAAGTTTTTATATGATATATTAGATCAACATTACTTTACTTCCTTAATGATGAGACCTAAGTTGGTCTAAAGCTCAAGCCAATAACTCAAGTCTTTATATTATATATTTTTGTCACATTATTATTCACAAGAATAGTCCATTCATATTCATCTACACCTAACTACAATCATACACATTAAAGCCATTATGTCAGTCTTGGTTGACCATATGGCTTGTATTACACACTTTGTAAATTTAATTACAAACCTAGCCATGATTATGGTCATTACGTCCCTTGGCATGCCTTTACTTAGAAAACCCCACATTAAAGGGTTACATTAGCTATGAGATTGAGGATGTTACACCTATAGATCTAAGACATGATTACAATAACATACATTTTGGTTTTGAGCTAGAACCAAAGTACTATTATTGGCACATTCTAGGTGCATTGATGTTAGTCTGTTGATTCTTAAGAAACAAGCCTATTTTTGTTGCATTCAAAACAATAGGGGTTTTAGGATTGTTACAATGTATTTTTATATGTTACAACCACCCTATTGAAATAAGTGCATCCCTACCTTGTAATTATATCCTCATCAGGATCCATGCTCACGTTGGGTTTGATGATGCAAACAACAAAAATTTATACTCATTGTTTGAAATTTAATGTAATAAACACAATAGGCCATGAATAGCCAACATTTTCCAAAATATATAATTAAGATTGATTATGAATAATTAGAAGTAGTGTGTTTTAAACTTATAGTAATATGGACCCTTAATAAAATTTGTACTTAGAAAATAGTCCATGACTACCAAAAAAACAACTAGAGGTATGAACCCTTATATTTAAACTACTAGGAGGAAAGAAACACAAATAATATATATAGCTATCCTATACCAATAAATTGATCATTGTAGAGTCACGTCTATGCTCATATTTTTATTTCCTATACACATGACTCTAATATGACTACATATTTTATTTTCTTTCTTTTTTTGCTACTTTGTCTTCTAGGTTTGGTACAATTCTCAATTTTAGTGCAATATTGTAGAGCATTGATAACCTAGTTTCTTGAGAGGTCTTCCACCTTCAGTAAACCAAGATAGTCAGATGCTATTTCATGTCTATGGATTCTTTTATGGTTGTATCATACCATCACTTATCATGTTATCCTGCTACTCATGTATCTAACTAATGATCTAGAATAGAGGCATAAAAATAGTCTAGTAAGTCTAGAATTACACTTGAATTAAGCATAAATGATGTTCTCTTGTATTTTTTTCAAAAACATGAAATATCACAATATCAACAATAAAACTTGACATGTACCTACGTTATAAGGTAAGTTGACAATATTAACAGCTTGAATCACATTCAAAAATTGATTACATCAACCATGTCATGCTTCATATTTTGATTTCCCTCAAGACAATAAGTCAACTAATATTAAGAAAAGATTTAGATGAAGACTTTTGTTGGTAAAGAAATTTTGGAGTTGGGAAGATAATTGTGACATTTTATCATGAAAATTAGAGAATAAAACCTCAAGAATCTTCAAATTTCAAACACTTTTTGATAGTTTATACACAATGAAATCCTCAAGCAATTTAAAGTGGTTTTTAACCTCAAGATACTCCAACTCAACCTACCATCTCAAAGATCAACAATCTCAAAAGTGGTTACTATTTTTTGAATCTTTCTACTATAATTGATGGATTTCCTAGAATGCAAGTAATGTCTCTCTTCAAATACCACTATTTTCCTTGAGCTTACCTATAACATTCTAGGTTTTTAGGCCTTCGGTAAACTTATCTTAAAATGAATGATTGGGCTACTCATATCACCAAGGTGCACCTTCTTTTCAGGGATCTGATCACTAAGAACTCTATCGTTTAGTATGCTAATCCCATAGTAAAACTAAGATGGGTGACCTATTGAGAAGTTGATATCAGGATGTGGATGAATGAGAACAAAGTGTGTAGTTAAGACTATTGTGGTCTCTGAGGCCAGTCATCATTCTTGAAACTCTACTAGAGCCTTGAAATGTCACACTGATCCTTACAAATGGCAAAAAGTAGGTTTCTCTCTAGTAGGTGGGGCTAACATGGGCATGCGACACTCCAATTTAAAGCTTTGTGGCAATGCGTGTTGGAAAGGGCTATCCAATTCAATAAATCCATCCTTGCACTGGTAGCATCAACGAATGTTGGAAAGAACTATCCAAGTTGATGGAGCCATCCTTGTGCATGTCACCATGAATGAGAGCTGGGTGTACATGAGTCATTATGGGTCCACAATGCAATAGGGAAGTGATCATGATTTCACATAGTCGAGGCTTGATGAGGATGTCAAGAGTCCAAGTAGAGGAGATTGAAACATATCAAATTTTGAGGCCTTGGATAAAATAATCTTAAATGGAATGATTAAATTACCTATATCATCAAGATGCACCTCCTTTTTAGGGATCTCTTCATTAAAAACTCTATGGTTGAGCTTGCTCAGCCCAGAGTAGCACTGGGATGGGTGACCTCTCAAGAAGTTGATCGGTTAAGCGTGCTCAGCCCAAAGTAGTACTAAGATGGTGACCTCTCAAGAAGTTGATCATGGACTATGAAAGAGTGAACACAAATTGCACAACTAAGGCTTGTTGTGGAATCTAGTCAGCATTCTTGTAACGTAATAGATCCTTGGGTGATGGGCCCTATCATTACACTACACTAGAAATTTCCTCTTACGATGCCCTTTTTTCTTAACTTTATTGGCTAAAACCCATCAATACATGTTAAAATGACAATCTTAGAATTGAAACCACCACCTAATTTAGAGGCAGAGATTTACTTAAGTGCACCAGAATCAACAATTTTTTTTTAAAACAATTCTCATATATTAGATGTTAATTTTGGTGGTTTTCAAAAAATTAACCATCACAAAAGGCGTATATTATACCTCGCAAAGTAGTGTTTCAAATTCTGTGTTTTATTTCATTAAATGATAGTAGGGTTTTGACTTGTAGTGATTTTGACCTAGATATATGCCATCACTCCCTTCTCCAGTTCTAGGAGTTGCACTTGCCTCTTCTAGAGCTGAATTTGTTGTCTCTTATACCACTAAAGTCACTACCTCTTCATCCTAAGTCATTGCCTTCCTTGATGTGATTTTCCTTCACTTGCTTCATTGTTATTTTCATTGTTGCCTCCACTACCTACTTTCTATTATCTCATTTGACTTCTAATTGTTGTCATCTCTTTGCCTTTGATTTGATTCCCAATTGTCTTTAAGGTGGTAATAATTTCTTGCTACAACATGTATTAATTGTCTCACAAAACCCTAAATCTAAAAACATTTTAATCTACATTCTATTTTTGAATATTTATTGAGAATGCAAGTATTATGTGTAGTATTCATATCCTTTTGAAAATGCAATTGATATTGAGTTAGATGATTTTTTTTCTAGGATTATTTCATTAATTAATTTTCTTTCATGTGAACCTCCTGACTGGAGAAAGTGATAATTATTTCAACGGTTGCATTAATCAACATGGAAACATGGTCAACTATCAATATAACTTTTCGTTTGGAATTTGATTTACATTCTTATTTGTATATAAAATGAACATGAGAAATGTAACTTAGTAAATAAAAGGATAAGTATTAGGCATATATAGCGATTCCATGTTCCTTCCATAATTTAAAAATAAATTATTAATCTATTTATTAAAAACTATCAAGAAATGTGTAACATGATGTTGTATTCCAATGTGGCCTTTCATACATAATTAGAGTGTACATCTATGCCATTGATGTCACTAATGACTAGCTAAAAGACAACTAACCACATGGAATATATTGTTTATGTAGTTGAGGAGTTATTCCAAAAAGATATCATATTATGGTGCCAATGCTGTAGCTACAACATAACTTGACCACATTGACTGTACTATGGGACACAATGACTAGAAAACTCAATTATGTAAGAAGAAAATACAATCAATCGGCAATCAGACTACATATCATCTTTGGAAGCATACCCAAAAAGTATTATATTGAAAATTCATACTCTTAGGAGAAGACATGAAAATAAGTGTGATAACCTTCACCTATCAATAGATTGTAGTACATCGATTGAGTGGGAAGGAAAGAACAAAAGTTATTTTTTTTGTTACATTTTTAATGTAAAATTGGAGTTAAAATTCGACTATAAATTGATTTACATTCTTATTTGTATATAAAACAAACATGAGAAATGTAACTTAGTAATACTTTAGTCAATTGACATAGTCAATAATCGAATTTTAACTCCAATTTTGCATTAAACATGGGTCTAACAGATACTAGAGATGTCATTATATGAAATTGATACACCATATAATCAATTTGGGGTGAGGGACGATTGAGGGCATAAATGGAATAACTAAAATTGTAGGAGAGAGAAAATAAATACAGAAAAACTCACTGTGTCACACATTTATTCTCAGTTTTTTGTGTGTAAAAATATGAACCATTTTAAGGCAATCTAATAACAAGTTTAAGTGATGCATTAACGAATAAAGTTTGTTATCTTTGTTATTTGGTGTAAATCATAACAGTGAGCACTTATCATGGGTGTAGGTGCTTTTGTTAAGAATTAGCAGCAGTAAAGATGAACAAGGGTGATGTAAGTCTATGCGAGCATAGTTACTTAAATGAATGACTGGGAGAATTTTATATCATACTTTATCCAAAGAGGTAGATAATATATCAATTATTATTCATTACATTTGTAAATCACTACTAATATGAGTTAAAGACTGATGTCACTTCATTCATAGGTCAATCGATCTTCTTCCTACTTCAATTTCACTTAATACTGAGAATGAGTTACTAAAGAATAAATGCAAGTTAGTGTGGTCCCAGAATGAACTTAAAAGAGATAACAGAAATGAATCACGATTCTAAATATATTTACCAAATCATATAGGGTAGAATATGATTCCTTGTATATGAAATTCAATGAATTAGATGACATCGATCACATTTTGGATCCACCAGTGCCTTGACTTGATCCAAGTTAGTGTAATTCATTTGATTTGTCAAAAAAAAACCTAATTTGGCTTAGCATGTGAGTATTTTTTATTTTTCAATTGAACACGATTTTGTATCTGTAGTATTTATTGTGAATTGTCAATCTATTCTACATGTGCTTTTCTGTGGCCGTAAACAAAAATTGGTTTACATGTCTTAACTTTAATTGATGTCTACATGATTTACATGTCCATATGACAACTACTCAGGGAATTGGTAATGATTGGATATTTTGTTTGGCTTTCTTTTTGCATTCAAGTATAGTTTCATAGTCTTGCAAGACATACTAGATTGATCACTAGTTGTGTTAAAATGGGAGTCTAGCTTTGCAACCTGGAATGGTCACAACATTAGTTCTCTTTGAATGTCTTTTTTTATTCCATCTCCAAATTTTATCTCAGATTATATATTCTTCTAAGGTTCATTGGGATGATTGTCATTCTTGTTTCTTCTATCTTCTCCTTCCTTGGATTTGTCATCAGACTCAATATTCATGAATGATGTTCTCTCCTATCTATAGTGAGCTATACTGATTAGAACTCACAAATAAAAAAAATAATGAAAAAAAAGATGGTTGAACAATTTTAGAAAAACCTTCTTTTTCATTGCAGGTGTAAAAAAGAATGATTTGAGAATGAGATTCATCGGAAAGACATTCGTCGAAGTCATTCGAAAACTAATAAGTATTAGTTGGTTTGACATTATCTAAGATTTCCCTTTGTCCTTTTTTGAAATTTTCCTTGTTAGAACTAGAACACCATCATCTCTATTTGTCATTGGTAATTTCTTCATGGGATAGAAGAATACCTTGAGGTACATGTCATTCTATTAGTGTTTGAAACCTTGTTATGTTTAAACACTCGCCATGATGCTAAGTTTTCTTATATGGATCTCATCGTGAAAAAAATGATCGATGATAATGAGGGTTGATGACATTTTGCTTCCATTAAATGATGAATAAAATATTGTGAGAAATCTTAATAGATGGATATTGAATACTCCTCAGGCCCTTTTGGATGCCTTACAAGGAGGACCTTCAGATGATTCTCAAATTCAAATTGATTTTTTTGACTACAACAAGAAGAAAAAGCTTTTCCTAAATCCATCAACGCACCCAATTTTTTTTTTACTATTTGGTCATATTGCATGTCTTAACCATTATAGGTGACCTCAAAGTTGAACCGTTACAAATTTAATTTGATACCGATAATGAATTCAATGAAGAGATAAAAAAAATGAATGGCTTTCTTCCCATTATGCACAAGAAGATTGCAAGGTATACAATAAAATACGAGTTACATAATTACCCCAAAACTAGGTATGTTTGGGACTTCTCTAGGTTACAAACCAAATTTCCGTCCAACACTAGGATCAAGACTAACTTGAAAGAGAATGAACATTTGTTGGTCGCTACTACAAAGATTGCTGAAGATGCACTTTTGTGGACTTGATAATTAGATATATTGTGTGATAAGTAAATTATTTACTATCCTACAAATATAAACAATTAGTTTTTATATTATTTTCTATTTCTAAACAAATGAATGTACTATTGAAAAAACACAAATTGGTAGTTTATTTTTAACATCTCAACATTTTATTATTACAGGACCATGTTGCTGTAAGTTTGCAGTGTGGTTGAAATGACAATTGGTTACACAAATAATTTGGAAATGAAATAAATACTTGAATATTTTTTTATAGTCATTGTAATTTGATGTCAGACAAATATTACTTGATTTTAAAATATAAAGGTTTTTTCTTTGTATATGAATACATTAAGTACAATGTGGATGTTTTATAGGTGAACATTGAAGATGGTGGGATGTTGAATTTTATTTTAGCATTTATGTACTGTCTATAACTTTATATATAAAAACATAGACACGGTCACATCAATTTAATTTAGACGTGTCAATTTATAGTATCTATGATGTTGGTTGAACAAAATCAAAGTTACATACAACCAACACGATGCTTTTAATTTCAAGCCACTAGTACAAAATTTAATACAATAATTTAGCAACCAATTTTGAGAGTTTGGGTTCGTATGACACCAACCTTGTACTAAAATCATGTCTAACCATTGTAAAACACTACTTTTACATAATGTTATGTCTACTACCTCATAAATATTTTTCTGTAGGGGAAAATGATTGTGTCCTTAGGCCAAAAGAACATTGAGTTTATAGAACAAGACACATGGCACAATTGTGGTTCAATTTAATAATTTGTTATCTATCATTAGTTGTGAATGAGATGTTGGAACTAGTATTGATAAAGTAAATCACCGCCTTTTGATACTCATGTTAGACTTCCCTTACTTCATTGCATTCCTTTATTTTATTTTATGATGAGCCATCAATTGAGTTTCTTTATAAGATTCTAACACATTCATATTTATGCTCAAATTTATCTTCCCAAAGATGTTAATTAATTTTGTTCATTAAAAGAATTAATTGAAATAGGAAACATGAGTTAATTATTTAAGAAACTACAACACCATGTCATATCACATTTCATAATAGAATCAAGGTTTACTTCTAGATAAATAGATTGAAAAATATGTAGTAGCAAGTCCCTTTTATGGAAATTAACTTCCTGTATAATTAAAGTTTATCTGATTGTGTCAAAAAAAATTAAAATGGGAAGAACTACTTACTTTGAAATAGAAAGGAACAACACCGGGTTTAATAAAATATCAAGTAGTTATTTTTTAACCAGGAATACAATAATCAAAGAAAATGAAATGCAAATATTATAATGAAAAAAGAATATTACAAAAAGTATTCAAGAAAAATTGTGATTGGCTCTTACTTTTTGCTCCACATCTTATGTTTTAGTTGTCCTCAAGAAAAAAAAGATTAAGAATGGAAGAAAAATTGAGTGAAAATAAAGACTGCAATCCTTGATGTGATTTGGATGTTTGAATCTCAATGAGGGCACAACATCTGGTAACCACAAAAATATTTATAAATATCTTAAATAGGTTTTTTTTGTCCAAAATGGGACATTGTATTGGTTATATCCTCAATTTGTTAACAAGAGAAGTCAGGTTCAACCACTTGAAATGGCATGAATAGAATCACCAATTTAAAAAAAAGAGGCTTTGGTTTGAGTTTCTAGCACATGTCATCTATCAAATGAAGGAAACATAATCCATGTCTTTGGACTTGGTTTTCTCCTAATGAGTATTGAGGTTGAATTCAATTAAATTAGAAAACATATGACAATGTACATATTATCTGAGAAGAATTTTAAGAGTAGATAGAATTATCTAGGTGATTTAACTATCACATATGTTACCCACTGTGTGATTTAAAATGCCCCCTCTATCAGTGTAGTTGTGAGGGGCTGAGAGTTAATGTTGTCTGGAGTAGTCACTAAGTGGATCGTCTATGGTGGCGGTTCTTTCACAAATCCAAAAAAAGTTATTATGATTTTTCTTTACAATGGATATATACTTATATTCACCTATACAAGAGCTAGAGTTGTTCTTTTAAACACAACCTTTTGTATTTGGATTTTATATTAGGAGGTATTGTCTTCTTCATGAATCACATGGATAGTAAAGAATTAGATGCTAGAAAGATCAACCTTTTTCACTTCATCAAGAATGCCATTCAGGATTGCTTCATCTTCTTTAAAATCTAGAAAGTCAACAAGTAATATAGAATTTCCACAAAAAGTTGAATTCTTGAGTAGAAAATGTGTGATCTTGTCAAAATTTCTTTGTTGAATGCGGGTGAAGGTACATACATGCATGTACACCCCTAGACTTATCCAGGCCTAAAATATTCTCAAGGAATATCGATGTCTATTACAAAGAGCACATCATCATTTTATTTCTTAGTAGCAATGATATCCAATATCAAAATCACGTCCTCTTGAGTAAGAATGACATTTTTGAATTATTGGGGGACTTGTCGAGTAGATGTCATGGAATTAGAGGAGTAGATATTTTGTTTGCATTTGATGCCAACTTATTTGTGCAAGTGATGATTATCGTAGATCATGTGGGGGCTATTAAGATTGAGAAACATATGAGGGTCCTTTGTTGCCATGTTAGTTCTTGGAAAGGAGGTAGGAATGGGACTTCCCTCATCATCAATTATCATGCATCTACTAGTAACTATTGATGCCACATTGTCAAATTAGAATCTTGAGGTGACCCAAAAAAGAGTGGACCTCAGAGGAGATTCACTCCTTACTAAATTGAAGAATAAACCCATACATTTCATATACAATTATAGTAATATGGTGAAGATAAGCTATAATATCTGAAGTATAATACATAAAATAGTTTCTATATGTAGCAAAAAAAATAAACATTTAAAACATTACTCTCATAACAAGTTATACATGGTTCCTCAATTAATTACATGTAAATAAAATATACTAAATGTACCTATGGTAGGGCCAAGACACTGATCATTGGCCTAAATATGGATGGGTAAAATAGAATATCCTGAATGGGATTATATGACTCATATATATATTAAAGGTGGAATAGAACTTGCTAGATAAAAAATCACATCTTTAAATGGTTATGAATAAGCATCTATAATAGTTAAATTATTATAATATGAGAATACATAATAGTGTGGACAGACAATATCTAATAACATATAATCAACTTTCATGTCATGAAGGGTTACAAACCCAATACAAAAAGAATATTCATAATTTCAAAATTATTTAAATGACTGCTACTCAAATTGGCATAAATTGCAATTTAGATAGAACACAGAAATAATGTCAAGATCATGTCTCATTATAGGACATTTGTGTCATAGTCAACAGAATGCTCAAAATTTAAATAGAAGTTGCACGTACATGATCTTCATGACTAACCCTATCTATAGGAATGAAATTCATGTTTTCTTCTTGGCCAAAATTTTTTATACACTCTTAGTTCACAATTTCACTCATTCATAATTGAAAGCATACCAACTAAACCTAGTATCATTTTCCTATTGTCTAGCTAGGGTTTAGGAATCCTTATATGTGTATGTAATTATTACCTAAGGTTAGATATTGACATCTCAAGTGACTCATTTATTTCAATTAAGAAGTACAACATACCTTCTCCATCCATACCTAAGGTTTTAGTTTCTCGAAGAGGTAGTATATCCATTTTCATTAAAAGTCATAAAGTATCGTAAATGAAATTTCCATTTTACTCTTTCTACATAAATGCCCTATTAGGTCTATCTTGGTTGTTAAACCTTTTCATTAGTGTTTATTAATTGTATCTTGCTTGAATATAGACATAGTTACAATACTCATGTTTACATAAGAAACATCCTTAATTCCATATTAATATATAGTACACAAACATGAATAGTTATTAGTATACTTGAATATTTTTTACATAGTAGTTGACAATAATATTTTGATAAAACACAAATATTCCCAAATATCCTAGATATCAACATAATTTGAAATGATTAAGATGAATTTGTAGTATATAATTCTGTACAAGTTATAAACATTAGCACTCTTTTTTGTATTAGTACGCCAACATTGGTTTAACTTAATCACTATTATTATTGTTTAGATTCTTACATGGTCATGATTCATAATAATACACAGTCAAAATTGAGTTTACTACTCAATATATTTCAAAAACTCTCATATTACTAATATACTACCTGCACATGAATATCATAATTATTCATTTAGTTGTAATGGTATGGCATATCTGATTTACTTGTATGAACCTATTTAACATTTCAAACTTCAAAATTGTTATCAACTCATGTCTAGGTTCTCATCCCACTAAACATTCTTCTAAATTGTAGAGATTACATATTTAAGGGGTACTAATAGTAGAACACTACCATTGATACATTCATTTATAACATAGGGTTAAACAAATAATGAACGTAGAAATTACTATGCTTATTTATATGAAGTATCATCCATCTTAGCATCATCATTAAACTAATTTAATTAATCTTTTATGTAAGACAATTATGAAACTATTATACTAACTGGATTCTATTATTTAGAAAGATGCATTCATTTTGGGTATTACCTTGTATGGACTAGTTTTAACTTCCCTCTTTGGTCCTCTTGATGCGGTTTCAATACTATTACTAGCAATGCAATGGAGCTTCATTAATTAAATCCACAAAAGTGGTGGTCCCCAGGATCATTGTCAACTGTAGTAACAATCTTCTGCACCTTGATGCTTTGATGAAGTGTGAGGAAAGGCAAGCTCCCAAAGAATGACCATGGTGTCCAATATATTGCATTGTGTTCTTCCATGTGATATTTTAAAGTAAGAAACATGATTTCATAGAGAATCAATGAACCTATTGGCAAGGTCAAACCAAAAAAGTCAGAAGATTGTATCCATGGTGCATATTCCAATTGATTGAGTAATCTACACAATGACTTTTTCAACTATAGCGGTGGCTAAACTTTAGGATAGTTGTATGATGAAGAGGGGATGAATAAGAGGAACATAAGAAGATGAGAGGTCAAGCAAATGTCTAGGAGAAGGAAATAAGGAAGAGGGATAGGAAGGGGTAACAACAACATTAGTTACCTAGTATCTAGTCGATGTGGCACTAAATCAGTGCAAGGAGTGTCTGCATTATTCATGAAAGAAGGAGAGTGGAAAGTGGGAGAAGAAATAGGAGAGGGTGAATAGAAGGAGAGCAAACAAGAAGCAGAAGGAAAGAGAGGAGGAGAAGTAAGAATAGTTCGTTCTTGCCTAGCCATTAGTAGTGGCTTTCATAATAATAAAGTTGGACATTCACAATGGAGAGGCAGTGACAAGCCACTAAGAATGAAAAATGAATAGACATTTGTCTCAAAGGGTAAATTGAATGAAATAAATGTAATTGAATGTATTCACCTTTATTCAATTAATTGGAAGAGCAAACTATGTTCTTTGGCATGAAATCTTATAAGTAGCATAATTAAGATGTGAGGAACCCAATTTGAAAGTCAAATTATTATCTTTAAAACATTTGATATTTTATTTCTTTATTTGAATATGTATAATAAATTTAATGCATTTATTCTCTCCTATTAATCAATTTGATGCATGTATTAGTATTTCTTTATTTCCTCATCTATTAGGCTTAGGTATATTTCTAGTAGGGCTACCAATGGGGATGATATGGGGAGGGTAAGGATCTACCCTTACCCTTACCCTCCAGAGGGTAGTGGGTAAATGTAAGGGTATTTACCCTTCTCAGTAATCCCTTTACCCTCCCCTTACCCTTACCCTCTTCCCCATAGGGTAATTGGGAGGGTAAACGAGTTAACTGGTAATTTTGATATAAAAAAAATTTTATAAAAAAAATAACTTATTTGAAGGTGGTGTGTAGGTAGATAAAGATTAAGTCACATCTTTCTTGACTTGTATTTTCACAAATGTGAATATAAGAATAAAAATGTTATACTTGTATAACATGTTTAGACATTGGCCCATGAATAACTTATTTTAAGGTGGCACATTCATCCTATTCCCATTCTTCTGTGGTCCTATCAACTAGTTCAACATCTACTAATAATATTTTACAAGAACTTGAGTGTGGGTGGGGGTGGGAAGCAAGGTGCCACACATAAGCTTTCTTGTTGGTAACAATAGGGTGGAAATTGAACTAGAAGCTTCAATATAGTTATATATCTTTGTTAAATAAATGCGGGTAAAAGGATAAAAGGGTATGGATATTGTCCATATGTTACCCTCCCCTTTTAATGTGGTTGGGAAATAGGGAAAGGGTAAATGGGGAATGGGTAACAAAAACCTTTACCCTTACCCTAACCCTTAATGGTATGGATAAAGGGTAAATAGGTAATACATACCCTCCCCATTAAAAACTCTAATTTATAATGTCAAAGTAGGTCCATGACTCCTCGATTGGTGACTTTGTATAATTAATCCCACATTTTTTTTTGAAAATAGCTCAATATCATTAAAAGCAAGCCATATGGCATCTACAAGATAGACATCTCTCATCAAGTAACCAAGCAGCAACTCCTTTTGCGGAAAGACATATCACAAGGCTTTGATTGGGATGTGATAGGTACATTTCAACACCGTCCACCTCTTGTAGTGGATGTCTAAAACAACTATTTGGGATGGAATTCATCAATCTACATGAGCCTATGAGTACATCGGGAGAGGAGTTTGCATAGACACTGGAAGAGATTACCATCATGAAGACAATGAAAGATCGTCTGAAAAAGAGCTCGACCACAAAGTAACAACATAGACACAACGCCCCACGAAAGTGGACTAGAAACACAACTACCAACAATGAGCA
The DNA here is from genome assembly GCA_963693085.1 of Alisma plantago-aquatica. NCBI lineage: Eukaryota > Viridiplantae > Streptophyta > Magnoliopsida > Alismatales > Alismataceae > Alisma > Alisma plantago-aquatica. The sequence continues at coordinate 1,204,465,421 of OY856411.1, read as the reverse complement.
CTAAGGTTGCACCAACCAGGAGACCCGGGAAGGTGGCCAAACCCCAGCGATGCAGATACAGAGGAAGGATGGCTCATGCGGATACAAGGACATGGAGTAGAGGGTGCCGGGAACTCCACCACCAGTCCCGACCACCACGACGAATAGGGGGTGGAAGACCCACACGAAGCACAAACCCATCTTACTCCTCTGCCTGAAGCACCAAGGGGGAGTCCGAGCTCACCGTCCACCCAAGAAGGAACCCGAGGAACGACCACGACCAACAAACGACCACCATAGATAAAAAAATTGACTGAGATAAAAAGGAGCACCAGCAAAACATGAGCTCCTTGCTCCCATGAAAGAGAGACTAACCATAAGAACAACAAGGCCGATGACCGTTGACTAAAATGCAAGATGAAGCTGTAACATACACCAAACCAACCACCTGACACGAGAAAAAATGGAAACAAGCAAGAACTAAAATGAAATAGAGTAGAAATAGAAAGGGGGAAGAAACCTCAGCCCCTCAGAACCAAACCATCGCCCAGCCCGAAACGGAAAATACATACAAAGGGCAGTGACACCATGAACAGGGTGAAGAGGGTGAGTCCCCCACCAGGTGAAAAACCACCCTAGAACACGCCCATCACAGTAGCACCGCCACCCCAGAATCCCGTCGCACGAGGACGACGAGAAGCAGGCCCAGCCGAAGGTGTTGAACGACTGCTCGATTGAGGCAGGAAGTGGCCCGAGGGACATAGGGGAAGAAACCACTAGCCGTGGCCGTGGCCGCCCTTAACCCCTCAAGCCAAAGGGCACCCACGCTAACCCTAGATCGCAAGGGCGATCGCTAGAGCAACTGAGCGGCAAAGTACGACACAAAGATGTTCATCAACAAAAGAGAACATAATTAATCCCACATGACATTTAATTAATTCATATAAAAGGATTTTTGTTAAGATATAATATTTCTTAACATTAATTACTCTTAATTTGGTATAAATTAGGGGGGGATTACTTTAAAATGAATAGAAAAGGTAAGAAAAGGGAACTTTAGACTAGGTACCTAGATTTGAGTATTATACAATATTCCACCAATTAATGAGGATTTCATGCATTAAATTTTCCTATTCATAACCTAGCCCACCAGTATGCCTGACATAAAAAAATTATACTTTTTTGGTACTTACTAGCTTATGCATTATTAAATAATTAATCAAGAGAGTGGTCATTTAATTCATTTTTCATCTCTTGGCTTTATTTATTACCATGTGGATCTAAGATGAAATGTTATGACATTCATCAGTTCGTAATATGTTTAACTTAGTTTCCAAAACAAAATCAAATGGTGAGTTAGGGCATAAGTCCTTGAAGTTCTTTTTTTCTAAATTATTTACCTACCTAAATACCCTCTTTATCATCCAATGTGGATTATTCGATGTAGAAGCTTAACTTACATTTATGAGTAGAACTTTTGTATCGATATATTATAGGTTATTTAATGAATTTTCAATGTACCCATATTAATAAAGTTTGTTTATCCTAATTGAGGATGTAATTATGTTAGTGCGACATTAATTGTTGTATTCTACCAAGGGGCTATGTGCATTCATTATTCAATTTAGCCAATCCTTAAATCAAATGATTGTCATACACTATTGAGGTTCATGGATCCACCCCTTATAGGGTTAACCTATAATCCAATCAACCACTAATGAGGTACTTCAGGTAGATCTACAATGTCACTTATATCTGTGACTTTTTATTATGCATTGATCCTGACATAGGTCTAGAGTTTTTTAGGTTGACCTCTAGCCAAACAAGGAGGGTTTCCTTCCTAAAGGGTTTATTAATACTTAAAACTTCATATGGTGGTTATTTGGATCATCAAACCATCAATAAATCATTAAAGGTTTTCTTTTTGTACATGTATTAATATAAATGTATCATTATTGATGATGGAAACTCTTGGGATGTAAGCTGAAAAATTGTTGCCATAATTAATGCAAGACCCGAATCAATCACTTTTCACCATAAATAATTGAAACAAGAGAGTCTAAATCTCAATGGGACAATTAGTGTATATTAAAAGCATGTCTAACTCATACCATATGTGACATGGATATAAATTACATAAATATGGTACCAACTTGGACTAGATCTATACTGGTTACTTCCCCTGTTGTTCACCACTTCACCTGAAAGTACCCAATCCTATTAAGTAATAAGTACCTAAACTTGGGACATAGGGAAGTCCTTAGGTCACCAAACCATCCCAAGAAGATATTATGATTTCTCAGACAAAGGGAACTATAAGAGCATACAACACTTGGTTTCATTAGGCAATCATATATCCATAAGCACTAAAGGAATTATCAAAGTACATGTATAAATGAAGTCCTAAGGTTCTCCACCAAGCGAGGAAACTTTCTTCAACTAACACTAGTGTGTGTGTAGAAACTAGATATCTTATATTCTAGCTTTGAATCTCCTATGCAAAGAGGTTCTAAAGAATTATACAAATCAGCCATGTTTAAGGAAATGCCTACTTCCCATAGTGGATATAGTTTGGGTTATCACTTAGAAAAAGGGACATCATAACTCTTAAACTTATTCCTTGGTTCAAAGTTTTTTATTCATGCATGCTCATTCCTCAGAGTGTATGTTTTCCATGCACATTCAAGGGACAAAAAAGGTTTGAGGAGAAACAAGGCTTGAGCCTATATAAGATCATCTAAGTTATTCTACACCCTATTCTAGTTGATCTGACTTCCTATTAAGCATGAGATAGGAACTAGTCACTTGGATAAACAACTTTCACTTGAGGATATTTTTCTATCACCATAGAGAGGGTAGGGATAATTAGGGTTAAAAATAGAGTTTCATCCATGGAAATGGTTTGGGGAGTGGTAATGACCAAATTATATATCAGATGAAACCCTAGTAAGTATCCCATGACCCGAGAAAGGTAAATAAATATTATTTATAGGGTCACAAGATTGTGTACTTAGGGCATGTGTTTAGGATCAATGTAGGATAGCTAGAAATATTTAGATTGGACAACTTCTCAAGATCTTAAACCATACTATAAAGAGTGGACCAAAAGTGGATCCACTCCATAGTTTTTTTTAAGAATAAACCCTTCTGTCTAAATACACTTATGTATATGATGGAAAAGATCAATTTATAATATCTCAAGATTTCTATATCAAATACAGTTGTGACGCCCTATCACGGTTAAATGACATTACTCAAAACAAAACACATGATTAATAGCTAAACAACCACATATCTAGAAAAGTGGGTAAATTAAAACCAATTTAAACATTACCATCATGTACAAAAATATTTACATAAAGATCCAACAACTTACATATCAACACATACCATATCAGGTATTTACATGTATGTCTAGTTTCCTCATCCACAACCTGTATACAAAAGATATGGTTCCACATATACATGCCATATACAAACGTCAATATACTTCCACAAACATGAGTCGATGTACATATCATCTATAAAACATCCCCTGACCATACCTAAGAGTATATGGATGACTCTAGGATACTACTAACTACTAGTCAACCTTCTTCTCCTACTACTCTCCAAGCTTCTCTTCCTAACCACCACGATCCTGACAATGTCACTAACGATCACCTAAAAAGATGTGGTGACTCACAAGGTGAGACCAATGTCCCAACAAGAGATATTGCTTTCAACAACAGTTATTGATTACAACATGTTACATTATTACACAAATTCTTCATATTAAACATATTGAGAAAGTTAAGCAGGTAGGCATAACAACATACTAGATTAACAAGTATATAAAATTACAAATAAGACTATCATTTACTTGCATTGTATACAACTAAGCAATATAAGAACAAGGCAAGGTTTAACATCCAATGTCAATCATATTTAACCTTAAATAAATATGCTACAGGGTTGGATTACATCTTTTACTAAGCCCTGGGGAATTTGAGGCATACCACTCAAACTCCAACTGACCACTGCTAAGTTGAAATCAGTTCCATACAAGATCTAGGAGAGCTTGAATCCTAAGATCTTATTTGCCCTCGGTCAGTACGAGTCAACCACAATGACATATATAGTCAAGCTACAAAACAGCCTAGTCCACCCTCTGTATATAGGTCACGACACTAGTAAACATGGTATGAAAAACCCAAAAATCTGAGGTACTATCACAACTTTCCTCAATCATATCACATTTACTGAGTCATAATAATCTGAGATACGGCTTTGAACATTCTTCTGCTGAGGTATGACCGCAACCATCCTTAAAAACAAGCATATACTCAACAGTAGATGACTCTGAGCTTCCATTAAAGCAATACTCATTTCACCATGTAGAAAATCCTGACACTGAAATGGATCTATGACACTAGGAACTACATGATTAGGGTTTCCCTTGATTAGTTAAGGCCAGTTAGATGAATCAAGGTTGCATCAATCAATTTACAAACAAACCCTAAGAGAGTTCTACAAAAACATTATATGTTGCAACTTCAGAAGATATAAAACATATGAGATATAAATCTTATCACGTCATCACATAATACCAATCATTGTCACATACTAAAGAGGATTACACCTCCATAGGGATCAACTATGCCCAAAGGTCATTAGACCATCACATCATTCCCTGTAAGAACATCATTACCTTTCCATGACTTACCAAAGGCTCAATCAAACCATCACCATACATGTGATATACAAGTTTAAGATAAGATTGTATTAAAGAACTATGATGTTCGTATGGTAACATATTAGGGTTACAACAACATTGAGTGAGTATTCTTTCACAATACTTGATTATATAAGAAAACTAAGTATGATTAACCAGTATCGTTTATTTGCATTAGGGTTGGTTCAACAAAGAAGATTAAGTGGGCATTACAAATCAGCCCTCAACTAACCATTGATTCATATAGTTACCTTAGGTTCAAGCACAAACTCTAATCCTAATACCTCCATAGGATTGTGGTTGAATAAGGTTAAACATCACCATCTGATTTCATGCAACTAAACTCATGACCCATATTCATAGAATCAGAAAACCCATCGATCATACAGTAGGAAACATAAGGATTATAAAATCAGAAATTATCATCTACCACATAGGTTAGGAACCTTTGGGAGACCGCTAAGATCAGATTCCATCATTGACCTCTAGGGTTAGGGTACAACAATGACCTCTACGGTTAGGGTTAGAGTCCTTGGTGACCATCAAAGATACAAAATGTGGTGGCCAACAAAGTTCAAGTCTCATCGACCACTTACAATTCAAAATCTTAGAAACCACTTAAGATCAAATCTTTGGTGACCAACATGGAGTCTAAAACTTGGCGATCACATAAGAGTTCAAAACCTCAATGACCACATAAGGTCTAAAAGTCAATGACCACATAGATGAAATCTTGGTGACCATAGTGAATGAAATTTTTCATCGACCAATTAGAGATACAAACATTGGCGGCCAACATGGAGTCCAAAACATGGCAATAACATAATGTCTAAAACAACACTAAGTCAAGGACATCAGTTGGAACAAGAAGGTCAAGCAAAATTGAACCAAAACTAAACCATCAGGTTCCATTACAAGGAGGAAAATCAGCTTAAAACCCTAGAAATGAACCATCTTTTGAGAGAGAAAAAGCCATCACTTTTCATATGCAAGAAAGGTCTAAAGCTCCCACTGACAAGGGGGTCTGAGAACAAAGTTTAGGGTTCATCCAATAGGATACCTACTCAAGAACCATCATACAAGCTCGAAGCCTAGATAAAGGTACATCTTCCTACTTAGAACAACATTTTAGGGCAAGATCATGTGCATGCAAGGTAAGAGTGAACAATAATCGTGGAGGAAGTTATATAGTTATCCTTAGAGATGATGAAAAAAATCCACACAACATGGTAGCTTGAATAAAGAAGGTAGAAACCATAGCTTGAGGACTCCTCTCAGCCAATCTAGCTCCTTCTCCAAGGGGGAAGCAAACCCTAGGTTGAAAAGGCAAGAAAGAAGATGTCTTCAAACACTAGCTCATGTGTTTTCTTTTGAGTAATATTGTTTATCATGTAGGGGAGTAACATAGTAGATGTGTAAAGAATGGTGCTACTCGATGACATGTGATTTAAGGTTGAGGAACTGAACAATGAGATTATATGTATGATTAGAGTACACACATTCTTGTTATGTCCCTAGTGGGATATTACTATGGAAGAAAAATAGACAATAGTAATGCATAAGACTTGATTCTATGTTGACTGATGATAGAGTCTAATTAGTCATGATATGGGTTATCAAGTCAAACATATAGATACATGCTAGATAATAGGGTATCCGATAGATCAACATTGAGAGTGATACATGGAGACCACATAATGGTAGTCAAAATCAACTCTCATAGTGATAGTGGTGATTGGTTCTTAGACGTGAAGTCACTACACTCATCACATGACATTCGATGTATTTTGACATCATCCAGCGTGACCTTGAATAAGGGTTTCTATACAAGTGATGCTCGGGTGCATTGGGTCACATGGGGACTGAGTGTGAGTGATGTAGATAGGATTTGTCCCTCCTATATGAGATTGATATCCTCGCCACTTGATAAACGAGACGGAAAAATGTATGGCTATACTCGTGTGACAGAATACGTGATATTGAATCTCATACAGTCTTCTCTAGTTCAAGGAACATGGATTGAATATTGATAGGATGATGATTCCATGCCTCAAGTTCAATCTGAATATTAGAAATAAAGGAACTATATGATCATAGTAACACTGATCATAGATTTTAGGTTGAAGTTGTTCTCCAACTTTCCAATTACTTAGGTAGCAATGATGTGTTTCTAGATACCACTTATTGCTTGTGATGTCACAAATTGGTTATAGACATTCACTGCCAATGTAACTTGGGACCTATAGGGTCATAAGCGTAGGATGCACCTAGAAAAGGTGTTTACTCATGAATATGGTTTAACTTGATTACTAAAGTGTTTAGGTATTCAATTTAGAAAACTTTGGTTTTACTAGAATTTGAGCCGCCTAGTTTAGAATATGAATCGCCCAATTCAGAAGTGAACCATTCAGTTCAAAATGTGAAATGGTTGGTTCAAATTGTGAATTTCCCAGTACAATGATCAATAAGATTGGATCAAGGATTGATGCCAACATCATGTTGTGCACTAATCATCACATTGAAAGCCAATATGTTTGTGAATAGGAAAAATGGTGAACATACCAATTCAAGTATTGAATTGACCATATCACATATAAACCAACTGGTTCATAAGTGAACTGCCCAATTCAGGATGTGAACCAACCAGTTTAGAAGTGAACGAACTGGTTTGCAATTCACAACAACCATAAATTCATGAAATTCTATCTCTTTGACTCCCAATTGATCTGGAAACTGTAACCCTGGCCCTCCTATAAATGAAGGGGTATCCAAGGATTTCAAGAGACACAACAATAAGCTTTGACAATTGCTATCCTCTCACAATTATGGTAATGTGAGATCCTGAGCAAGTCTTACCTGTAAAAGGGAGAGACACCAAGGGTGAGACAATAAGTGAGAGCAAGTCAACACTAGCACGTTGACGTTAGAGGGGACAACTTCTTCCCATTAGATATGGGAAGTGTGATGTGGAGTTTCCGGTGGTCCGTGTGGACTACATAGAGGCATGGATGTCGTTGCCACCATGCTAGGAGGACAACAACCACCTTCGTTTGTGGCGCTACACTAGGACGCCATCATCTCCAGTTTTTTGTGTGTGTCTTACAAACAATGCAAATCACTGAGCAAGAGTAAATGTTGGACTTTATCTAGGTCCAGGAATATCTCTTACTACCCTCTTTCCTAGATACATCATTGTTGACATGATCTTCTGGAAAGGAATAGGGACAAACTTTTTATTTTTGCTTCCTTCTTTTTTGTCCCTATTCTCCAATAGTGGTATTAGAGTCAAGTCAATTTATGGTGTATCAGTGATTTAAACTGATGTGATCTGATTTCTTTTATTGCATACAATGTGAATACTAAACTGAGTAATGTGAATATTCTATTAAATACCACATATGATCCCAATATATATATATATATATATATATGTGTGTGTGTGTGTGTGTGTGTGTGTGTGAATACATATATATATATATGTATTCAATCAATACATGTCACCCTTAAAATGTTTTCATGGTGGATGTATGCGTGGTTATGGCCAAAACCCGTGTGGATGTGTGTGCATGGTTGTTTGGTTTTTTTCCTAATATTACTTGTTTGCATACCAAACCTCTCTCCTTCTTTCTAAATGATGCTTTTCTTCCTATTCTACCTCGAATGTAACTTGAAATTTTCCCTTTCACAATGTAATATGGAATAGGATAGTTTTATTTTCTATTTTGAAAAGAGAGACCTCCTGCACTAGCCAAGTTAACTGACTAATGAGTCAAATCGATCGACTAGAGGAACGAGGAGGCCACGGATAGGAGGAGCCAACCAACTGAATAGAGGCCCAACCAATCAATTGGAGGAGTCCAGTCAACCACATGAGCTAGGACTAGTCGATCGACTATGGAAACTAATTGACTGATCGAGAGTCCAACTGATCGACTGGAGGGTCCAACCGATCAAACACACACTTCCAACAATACATAACAGGTTGCTACATGAGATGTATGACCTTAGGTGGTAGGGATTCTTTGTGGATCCAAATAATTGCATTAGACTAGGCGTAACCAATGCTCTTATGATTTATGGTTGCATATTTTTGTGTTGGTATAACATGTATATGATACATACTATAAGTATGTGATGATTGGTTAAGTATATGTACTTACATATAAAATCCAACAATAAAAGTATAAGATGCTTTTCATAAGAGACACACATGAAAAGTTTGATCGACCAAGTGTAAGTTACAACAAACCATTGTCTTCCATCTATAAAATGGAAGTGTGATGGTAGATATGAGGGTCTACCAAAGCAGCGTGCAAATTCTATCATGTTGGCTTTTGGGTCAGGCTTAACTAGGTGAACTTAATGAGATTAAGTGCCTAGAAGCATATATATGGATTGTTACAAAGAGTTGTGCACACCATCTATCCAATAGTTGTATGTAGGGGTGTAAACGGTGCAGGTACGGTGCGGGTCTGGCCATAGCCATACCCATACCCATCTAATTTAGCGGGTCCGGTTCCGGTTCTAGACCTGCATAATACAAAACTTGGACCCGCACCATACCCGTACCCGCAATAATAGCGAGTATGCAGTGCGGGTATGCGGGTAAGCGGTTCTATAAAACATCATATTGTTTATGTAAGAAAAATGACTATGTTATATATATTTAACACAACAAGATATTGTTATCATATAGTATTTTAACATGTAATAGTTATATTAGATAATACTATATTCTAGACAATAAAATTAATTGAGTAATTGTTTACATATTTATAGTCATGATCATAACATTTAATTTATGCAGAAAGTAATGTAGATTAGTAGACATTTTGATTTTAAGTTTACATATGATGTTCATTATTGTAACTAGAATAGTTAATTCTTAGTTATATGACTAGTCTCAACCTTAGAGTAGGATATAATCTCAATAATTATATTAATTAGACTAGTAAAGTATGATATATATAACATATTATTTTAGTAGTTACTTATGTATAGCGGGTACACGGGTCTAGCGGGTCTGGGTCCAAGCATACCCATTATTGGACCCGCTTATATGCGAGTCCAAGGGTATACGGGTCCAAGGGTATGCGGGTATAAACAATTAGACCCGTGACGGGTTTTTTATGGGTTCGGATTTGCGGGTCCGCAGGTCTACCCGTACCCATTTACAACCCTAGTTGTATGAGATGTAACTAGAAAAAGTTGGCTACCAAAATATCCAATTTGTGGGCGATCAACCAATGATGACTCATGATTTGATGAAAATAGATCTTGTCCCACTAGAAGGTTGTATGTTGCAATCTTCCAAATCGGTAGTGAGGGCTATCAATTTGAACAAAATAGTATGAGAGACAGTTAACTAAAGGATTAATTAATAATGTCAATATTATCAAATAAAATCAAAGTGTTTTGACAAAATTTGCAAATTTTCTTTTGTAGAATATAATGGAAAACACAAACACATTTTCTATGTGATCATTACTTGATAAGAGCAAGCTAAATAGGAATAACTTCCACAACTACTTCAGGATGTTGAGAAGCGTTCTTAGGAATGAGAAAAAGCTCTTTGTCCTTAAAAGACTAGTGCCGGAGAAATTAGCTCCAAATGCACCTAAGGCTGAAATGGATGCTTATTTGATGCATGTCATTGATGCGGCAGACATCAAAAACCTTATGCTCAGTTGTATGAACTATGAGTTGCATGAGCAACCTAAAAAATGGACATTTAAGAATCATGTAAAGCAATAAAGGTATAATGTCTTCAAAGTGTTGTTTGAGTGCAAATTGAGAAGGGAAATCCAGTAGAGCCTTATGTTCTCAATATGATTGGTCATGTGAAACATCTAGAGAGACTAGAGTTTCCTTTAGACCAAGAGTTTGCCACAGATATGATTCTAAAATCATCTCCTGAATCATATAGCCAATTTAGAGAGTTCTATTACTTAAGTAACTTGGCCAAACCGTTATCTGAATTTCTTGGCATGTTGATGAATGTCAAAGAATGCATGAATAAGGACAAAACATGATGGTGATCAACAAAGGGGAGTCCAAGGACAAAGGAAAGGCCAAGAATGTTATGATTTTAAGCTGAAGACCAAATCTTCTTCACTAAAGATAAGGAGAAGGGCAAGTCTAAAAGGAATCTATCTTTTTCACTTAAAGGAACTGAGGAAGAAGAAAGAGATATAGATATCTACTTCAGGACCTAAGAAGAAAGATAGAACTACATGGAGCAAGAGTTGCTTCAACTATAGTTGGAATATGTCATTCATGGGCATTTAATAGAATTAGTGAATTTCTATTACGTACCTGCCATTAATGAAAATATCATGTTTCTTGTATGGATAAGAGTATTATGAATAATTGATGTTTTGTTTTAAAATATAATATCTTATATGGAAATGCTCTATTTTCAAAATATATGATTGATAGTTGTAGAGACAAATTATATTGGACATACACTGAATAACTTGATGACTCAAATAATGATTACCTATAGCATTTCCATCTGGATCACATAAATGAGATATACATTTCTAGAATCCATAAAGATGCTTGTCTAGAATCTTTTGGTTATTGAACCAATACATGTGAATCTCATTTGTTGAACAATATGACAAAAGCACCTTTCACTAGAAATAGTGGGAGAATGAGTATTCTATTAGGACTCACACATATTGATGCTTATTGACCTTTTAGAATAAATTATAAATGTGGTTACTAGTACCTCATTATATTTACTGACAATCTCAGTAGATATGGTAGTTTGTATTATGAAATACAAGTCTGAATCTGTAAGGCCCCTGAACTTGCTTAATGAGTAGAATAAGATTAATTACAATAATTGAATGATTATAACCCTAATATATTGTGATATTCTTTGAAATCATAATACAAGCTTAAGTTTCAAATTTGGTCCAATTTAGACACTATTTGAGCAAGTTATGCAATTTTATACACATTTTGGACTTTTATGTAATTAACCCAATTGAGAGTTTTTTTTTTAAAATTTATCACTTGCATTATGTTCCTTGGATATTATATCATCATTCTTGAGCCTTTTGATCCATTGGTAACCTATTTAATCCTTGGTTTTAAGGTGTTTTCTCTAAGGGTATTTTAGGGTTTACCCCGTCACGGATGAGCTACCTTTAGTAGCTATCAACTAATGAACTATGTGATTGGATGGGAAATTCTACAAAGGAAAGATAATAAGGTCTATAAGAATGGTGGGGGAGCTTCTTGTGTGTGTGCTTGTGTATTCTTAATAGTTTAAGGCCATAGACACATGGGGAAGCTACTTTTACACCTCATGCTTGCTTCCATCTTTATCCATGGGCTATATTTACCTCTTCCTTTCCCATGTACAAAACTATTCTTCCTTTCTCTTTCCTCTAACATGGAGAAATTACTCCACTCTGTTTTTATGTGGAACCAAGTGCTTTAAGGTAGAAGATAACCTCTTTTTGGAGAAGAAGGTCTCCTAGAGCTCCATCTAGCCCTACCTAGGGTTTCCAAGGTCATCTTCTAGGGATTTCAACTGAGGAAAGTTGTTTTCTTCCATCCTTCTCCGTTTCTCTTGCTCTTCTCCTTCCTTAGACCTTCCTCTAGGTCAGAACCTTGCTGTTCCATGGTGAAAGTGGCTCTAGAACTCAAAAATATATCCTTCTTGTTTCTTTTTCTAGGATTTTGCTTCTTTGTGGAGAGAAGTGCCTATTTGGCCAAGTTCAGATCTGAATCCAAGGTTTTCTTTCCCTATTTGCTCAAGATTCTTTCTTTTTGGGATCTGACCTACTCTATAGAGGCATGTTAAATAACATTCTTCATAAATATTGCTGGTTAGAAGCTTGTTAGTTCATGTTTATGCTTTAATGTGATGAACTAAGCATTGAGAAACCATGCTTGTTCAGAATTACAAATTTTTGTGGTGTTCGCTATTTTGTTCCAATTCTATATGAACTTGTAAACATGTTTACAACCTTTCTAAGGTGTAACATGATCTGGGATAGGTTGATAGCATCAACCTATGGCTCTAAGCACAAAATAATTGATGGTTCAAATTAGGGTTTTCAAGCTATTTCCTTCCCTATCACACAATCAATGGTCATATCATTCAATAACCAATGGTGTTGCTATCTTGGAAACTGATGTTCGTGATCAAGGGTGTCAAATTTATGGTGAAAACCTATGGTCACCCCCTTAGGTCAGGTTTTGGATCAATTAGACGTTTAATTATCATTTACTAAATATTCCAATGATGTTATCAATCAATGATGACATTAGCTTAATATTTGATGGTGTTAACAGAATGTATTACTAATCTAACAACCAATGGTGATATAATTCTCAAAACTAATTTTGGATCAGGTCATAACCATATATTATGAGTTAAGAATGTAATTGTAGATTTGACTAAACCTTGAACCAATGGTTCCTTGGTTCAATTGATATAATGGTTAGAATTATACTTCAATTAATTACCTTGAACAATGAACCTGATCCAATGAATAATATTGGATTCTTTAACATCCAATGGATTATAATAAATCACATGGTATTATGTGAGGGTCCTAGTGATGATAATTCCATGGTTCAATACCATTAATTTGTAGTCTTACCTTTGTCATTATATAGTTATATTTGATAAATCACTATAATAAGTGGATGTGTGATGGAGTGGACTTTTGGAATCCTAAATGTCCAATGACATAAGTGAAATCATATGGTTGAGTTATATTAAGAGTTCAAAGCTTTTGACAAAGTAGGTGTGTTGATGTGAGGTTGACATCATGATTAAGATATCTCTTTTTAATGCCTTCTTGAGGAATTTAATAGAATGATCAAATAGAGGAGTTTTATCACCAAATTTGAGTAGACAGTTTCTCGAGAGGTAAGGAAGCTATAGTTAAAATTTGGTGGCATTTGGATGTTCCTAGAGGGAGTTATTTAGGTTTGAAATTTGAGAAATAATGCACATCATTGATGGTTAATAAACCTAAGTTGAATAATCAGAGCCTAAGTCAGGCTGTGTCATGCCCCTTGGTTTTGGGCTGGACTGTGTGGCTCTTATGTGGCCTTAGATCTTAGATCCAGTGGCTGTGTCTTTGAGAAGGAGGAGCCACAGATAGGCTTAGGTGAAGGCTCCATCTCAGCCGTGAATAAGGAACCAACAACTAAGATTGCTTCTCCTACCTAGCAGTTACAGTCAGTCATGGAGCAGGTAGGTGCCACAACTTCACCATCACTCCATGTTGTGGTCGTGGCCTAAGGAAGGGAACTGAGTGGGTAGTCGTTCTTGACTCGAGTAGAGGAGTGAGGAGAGCCCTTAGACGAGTTGTGAAACCACTTTAGCAGGGAGAATGAGCTCTCCCATTCACTGTCCTCTCCACCACACAAAGTAGGTGGTGGCTGGGATGAGGATACAGAGGCAAAGGGTAGATCGGAGGAATATAAGAAGGAAAAAATTTGAAGCTCAAGGTTGGAGGAGTTCGATGCAGTTATCATCATGGAGTTCTATGGAGTTTTTGTCTGATGAGAAATGGTTGGCCGGAGCTTGAAGATGAAGCTCAGAGGCCATGCGCAGTGCTTCTTACCAAGAACTATGGGTATCGATGAGTTCCTTGATGTGGTGTGAAGCTTTTGAGGGCTTCACAGATGAGTGGGAGTGAGAGGGGTGTTTTCCCCCTTCGTGCTCCACCACATCAGTGATGGCGGCGGCATCCTCATCTAGATGGGGATCTGGAGCAGAAATAGAGGAGAAAAGGGACCAGAGGCATGGAGTTAGGTCTCAGGAAGCTTTTCGTGGCAGTGGATGTCGATGAAGAGGAGGAGACATCCGCTGATTACTTGTCGGAGCAGAGCCAGTCACGGCGGCACACACTATGCATGAGAATAAGGGACACCGCAGGTGTCGTGTGAGAGAACGATGGAGGAAAGAAGGAAACCGGGTCCAGTAAAGAAATAAAACGACCAACTCAAATCAGACCGGTCGGCTCACAGCTGAACCAGGCGGGTCCCTAAGAAGGAGCAGTTCCCCTTAGAAGTGACGTGGCGAAACGCTAGTGACCACAAATAGGTAAATCTTCAATAATTCTCAGATCTTGTATAATTCGTAGTAAATAGATATTTTATCATAAAAATACATATAATATACCAAATTATTCATAAAAATGCATAGAAAAACAAGAAAGCATAATATCATCCTTTTAATGCTTTAATATCAGTGATATCATGTAAGATATATTATGCTTGTTTCATGAGTAATAAATATCAAATGATGGCCTAAAATTATGATAAATTCCTGTAAACCTGTAATTATATTTATAATGCATAAGATGTCAGTGATGGTCATGTTGATGTATGAAATCATATAATTTTCTCCATATCACTAATTAGGGCTAATAACCCTAAAGAAAATGTAATAAACACATGCATGCTCAATAAATGATGAAATTTACAGAGCATGTTCATATCACTAATTTGAAGTTAAGATATAAGTCAGATATCTGTTAGATGCATAAAGTTCATGTTATAAAAATATGACCCATAATACATGGGATGAAACCCTAATTTGAATAATGCATGTAACCTAGGGTTAATAGGTATAAATAATGATATGGAACCTGATATTCATATTATGTGTCCTAATATGCAACATAACATCTGCAACATAAATCCCACATGAGGATGAAGATAAGACAAGTAATGATGAACATGTCCTAATGAACTAATCTAAACCCTAATGGACATAATTAGGATTAAGGGATTATGAGAACCTGATAGTGATATGTATGATCTTGTCTTAACCAGGGGTTTGACCAAGATATAGTTGACATGAGGAATATGTGATTAGGATGTCTCTTTGGAAGGTACGCCATTACCTCTTACTTGGCTTATTATTCAATATGCTTGTGTTATATGTGTAGTAAAATACTTGGCATATGGTATTCGATGAAATGATTGTTCTTGAATGATATGTTGCTTGATTTTCCGTGATTATGTCTATGAACACATGAAACATAATATATATATATGTTCCATTATATGAAAGCACTAATTCTCTTTGGTAGCATAGTGCTGGAAAGTGATCATTCTCTTTGGTAGCAGATCACATTGTACAATGATCTAACTCTTTGGTAGTAGATCATAAGGCCTTACATCTCATACTCTTTGGTAGCTGAGATGATGCATTATTCCCTCAGGTGGCAAATGCATGGATATATAATGAAAAATGTGCTTAAAATATGTGTTCTCTTTTGTTAATGAATATCTTTGTGCAAGTATATGCTTTTCTTATATTCTTCTGTTACTTCCAAGTATATTAGTTTTATCTTATTGCCAAGATATGATGAGAGGTATATAAAAGACACGTAGGCATACTCAGTACAATATTCTTGGATATTGTGCTGATGTGTACCACATGTAATCTTTTGTTTAGGTTGTGGTTATGCTCTTGAAGACTAGGATAGTTGAGAGTTTTGTGGCGAGCTGATGTACAGGTGAACCTGTTGTGTTAAGATCCTGTAGTTTATTGGTAGTACATGTATATATATAAGTTAGCTATCCAATATGTAATATCAAATGATGTAACAATTCATGTTGTAATTATATGTTGAATGGTGAACATGTGTGTATGGTTTTATTATTGTTCATGTGCATGTGCTACTGATTGTTTCCTTCTAACTCCCTTGATTTTCTTCTTCTTAGACTAGTGTGGGATGTTTAAATTGGGATTCACACTGAGGTGAGGGTTTCAATTTAGACGTCACACATCAGATTAAGTTTAAGAAAATCCGGGGATGTCACAGGATGTGTAACTCCCTTGTGATCTAGCTTGTTATACCTAACCTTAATGTAATTATATGATGTTGATTGGTTATAATCAGACCTCTTGAATGATTAATGTGATAATGAATTACACTCTTATCGTGTTGAAACCACAATGTAGTACTATTTGAATATCATAGTCCCTTGCCATGTTAATATCTATGAACATATATGTGCTATGATCTTTTGAGCCTTGTTTAAGGTATGGAATGATGATTATAACCTTACTATGAATAATGTGATGGTCTTAATGAACTTTGGGCATGTTTGAATCCATGATTGTGGTGAAATTCTCTTCATGTTCCAATAATGGTTAAAACCCTAGAACTTGTAATAAGATATTGGTATCTTGTAATAGTATGATGATAAGTGTAGTCCATTAATTTGCAATGAATGATAGCATGTGGTAATGTGATTAAGATTTGTATCTCAAATGTTTTATATCTTTTAAATTTGTTATACATATACTCTTGTTAGAAAATAATTAGGGTTTGAATGTCCACTTGTATGATAAGGCCTTAATGCATTCGATTGGCTGTAATTAATCAAGTTTAATCTTAATCATGTAGAGCCTTGTGCCGTAGAGCCACCTTCAGTATCAAAACTTACTAGATGGTGAAATGAGTATTCCTAAGGGAAACTCAGAGTGCATATTGTTGAGTATGTGGGGGTGGAATGTTGAGGATATATCCTGGTCATCCACAATTGCAGGTTATGGAGGATGTCTATGGTCATGCCTCTGACATTTGATGTGATTGAGCACAGCTGCGGTTGTACCTCAGATTAGAGGGTTTTGTATACCCTATTTTCTCGTGGCATAACTTGTACCAAGTACGGACTAGTTGTTATCAGTTGACTATATGTCACTGTTGGTAGTTTGACTGGTATGTCACTATAGTTTACTTATATGGACCGAGGGGAAGAGATCTTAGGATACCGACACTCCTTGATCTTATACGGAACTGAATAGCACTTCACAGTGGTCAGTTGGAATTTGAGTGGTACGACTCAAACTCCCAAGGGCATAATAATAAAAGATATAATACCAGCCGTGTAGTATAATTTCTAGGGTTTAATATGTATCACATTGGTTGATTAACCCTTGTCTTGTCTTTACACTACATAGTTCTTACATGATGTAGACTTATGAAAATTGTGTAATTCTACTTGATGTTACAACTTATTTTCTAAACTTATTAGTATGCTTAAACCGTTGAATTTGTTCATATTGCTTATTCAATACCCTAACTGCTCAATGTATTTACTATTAATTAATATGTTATAATCAATATATGTTGGAGAGAGTTGTATCTCTTGCTGGGACTGGGTCTCACCTGTGGGTCACCACATTTTTTTAGGTGGCCGCGGGCAATGAGGTCGAGGTCACATTGTGGAAGAGAGCCAACCTGGTGATCAATAGATTCAGAAGGTTGGTTAGTTGTAGATATTAGTAGTAGAGTCCTAGTGTCATCCCTATAGTCTCAGGTCCGGGTATGGGATGTGTTTTCTAGATGATATACTTGTATCAACATGAGATTTTGGTAGTATGCCAATGTTTGTAAATATATGGCATGTACATGTGAAATATCTTTTGTATGCAGGATGTGACTGAGGTCTTTGGAACCATATGTAAATACTTGTTATAGTATATGAGAATGGAATGATGGACCTTTTGTAAATGTTCTAAAGTTTATTTACATTGTTGGAATTGGTTTTAATTACTCCACATTTTTTACTATGTGATTAATTAGTAGTTGATCGTGTTTTGTGTTTTGAGTAATCTCGTTTAGTGTGATGAGGTGTCACAGTTATGTTGGTATCAGAGCTCTAGGTTTACTGAGTCTACAGGGACATAGGACTTAGGTTTGAGTCTGTTCTTATGTATCCAACATATCTAATCATAGTTTATGCTTATGCAGATATGTTTGGAGGTCATGAAGAACACATTGTGAGTAGCTATGTTGCACCAAGAGGTGCAAGGAGGTAGGCACGTGATGAGAGAGTGCCAGAAGCAGGGCTAGAGCAGCCTGCAATGCCTCATCTAGACCCGACAATGATGGCCAATCTTGAGTTTCAATCTATGTTTAGACATATGATGGCCACAATTACACATATCACTGATAGAGCACCATCACCTCAATCTAGGGTAGCCGCCTCTAATGTGGAGTTCCAAGGTGTCCGGAAGACATTTGAATGTCTTAGACGTGTTGGGGCAATTGAATATGTAGGTACTTCTGATCCAACATACATTGACATGTGGTTGACTGAGCTGGAAAAGGCATTCAAAATCCTAAACATCACTGAAGAAGACAAATTTAAGCATGTGGTATACCTGTTGAAAGGTAGTGTTGGCCACTGGTGGGCCATAGAAGAGGAGAAAAGACCAGGAGTTGTGATAGGATGGGAGGAGTTTTGGAGGGAATTTGTTAGCTGATATTTTCTAGAGACCTATCTAAATGAGAAGATATCTCAATTTGAGAAGATTCATCAAGGGGCTATGACTATTAATGAGTATGAATCAAATTTTATGGAACTTCTGGGGTTTTGCCTACATATAACGACAATGGACAAGGAAAGGATCTGGAGATTCGAAAAGGGCCTAAGTATTGAGTTGACGACAACAACATAAGCCCTGGAAAATAGGGAGAGTTTTTCCACATTTGTGGAATCCGTAAGGAGGATTGAGAGGTCTTCCATAGAGAAGTGCAAAACTAATGCTTAGAAGCGACCTATGCAGTTTCAAGGGCAATCATATGAAGGCTTTAAGAAGCTGAGGTTTTTCTATCCACAGTCCCAACCAAGGTCAACCTTCACTGAACCAAGATCACATGCACCATCACAGTGGACCCCGAGTTGGGGCTGAGGTCATAGTTTTTCGCCAATGAGAGCATGTAGTACCTCATCGGTTTCAGTGACAATAGGATGGAATAGGAATAAGGGATGAAGGAGGTGGTGGAGATGGAGAGTTAGGAAGGCGGTGGTGGGCTGTGGAGAAGAGGGTGGGCTGTGGGAATAAGGGTGGCGGCGGCAGCAACAAGGGAGGTAGGGGGCGGTGGGCTGGTGGTAGGGAGGAGGGGTGGTGGCGACAGTTTGTGGTGGAGTAGGGATAGTGGGGAGAGGGCTGGTGGGGTGGAGGGGATTGGCGGTAGCAGTAGGGGAGGAGGGGAGGGCCGGTGACAACAGGTTAGGGGGGTGGTGACAGAAGGGTAGAGGGAGGGGGAGGAGCAGTGACAGTAGGGTGGGGGGGCTAGGGTTAAGGAGGGAGGGGTTTACGGAGGATCGGGAGGCTCTGATACCATCTAGAATAGGGTAAAAAGTATTTCTTATTGAGTGAATAAAATGAATACATGACCCACTCTTTTATAAGACAAGAGAGTAAGACATAGAGTAGAGCTAGGCAATATGGGATAAAAGTACAAGAGGCTTACAAAGACAAATGCCAAAATACACTAAGTAAGAAACAACACAGCACAGTAAAATGTATATACTAATACTCTCCATCAGCATTGAGAGAGGCATTTGTGTTGATCTTTACGCAACATTCAGGCGGGCGACACTAATTGGCTTCCTCAGGCGGCGTCCGCTGAATGAATGGTCTCCCAATAGTCGTTTTGTATCGGATGTAGTCAGCTACGAGGTTAAGGAACCCAGTGGCCAGGCCTGGGACGAATGGAGGATGTTCATCGAAGAGAGCCTTGTTCCTCATCCTCCATGCAACCCATAGCAGTGTGGCCCCTTCGTCCTTGTGTAGTCGGTCCCCTTCCCCTTCATCTAGTAAGCACTTCACAAAAGTTCTCATGTCAACCTCCTCCTGATGTCCATGCCAGGCGAACATCCCAGTAGACCAAACATGCTTGGCTAAATCATAGAGCAGCAGAACGTGGGAGATATCCTCCCTCTAGCCGCAGTGTGGGCAATTCTCCTCTTGAGTCACGTGCTTCCTAAGCAACTCTACTTTAGTAGGGAGTATGTTCCGTAGATCTCTTTAAATAAAGTGCTTGAGCTTAGGGGGCCGTCTCTATTTCCATACCTTCTTCCATACGTCTATGTCCATGACATCCTCCAAATCCTCACTCACACGGATGAAGAAGTAAGCACTCCGGACTGAGAAAGTACCATTACTTTCTTTATCCCAGAACAGTGTATCCTCCTCGGCATGTGAAGAGAGTGGGATATTAAGTATCCGCCTGGTAATATGAGGGGGAAAACAAGACTCCACTGCTTCCCTATTCCAACGTTTCGGCCCCATGCAAATCAAATCACTAACCATCCTGTATTCCACTGGCCAATGTATTAAGTAACACTGAACCGACCCACCGAGTTGTGGGATCCATATCTCCTTGTAGATGTGGATGCTTCTACCACACCCCAACCTCCAAAGAAATCCATTTTTCACCAGCTATATCGCCCCCCAAATACTTCTCCATGTGTAGCTAGGTGCCCCGCCCAACTCAACATGTAAAATGGAAGAGGTCCTGTAATATTTCGCCTTCAAAATCTATGCTGCAAAAGTATCATCATGGATGGTCAACCTCCATCCCTGCTTTTCTAGAAGTGCATGGTTGAAAGCATTTAAATCTCTAAAACCCATTCCCCCACTTTCTTAGGGCCTGCATAATCTCTCCCAACTCATCAAGTGAATCTTCCTTTCACCCTCCTTGGATCCCCACCAAAACCGTGCTATCATAGCATGGATTTCATCAATAAGGCCCTCAGGTAGCTTGAAGATACTCATTAAGTCAGTAGGGATAGCGTGGATCACCGCTTTTAATCAACACCTCCTTCCCCGGTCTAGACAACAACTGTTCTTTCCACCCTTGTAGTTTCTTCCATACTCTGTCCTTGATTGTTGCAAACACATGTTTCTTTGACCTTCCAACTACCGTAGGGAGCCCTAGATATTTCTCATGCATGTCCACCTATCTAACTTACAGCCGGTTCTTGATGAGATCCCATCTTTCTCCTGTGACATTAGCACTAAAGGAAACCTTCGTCTTCTCATAATTTATTTTCTGTCCCGATGCCCTCTCGTATTGGCTGAAAATGTCAGCTAAAGTGGAGCATTCTTCCGAAGTAGCCCTTGTGAACACTATGTTGTCATCTGCAAAGAAAATGTGGGTGACTCGTGGTGCATGTCTGCATATCCTTGTCCCGTGAATTCGTTTGTCCTGGGCTGCTTTCTTAAGAGAAATAGAGAGGGCTTCAACACAAAAAAGAAAGAGGTAGGGAGAGATAAGATCACCTCTCTTAGTACCTATCTAACTGTGTACTACTTAATTTTTTTAATATATGTACCCCACTAGCTGATATGTACAACAATTTTTCTAGCTACTTCCGCTCTACGCGATATGTATAATAACTTTTTATTTAAAAGTAAATTGCATGCTTACATACCAATTTTTTATGGATTGCGATCCTAAGCAAGCAAACAAGCAGGTGTAATAGATAACGATAACCACGACCCTAAGCAAGCAAGTAAATTGGTGTTATGGATAAACACAATTGCGATCATAAGCATCCAAGTAAATCGGTGCATGAGTGGGCTAGGCAAATAAGTAAGTAATTAGATAGGTGAATAAATAGACAATTAGATAGACTATGAATAACTAGACGAACATGTGATTGGTTAGTATGTAGACCGATGTACGTGCTTGCTAATTTTCCATCCAACCTACTTGTTTTGTATGTCTTTGTGTCTGTTTATGCTAAGACTTTTTTAGTAGGTTGTGTATTTGCTTCTGTTAGCCCATTGTTCTTTTATGTCTATGTGTTTCGGTAACATGTTTGTGAACTCATTGGTTAAGGTTTCACCAATGTGCTTTAATTTTAGTAATCACATTCTCTAAATTGGATGAAGTCAACTGATAATTTTTGTAATTTGTAACCCTATAAATAAAGCACGGTGTGGCGTGTGCTATTCGAGTAGTTTGCTCAGCCGCACACCACACTGCTTTATTATTTATATTTATCTTCATTTCTATTTTTTTATAGGTATAAGATCTGGTATGTACAAAATTTCGGTGACATGCAACTGAATCGAGTCAGGTGTGTATGCCTAACCTACTTGCCATTTTTCATTTTCAATTTTTGTTTTTAATTTTTTTCAAGCTAAATAAAAAGATGGACATGTTGTACAAGTGTTATATTTTAGTTATGTGTTTTCATCAGACCAGTCTGTGTGTGTTTTAACTTTTAGTTGTATGCTCATTGTTTCAATTAGTATGTGTGTTCCAATAGTCTGTCTGCATACTAATTAATGTTATCTAATTATGTGTTTGACATTATCGGTTTCTTCAAAGAGAGTTTCAGTAAAAAAATTGTACTTGTTGATCCAATTTATTTATGTGTTCAATCAATCTATATCAATGCTAATTAGCTTGGTATGTCTTTGTGTTCACACATTCTATCTGAGTATTAATTGGACCAATCTATATGAATGACTATAAGTTTGAGGGAGTTAGTTAGCCTTTTAATCAAGATTTTTTCTCTTATTATGTTATATATAGATTAGTGTATGTTAATGCAGTGGTCGTCTAAAGAGTTTTGATTTAAATTTCTGTAATGACGCACGACAAGTCTGAGGGAGTCAATTGACCGAATGCATTTGGATGTGCTCCAGTAGCTTGGCTATGTGCCCATTGGACCATTCATTGTTTGTATTCTAGCAACATGTATGTTTGTTAATCAATCAAATTTGTTTGTATGTTAATCAATTCAATATGTTTGTGCGCTTATATATTAGATTGTGTCAATTGGATGTCAATCAAGCTACTCTCTCTTTTAATAAGTTAGCCATTAATTTTGTAATTCACAATTTCTCTTTGCATTTTAATTTTTAAATTTTTATTATGCATACCTGAGGGAGTCAACAATTGGATATTAATTGAAATATTCTATTTTAACAAGTTGTATGTAGTTATTGTTATTACTAATAATGAAATCAGAGACAAAAATCAATTTTTAAGATAAAATTTGAATAATCATCAAACATTTTTATCATGTGTAATAATATACATTAGAGATTTTATTGTGCCAATTCAACCGCCATCTACGTGCTTAGCACGTGCTTTTAGCTAGTAGTATATAACAGCCAACGTGTATACATTAGGGAAGAAATGTAGGTGAAGTCAAACATGGCGGTTATATTAACGGCGGGTGGGTAAAGGAGGTTATGTAGGATTTTTGAAAAGCAAGGACGTTTTATGCAATTAACAGAAAAGGCAGGGTTTTGAGAAAAATTCTTATGTAATATACTAAGACGCACACAGTCTCCGTTGGCTCCTATATGAGATGATCATTTACCCCAGTAATGTCGGCACCTTTCTTCTAACAATGCAGCATACGGTAATCCCACCTCTGATATATGTGAAACGCGATCGCAATACACCACAAACCGCTCATATCATGACGCCATGATCCCATCCAAAATCCAATCTCCAGCTTGTCCCTGTCAGATCGTCGAGTATACTCGCTAAGACATTCCCACCAGCATATTTAATTTGTAGAATGACAAAAACAGCGCATGGCTATCGTTCTCGGGCTCGAGTGATGTACTGTTATTGAAGGGAATCGTTTTAATGTTTGGACACGTAGATAGTATGAGATTTGAATACGTACTGTCTAGTTGTAGTAGGTCAGTAGACCCGCACGAGTACGACGCTGAAAAATACAAAACCTGGTAAATTGACAGTCGCTTTAAGTTAAGGAAAGAGAAGCCGCGTAAGTATATCGGATCGACACGAAAAAGGATTTGAAAACGTGGTCATAGATAGCTAGCTTTCTCATTCATTACCAACTCCATGTATTAAATATACCAGCATGGGCATCCAGCCAGGCTGAACGGTTGGCTCAATAAGCCATT
Source organism: Alisma plantago-aquatica (assembly GCA_963693085.1). Lineage (NCBI taxonomy): Eukaryota > Viridiplantae > Streptophyta > Magnoliopsida > Alismatales > Alismataceae > Alisma > Alisma plantago-aquatica. Next base: position 1,204,441,035 of record OY856411.1, on the reverse strand, counting down.
CTTCCATCTAAATATAAAGAGCAACGCTACACATACTCAGTTTATGACCCGCTGACCTACCCGATTTCTCGATAAAACGTAAAAATAACCCCCAGCCGCTTCCCGTCGCTTCCGTATCCCACTTTCCACAACTCCCAAAATATTTTCCCATTTCCGGATTCCCCCTCCATTCACTCCAATGAAAAATTCTACTCCTCCAATCTTTCGTTGTCACAACCAAAGAATCCCTAGCTCCCGTTCCCGCTCCCGCATCCTCTTCTCCGGCGCTGACCCACCAGGTTTCTCGGCGTACTGGCTTCTGCAAGCATCCTCTTCTCTGACGCTGCTCCCGGCGTTGGTTCGCTCCCGCACCCAGCGCTGGTCCCGCTCCCGCTCCCTAGCTCCCGCACCCAGCGCTAGTCCCGCTCCCGCAATTGCTGCGTCCATGACACTCTGGTTTCTCCCGGCGGTCTCTTCCTTCCGTCCAGGTACTGTACTTGCTGCCAAATACTTGCCGCCGCTATGTTCCTTCCCACATCTTTCCCCTGACGCTAGGGCATAGAGCACCTAATCAGGCGATACTTTCCAAGTACAATACTTGTCGCCGCTATCTTCCTTCCCACATATTTCTCCCCGAATCTAGGGCACATATCAACTAATTAGGGGATTCTTTGCAGGTACAGTACTGAGATTGACGTTTGATCTATTTCCAACATCTTGTTCCCGGCGTACTCGACTGCAACACGTCTTTGATCACCTAATCATGTACAATGTTGGTCCTCAATTTCCGTACTGATGCAAATATTGGTGTGAAACTGATCAAACGTGTACTGAGTTTTGCCTGGACAATGTTGGCATATGCTTTTGCAAGTACTGTACTTGTTAGTCCCTCATTTTGATATGATTTTGCATAATGTTGTACTATGTTAAATACAATACTTATGGTTGATTATGACATGCAAATAGTTTTGGGTATTGTACTTGGAAGTAGACCACATGGGTGACTAATGTCTTGTTGAGTAGCGTAATTAGGTTTGTTACTGATATGAGAATAATAAAGAATAATAAATGGGTATTGTACTTATTGTTGAATTGTATAAGTGATTAATGGTTTGTTGGGTACTGTACTTTTGGTTCTTACTGAAATGAAAATCATAGTGGGGTATTGTACTTAGTAATTCAATGTTCTAGTCACCGAACTCATGGTTGTTACTGAAATGAAAATAATGACTGGGTACTGTACTTAGTATTTAAATGTAATTGTGATTAATGGCTTGTTGATTACCGTACTTCTGCTTGGCAAGTACTGTACTTGTTAGTCCCTCTTGTTGATATGATTTTGCATAATGTTGTACTATGTTGAATATAGTACATATGGTTGATCATGACATGCAAATAGTTTTGGGTATTGTACTTGGAAATGGACCACATGGGTGACTAATGGCTTGTTGAGTAGCGTAATTAGGTTTGTTACTGATATGAGAATAATAATTAGGTATTGTACTTATTGTTGAATTATATAAGTGATTAATAGTTTGTTGGGTACTATACTTTTGCTTCTTACTGAAATGAAAATCATAGTGGGGTACTGTACTTACTCAAATGATTTGATAGGTATAAATTGGATTTACCTTAGTAATGTACCTAATTATTAAACCACCAATATCAGGGAAAATGACTTAAGTACTGCACTAATGACATACAGGTTGTGAATAAATTTTGTTCTGATACTGCGTTGAGAGACTGAGTTGTATTTGTGAATTGGGATAAAATACCTATGGATCGACTTGGTATTGTACTTATATCTCAATAATTGAGTTTGGAACTAAGATGGTGAGTAGTGTCCTGATGATTCTGATATGCTTTATTGCCGCCATGCCCACTATTTGTTTGGTAATTCGTATATACTGTACTTTTGGGTATATAAGTTGTATTCTACTGAGTACTGTACTTAGGTGATGATAAAAAATATGTATCAAATTATGTGCAATATCCTTTTAGGATTATTAATTGTATGTGAGCTGAATTAAATTTAACAAGATGATGAGAAAAACTTGTGCATATGTTCTTTTTGAAACTTATACTTGTATAGTTTAAAAATGTTCATATGAGTTGTATTTGCGAATTGGGATAAATATGGATCGACTTGGTACTATTCTTATATCTCAATAATTGAATTTCAAACTAAGATGGTGAGTAGTTTCCTGATGATTCTGATATGCTTTATTACCGACATGCCAACTATTTGTTTGGTAATTTATATGTACTGTACTTTAGTGTATATAAGTTGTACTTTGTTGAGTACTGTACTTCTATGGTGATGAAAAATAGGTTATGTCCATTATGTGCAATATTCTTTTAGGAATGAGTACTGTACTTACTCTCATGTAACAAATTTTAATTTGTCTTTGAAAATGGATTTAGCTGAGTAATGTGCCTAATTATTAAACCACCAACATCAGGGTAAATGACTTATGTATTGTACTTAGTACTGTACTGTACTTATATCTTTGGGAAAAAACCTATTGATCCACTTAGTATTGTACTTATATCTAAATAATTAAGATTTAAACCAAGATGGTGAGCAGTGTCCTGATGATTCTGATATACTTTATAGCCGAGATGCCCACAATTTATTTGGTAATTCGTATGTACAGTACTTTTGGGTATATAAGGTGTATTCTGTTAAGTACTGTGACACGCTTTTTATGTGAGTAGAAACGCAAGTATACATATCAATGTAATATAGGCCTTGTGAGGCCCAAGTCGAACTCAGGGAAATGTAAATTTTAGTAGACTACTACTAACTGGTTGCGATCAGCTAAACCGATTAAAAGAGTTTGAGAGTTGTTGTAAAATAAAAGAAAATAAAATGAAACAAATCAATCGATTAAATGTTTAGTTTAATCAATTCAAGATGAGATCTTTAGGATTGAGGTTTCACCGCGGGTTTTCATTGTATTAAATTCTATTCGGTCATTCAAATTTATCTCTCTATCTGGGTAGTGGCCTAAAATCAGAATTGCCCACTGTCGTGGTACAATTCACTACCTATGTATAGGTCGGTTCCACCATCGTAGTAACCTATACCCTAAACTAGGTGCATTAAAATCAATCTCTCGGTATCCACCATTAACCTTACACCACCTTGTTCAAGGGATTTGTCAATTAATGTGAATTTCGTCTCTTTTCAACCGTTAATTCTTCTTTCAAAGTAATTAAGGGAATTAGATTATTATTATGGTGATCAAGCATACCAATATAATTGAGAAAACGAAATTATACCACGGATTTAAGAGATAAATGATGAATTACTATGATAAAATTGTCATACAATGATTCCTGGGCTACTCCCGGTCCTAAAGACAAAGGAGATTAGCCCCGCATGTTCATCTTTTTTTTTTTTAATTAAGCCAGGGGTCGCTTTTATTCATCCCACACCCCGTATGTTCATCTCAAAGCAAAACATGGTAGAGAAAAGGGAAAACATGGAGAAAAACGTGATTGAATGGTGAAACCCCTGAATGGAGAAGATCCAATCACTCCTTGGCATAGAATGCGCGTTCTCCCGCCTTTCGGTGGTCGAAATCATCTTCTTCGGCGTCCGGATCGACTGCGGCATACTTATGGGCTCCGTTCTTCTCTCCACACCTTCTCGGGACGTGTGCAGCGGCTAATGACGTGACAGTCGGCTCTTGGCCGCCGTCATTAGGTATAATCACCGAGTTAGGTCACAAAAATATCACAGCCGTCGGATTTAGATCAATCTGAAACCAACTTGTATCTGACGGTGTCGATACTATCGACGCGAGTCGATAGTATCAACCTTGCACTGTATCGGCTGGTCTTCTTTTCTTTTCTTTGTCACAACTGATGCCACCTCGATACCATCGACGCGGGTCGATGGTATCGACATTCATAGGCGTCAGTTTTGTCCTTTTACCGTCGTTGTAGCTCCACTAGTCAATGGTATCAACATTTGTGTCGATAGTATCGAATCTCTTTTCTGAAGCAACCTGATGTTATCTCGATACCATCGACTCTCCTATCGATAGTATCGAGATTTTACTGCTCCTTGCTGCTGGTTGCCTGTGGTCCGGTCGATTGTATCGTCCATTGTCGATGGTATCAACAACAACAAATACTTGTTTTTCCTGAAATTTCAACATGAAACCACATAAGCCGAAACAAAACATATTCTTGTGATAATTTATGCTCAAAATACTGAAATAAGGGAGATTTGACACTGAGAAAGATCATAGACCAAAGTAGATGAATTATGCAATATTAACCACCAAAATGACAAATAAATGCATAAAACTCAAATAAAACAAGTCTATAAATGCGACTCAAAATCATCGCATCATACTGTACTTAGGTGATGATAAAAAATATGTATCAAATTAGGTGCAATATCCTTTTAGGGTTATTAATTGTATGTGAGATGAGTTAAATTTAACAAGATGATGAGCAATACTTGTGCATATGTTCTTTTTGAAACAAATAATTGTATGGTTTAAAAATGTTTGTATGAGGTAGTGTAATAATTATTTGTATTTTTGGTGAGTATTGTACTTTAACTTTCAAAAATTGAGATCAAGAATAAGGGCGTACGTACTGTACTTACTCTCATGTGCAAGTATGTGATAAGTAATATATCAGTACAGTGTAATTAGTACAGTACCTACAGTTAGTACAGTACTGGAGTATAATGTTAGAACTATGTTTTTCGTTGATGAGTGTGTTAATATTGCTTGGAATTACTTTTTAGGCATGGTTCAGGGAGTATCAGACTATACTTCCTCCTGAGGACAACGATGTGTTTCCATTTGTGAATAAATGGAATTATGATAGTAAGATGAGTGTGTTCTTGCATATTATGGTTTTATATTAGCGGGTTCCGTGTGATGAAATATTGCTTATGTGGGTACTGTATGTGACTGTTTTGCTAAACTATCTATTGAGGTACAATACTTGTGTGTATGTATATGTACTGTACTTGATAGTAATACACCCCTTTGACGTGACTCTGATTAAAGTGAAAGTGTGGATATACGAGCGATTTAGTAAGTATACAACGGTAAACTGATTATCAAAATGATTTGTGTTAACAAATGCACATATCATTGTTTCTTTTATGTAAGATTTGGTGTTGTGACGTACAATACTTGGTTGTGTGAATGGGTATTGTACTTCATTGTTGAACAACAATTTGAGGTGGGTGTGATTCACGTGTGGGTAAGAGTGTTTGCGGCATATATGTATAGAGGAAACACATGTTACAGATTGAAGCTGTAAGATATGAAGATTTTCTACTATGAAACAGTAAGCTATCATGATTCTGTGCTATGAAGTTGTAATCTATCATGATTTTATTCAAGAAGCTGTAATAGTTTGTTCCGTCCATCCACTGGGGGATTTTATGCAATGACATTGATGAACTCGGAGTTCGCAATAAAATTGATTTGAATGACCAATGGGCAGTAAATTTTGAATATTACAATGTTGAACAATGTATACATAATGAAAGATGAATACAATTTTGAATATTACAATAATTTATACTCAGTTTTATGTTCATTGATGTGCATCAATTGAACTGATGTTTTATTGGATATTGTTATAATAGTAGCTTCAGCTTTGAAGTAATGTTGTGGGTTTATACTGGTGGATTTTGTGTGATAGGATCTTACTTATGTGGGTACTGCATTCGACTGTTAAGCTAAACTGTCCTATGAAGTACAATATTTGTGTGCATGTAAAGGTATTATATTTAATTGTTGTACGCCACTTTGACAATACTCAAATTAAAATGGAAGTGTGGATATACGAGGGACCTAAAGAAAATTAATAAGTATCCCGCATATTGATTGTCAAAATGATTTGTGTTTGCAGAATACACATACTTGATGTACAATTTTATTTTTGTGATGTACAATACTTGGTTGTGAGTATGGGTACTGTACTTGATTATTGATCAACACTTTGACGTGGGTGTGTTTGAAGTTACTTTATATGAAGTGTGTGTAAGAGTGTATGTGGGGTATATGTATAGTGAAATCACAAATTATTCAGATTGTATGCATGAAGCTGTAAGCTATGATGATGCATGGAACAATGATTTATTGACGTATTTTACTATCTCAAAATACACTTTACTTGGTTGTGTACTATCGTAATGTATGTTTAGGTACTGTACTCGAATGTAGTTTGCACATAATCTATGTGCATGTTACTACCCAATTTAAGTAAAACAATTTGTAATATACGCGCAAAAATAAATACATACTCAAGGAAGGCTAAAGTAATTCTTAATACATTTCAGAATTGGGGCGGACAATTATTGAACCACCCATAATTAGGAGGTCAAACTTCTTCTGTAGTCGGTGAAGTGTAAGGAGATTCATTGAGATATTGAACAAGTGTATTTGGAAACATTTTAAAGGGGACTGACACTTCAATGTTGATTGGATCTTGATCTAAATGTGTAGTGATGTTGTCTGTACATACTGTGCGGGAATATGTATTGATGTTTGAATCTACCTTTTTTTTAGGTGTCCTTTTTTTCTTTGGTGCCGCTAGCTCTCTCTTTGATTTCTTCCGCAAACTTGAAGGCTTTCCAACATCAATAGCTAAAGCAGGGTCTTGTATAGCTGGTGTGTTTTCCTGTTACATAAACATATACATAAGAAAATTAAATATAAAAGTCTTGTGCGTAGGAAGTACTGTACGTGGGTTGCATATGTTAAATGTATGTACGTACAGTACTTGGCTTACCGTTGTGACTTGACATTTCTATTTTAATATATTATTTACTCTTTGATATGCATCTGCTAGCTCTTGTTTGACATGTTCATAATTTTCGACATATGATCTTGCTAAATTAACAAATCCCCCACATATACTTAAAATGTGCTCTGCACGTTGCTGTAATGGACCCGCCTCCCGGCCCCAATTAAGGGAGACCAGAAGGTCAGAGCCAATATCCTAATTAACATGATCAAAGGTTCGACAAATAATCAATAACAATTATTAAATTCTACCAACTATACTGAAATATGGTAAAAATAAAAACTTTGCATACCTTTTAAAAATTGAGATTTCTAAACTTCTATCCACACATATACTAATCTAACTAATCCTCCTTTGCACTTTAATTCTCTTTTAATTCCACATATGCCACTTTACTGTTTGTTCTTTTCACTTGTACCTAAAAGACTGACAAACAAAACGTCGGTCAGCAAAAGCTGGTATGTGGGGGAAACAAATAATGTGCAACTATGTTAACAACATAATCATGCAATTAATCATTTAACAACCATGATTACATTTTAAGCCACACTACTCAATCCTTACCTATCCCCTAACTCTGTGCTATCTCTGTAGTGGACTTGTATGCTACCTCTCTTTTAGGTAGATTCTTACCCCCATGGTCCTACCTTATCGGTAGCCAATACATAGGGTAATAGAGTTGCATGGCACTACCCGAAGGTAGCCCAATATCTAACTCAATGTGACTTGATGGACCTACCCCATTGGTAGCCATGTACTAAGTCATCCAATGACTTGATGGACCTACCCCATAGGTAGCCATGTACTAGGTCAACTATTAAGCCACAGAGGGGACCAAGATCTGAGCTGGTAGGCACATATCTTATGTGATAGTCATAGCCACATTATAGTTTGCATGAACTAAATTCATCCAATAGTTTATTTCAAGTCATCGATGAAAACTTCAGAAAACCTCAGAAAACTAACTCGAGATATTCATAAGCGTAACCACATACCTGTCAAGCTGTCATGAAATATACATCCAATATTTTTCTATCATGGATCATGGTATTCAAGTCTAAAAGGCCTAATCGTGCCCTAGGGATACTAGCCCTTTTTAGGGTTTTGACCATAATTAGGGTTTCACTTCCTTTTTACCACTTTTACTTTATTTTTATCAACATATCCATCAAAACCTAATTATCTCATTTTATTTTCCATTAAGATCTCAAGATCAGGTTTGGACCACAAAACCCTAATTTCTGAATTAATTATATATTTTCTTCCCCTTTTCCTCACTTAGGGTTTCTAAAGGTATTAATGACAAAATTAGGTTTAAAACCCTAATTCTTGCAAATCCCTTTTCAAAATTGGTTAAAATCCATCTATATCATTAAACCAATTAATAATGCTCGAATTTACTCACTTGCAAGATTAAACCTATCCTTTATCAAAAATTGGGTTTTCTAACCATAATTTAATACTTTTCCCATCCAATTTATATACTTTTACAAAACGATACTGATTCAGGTTCCCAAACTATTTTAAATGTATCCCTCGTATTTTTATGATCAATGTTCATGTATACATTTTTCTCATCCGAGTTTTCTAGCTCAAGATATGCTTTTTATTAAGAAAACCTTTTTATTTGAATTATTAGCAAATTCTAGAAAAACACAGATTGTTAGATTGATGGTCCGTTGGTCCAATCATGATCCAACGACCAGGGTCGCGCGTGCCTAACTTTTGTTTTAAGTTGCGAAGGATGGTTTTGCACTTACCTTCATTCACCACTGCCAAGGACAAGGAGGTCTTTTCCTCCTTTCTTCTTCAACCCCGCAAAGAACTCCGCGCGCCGCTCTACTCTGCGATCCATGTTCCTGGCTTGGTTAACTAGATGGTTGACTTCGAGATGCAACCCCTCCCAACACTCGAGAAGGACACCACGACCTCCGCCTGGCTTCCCCGAACTGGACCAGGGTCTCAATTGCTGAGCTTCTTGCTCAAGTTTATCGCATGGCGGAGCTCTGCTCCGGCGAGGCCTGCTACTAATACGAGTGGGAAGATCGAGGTCTCTAACCAAATTGATTGTATTCGAGGAACTTCCTCAGGGGTCTGAGCATACGAGTTTGATTTGTTGGAGTGCAGGTACCGCGGAGTACCCCCTCCTATATATAGGGTCTTCATCGCCCTCCCTGTGAATTGGGAATTCCTATTCTCACCACGAAACCCCCAAAAACCCAGGGTTGCTCGATCCGTCTAGGACTCCTGAACTTGATGGGCAAGTTTCCAAGTCCACTCGTGTATTAAATCACGAGAAAGACTCCTTGGAAGATTCCTTCCCCTGTCTTCCAGTTTCCTAACTTGTCCCGAGCTAGGAGACAAAAGTATCAACGTTGGATCTGAATCCAATGGCCCACAACGCATGTGACATGCGCATGGGCTGGGCCCAAGATTCCTATTCCAATTATAAATGTAACATTTTCCATAATCACAACACTTTAGGAAATCTTGTAAAAGCCATAACCCCCAAACCGAGGATCCAATTGCTCCCAAATTTTGAAAGAAAGTCCATAATGACTTAATCTACCTCTCTACCAAAATTGGGATCATTATCTAAAAGAAAACGTTCCTTTTCTTTAAGTGCAAGATATCACTTAATATATATATATATATATATATATATATTTCTCATATATTTTCTCTTTCTCTTGCTATTAAATTATTATTCTGAGTTCCTTGAATCCCAAGGAACCTTAATGGCTCTAAATCCTATCTTGGGGATATACCTTAGCCTTTCACTTATCTTTTATCCATTATTTTCTCATTATCTTATTTATTTCTTATCGAAATATCGCTTTTTGAGGATTTCTCTTTGTCTCTCTTCTATTTTCCTTATTGGTATTCTTTTTAATCTTAGGAATCATTAGAATATGAAATTCTACCAAGGATAACTCAATTATACCTCTTTTCATTCACTTTCCACAATTTACCATTGTTTTTAATTTCTTTCTTAATAAAGAAATACTTAATTGATCTTTTCTTTTCTTATTGCCTTATCTTTTCAACTTTGGACTCCTTGGGACCCAAGGAACCCAAAAGGTACGAAATCCACTTTAGAATATATTCGTTTGCCTTCTAGAGGTTTCCACATCTTCCTTTTCTCAATTATTTATTTACTAATTGAATTTCATTGTTATTGGGCCCAATAGCCAATCAAGCCCATAAACAACCAAGAAGGCTATTGTAAACGAAATCCATTTATTCAAAACAAATTATATCATTATTTGTTCAAATATCTTTAATATGAGAAATTACATTTCTCACCAAATGAACCCAAAAATTGGGGTTGTAACAGTTGCTCAGGCTCGTCACCAATACTAGCAAGAATGGTGTGAGTAGAGTTGTAATCGGGATGTATATCTTTCCACCATCTGCCCAAAATATATTGTTGAGGGATCTTTTCCAGTTTCAGATGTCTACTAATGACGTACAAAATATGACTGCATAAAATGTCCTTTGACTCAAAGCATAAACATGAACATTTGGTCTTGGTCTCATGACTAACGTATTGTGCGTGAAACTTCTTCGTAACTGATTTGCATTCCTCTACATTTATCATCACATCTTTGTGATCGGTAACATCAAATGATGACTGAATAGAATCCCTAGATATGAGTTTGGACTTACAAAACATCATTCCTTCAAGTTTATTTTGGAATTTTCTAAATAAATTAATAGTATATGTTTCAGCATGCTGTGCCTCGATCTTAGAAGGTATTCTAAGGTGGGGTTTTTTGTGGGAGGATTCAAAGTTTGCTAGTTTCTCTTTTTCATATTTAGATTTAAGGATAGAATCATATTGAGAAACAAATTGTTTTAGTGATGTGCGTGAATTCACATATCCATAAAAAAAGGCATTCATAGATTCACTTCTCTGTGTTGTTGACATATCAACCCAGAAAAAACTATCAACATAGACAGGCACCCAAAGCTTTTTGAGCTCGTAAATTCTAGAAAGCCAGCTCTTTTTTTTCTTACTAGCAAGTTGAATAGCACTCTTCCAGTTGTTCTCAAACTCAGGTACAGATTTACTCTCATAAACAACCTCCTTAACTAGTTTTGAAATGACTGAGTTCTTTCCCAATTTCTCTGGAAGTGTTTTCATAATATGCCACATACAAAGACGGTGATGAGTATTAGGGAAAGAAATTTTAACAACATTCATAATATGTTGCGCCTGATCTGTGACAATCCCCTTAGGTTCCAGACCACCTGAAATTACAACAAATTGAAACTTTTCAACTTAAACAACTGGAATAACATATTACATTTTTTGACGTAATGTACGTGAAGTAATGGAGTATTTTATATGATACAATGTATTTGTTTACTTACCCATACATTCCAGCCATGTTTTGAATAACCATACATAATTCTCTGTGGTCTCCTCATATGATAATGCACATCCAAGTAAAATAGAATGACCATGATGATTAATGCCAACAAAGGGGGGAAATGGCATTTTGTATCTATTAGTCAACTAAGTTGTGTCGAATGTGATAACATCGTTAAAGTATTTGTACGCATGCCTAGATCTTGAGTCTGCCCAAAAACATTATGTAGAACGCCATGGTCATCTATGTCAAGTACATAGAAGAAATCACTATTTTGTTTTTACATTGTAATGAAATATTTTTGAATTGCTTGAGCATCGCCTTTGCCAAGGCGGAGATTTCTAGACATTACAACATAGTTCATCAAATCCTTTTGCGTAAATGGAAGATTGTAAAAAGATCCAACTTCAGAAACAAAACTAGACATAGATTTGGCAGGACGGATACCTGTAAAATTTGAAGAGTTATTGATATACAGAAGGTGCAGTACATGTATTATTTGATAAGGAGTACAATACGTGTATGTTATGTAATGTGCTTTCGATATGTACTGTACGTGGCCTGGTATGAACTACTTGATAAGGAGTACAATACTCGTCTGTTGTGTATTCAACTTACTAAATGTATTGTACATAAAGTATTATATACTAATAGTTGGAAGTATGATACATGAAATTACAAGTAATTGGAAGTACTTATTTACCCGCATTGTCATTTAATTCTTTACGTCTTTGTATGTCTTGAGGAATCTTCCTTTTAGATGTTAAAAGTCTTACCATGTGAGGCTCTAGAAGTTCATGGTTATGATTTTCTATAAAGTCGAAAATATAGTACTTGTCAAGATAATTCTAAAGAAGTCTTACACGAGCTGGATAGTTTGTCTTAGCGGTGGGCTTGTATCTGTACAAAGAGCTTTTTTGATCTTTTGGCGGTGGACCTGACTTGGCACAAGCAAATGTCACTCTTTTAATAAAGTTATCACCCAGTTCTTTAGCAAAGTGCGCTGTTATAATGCCAAAACCACATTTGTCCGCATAATTGGTGTAAAATTCCCTAGCTTCAAGTATATAGTAAAATGATAAACCAATTTCTAGCTTTAACGTAGCCTCTACGTCATGAAATATATAGTTAGAATCAACTTCATTTGGGCTTGAGTCAATCTGTACAATTTTGTAAACATATCACAAAATAATAATAATTAGAGTTATGTGTATAAGTATTATACGCAGTGTTCAGTATTGCAACCTGACGGGCATCAGACACTACAACTTGAAATGGAGTGAGACTTTCAATCGACCTACAAGAAGAATTATTGTTGTCTTCTAAATCCATTTGAAAAAATATTGTTCGAAATAAATAGTAGTTGTAATGAAGCTGGAAATTGTGTATTGTATGTATGGTTATAGAAAATACTGATGGAAACTCATGGAACAATCGACACACCTAATTTGAAGCCCTATGTGGTTATGTGACTCAACTGCAGAGGCAACAAGATATCAATATAATGATTGAACTGTAACTATGGTACGTACAATACTTATACATTTGTAAGTGACAATAAAGAAGGATGTAGATAACAGAAGGGAGTTGCATTTGTATATGATATTCGAAATAAAAAGGCATGGAATCAATAGATGGAAACATGTGGTGATTGATAATGAAATAACTTACTCAGTGTTGGGTAGAACTGGTTCAACATGAACAAATAGTACTTACAATACTTACTCAGTGATGGGCGAAAATGAACAGGGAGGGGGATGATTGAGTGGATTTGCAGCTATATACGAGATTCGAAATAAAATGGAGGGAATCATTAGAGGGAAATCAAAGTTTGAAGGAAAAAACAGGTGGTATTTGCATGCGTATTTGGTGGCGAGATAATCATTTCTTGCATGGCTTTTGCATGTAGAGACATGCAGAATCAAGATTTGTTGGTGGCGCAGATATGACTTTAAAGATGTAGTAAGGCGCAACAGGTAGTGGGACGCAGCGGTGGACAGTCCCGAAGTCCGGGTGGTTAGTCGGTTATGTGTAGAATATTTCAATATAAAACAAACCTTAGCTCTTGCTTGAAAACACTGTTCCTGTGAAGTGGACTTTATTGTAACTGTCTAATGTCGTAGGAACAAGTTGGAAAGAAGAAATAAATCAAGAAAGAAAGGGAGAAAGAGAAATTCCAACTTTCGATCAAATTACCCCAACATGTCAAATGAAACTTCATTAGTTCTTCCTCCCCAAGTGTCCCCACTCAAGAAAAAGACAGATTCCTAGCCAACTATTTTACTGTTCAATCCCCATGTAAACACCTTTAAATTAAAAATTACCATGGCAACGAAACATCTGCTGCTTTCCAAGCTGCAGCGGTGGCAGCAGCAGTACCAGCTGACGACCAACAGACAGGAGTAGGTCCACTGTTCCACTCCATGGTCGCCACTAGAAATGTTTTCACCGCCTTTGGACTCCCAACGCGATTCAGCTTTTTTCCATCTGAAAAATTCCCACTGTGACAGGGGTGTGTCAAACGGAAAGAACCTTTACCAGCTCCCAAAGGCAAAAAATGTCATGTTCCCCTTGGATTTATTAGAACTTGGAACGCACATTTCCAGAGGGCACAAGGAAACATAAAAATGCCTCCCTGGACTCTGTCATGGAAAATGAACATTCTTTTTTCCTGGAGTTTGGTGATTTGTGCTCCAACACGAATCTGTATATTCGACATTGCTGTAATTGGAATCACTCAGGTGTCTTAGTTCCCTATCGGCAACTAAGCGGCAGAGGAGACATATAACTAATAAAAGTACAAGGCAGGAGTCGTTGGTGTGTGTTTTGGGGTAGTAAAAACTGGAAACAATATTAAAAAAATAATGTAAAAGAAGAGAGAAAAAGTCACATACAAAAGCCATTCATCATAACACCATTACAAAAATAAAATAAAGTTGCAGGACAAATAAATATGGACCTACTAGATACTACATTAGGTTTTAAATTATGTACGGAGGTAGTCCATCACGTGTTAGATATAATTATTAGTTGGTATATGTGGCCTTCCACCATATGCTAGTTGTGTTTTATTAGCACCAAGAATATATTAGTATAAAGTATATATCAACCAAAAAGATAATATACGGATCTACTTGTTCTGTGCAAAATTAATCAACAAATGACCTAGTAGGAGATAAATGGCAATATTATAATAAAAACATCCCCTCAATTAGGACTCTACAAGTTCCGTGTACCCAATTTCCGATGCATAGATTGGGAAAATGATATAACATCAATTGGTTTGGTGAGTATAGTAGGTGCCCGTTACCAATGGGCTTCTTGGTTAGTGCTAAGCATCAAATGAAGTATATACATGAGTTCTAGTTACATATCTCCTTTAGTACTCAACGTTAGTGGATTAGGACTAAGGCTAGTTAGGTAGATGGTGATTCTGAGTGAAATTCTCAATAAGGGTACTATAAATTGAGATTTAGAAATTCATGCATATACACTCTTTGTTATATTTGAAACAAATCTCACTCTTTATTTCCATAACCTAAGTAAGCAATGATGCTACGATACCATGATTTGATGAATTTTGTCATCTCTTGCCATCTTCACCAAAAAATCTAGACGTATATATAGACTAATGAAACAACTTTTGAATTGAATAAAGTTTCTTTACACATTTTAGGTTTCTTTCATAAATCAAAATCAAGAAAAAATAACAAATTACTAAGAAAGATGCACATGTTTGTGAGAAGGAAGGTAGAAAACTACAAACCCCACACATGTCAGGCACATTGTCCTCCATGCAAAAACTCACTTGAAATGAGATGACAAATATATAGAAAATCAGTGAAGATAGCTTACAAAATATGTGCGAGGCTAATATCCAACATGATATAAAGTATACTCCATGTTGAATGTTTTGGAAGCTATGGACAAAACAAGAACTAACAAACTTAGAAATAAGTTTGAAATGAAAAACATATAATATATAATAATTTTGTTAGGTCGTTCCAAAAAAAAATTTTAGTGTATATTTCAAAATCTACATTTTTTTATATTTTTAGATTTGAATTGTTTTGTGGATGCAAAATGAAAAATAAATATGTACACTAAAAACCACAGAGCAAACATGACACCATGATACTTACAGAAGAACTTCAGGGAAAGGAAAAACAAAAATAAAATACAAAGGAAAAGTGTAAAACTAAAAGAAACAAAAAAATGGCATGTATGTAAAGATAATGGGTTTGTATAAATGAATCTGAGGTGGACCATACATGACATACTGCTATGTACGTAGGCCATAAAAGAAGGCATAAGAATATCATCCTTCAGTGGTAAGTATATTGGTGGTGTGAATAATTGGTGATGTGACCAACCTTACCAAACCTCAATTGATTTTGATCCATACTCAAGAAAGTTTAACCAATGTAGTTCACTCAATTATAATAGATTAGGTAGCACATGTGTGAAATTAGTCTCCTAGGACTACTCACCTCAGGACAACACCTAGGTTAGTAATTGTGTGGGACCCGAATAGTGGGATGGAAACATTTGGTTGTATTAGAATCTAGGTTACCCAGAGACACATGGACATAGAATGTATTATCGTTTTTACATGTTTTTCATATCTTATCACCATTTTTAGATATGTAACATTTATAGATATGTAGATATGGTATAACAACATGAAGAGTATGATGAGATTGGCTTTGTGCCTTCTATGAGAAAAGGAAAGGGGAAAGAAATATGAGAAAAAACTACCTCATGTAGGGCCTCCACTATCTCCCTTGAACCCTCCCCATCAGTTGACCCAGTTATCCAGGCTACATGTTGGTAGATAATTTCCTCCATCATGAACATGACATATAGGATTATATTCACTCTCCATGGGAATCAAAACAACATGGGAATCCTTTCGGTGTCTCATGGAATATGTTTGAGAATCTAAGGACAGTTGTGGAAACAAAGTATGCTGGCAAAACTAATTTGGAAGATGTATATCTTTGGTTGAATAACTTGGAGAAATCATTTTGGATTCTAGATATATTGAAAAAGGAAAATACAAGCATGTGATCTACCTCTTGAAGGTCAATGATAGATAATGGTGGGCCATTGAGGAAGATAAGAGTCCATGTGAAGTGATTGCTTGGGCCAAGTTTAGGAAGGAGTTTGAGGGCATGATATTTCCATATTCGTATCTGTGAGAAATGATGAGGACATTTGGCAATCTAAGCTATATGGCAATGAGAATTAATCAATCTAAATCATGATTTATGTACTTGTTTTGATTTTTCCCTCTTCTAGCACCTATAAATTATTAGGGGATCTAATAGTTCAAGGAGGGTCACAATGTTGAGATACAACAGATAGCTTCAGCGATGGAGACTCATAAGAAATTTTTAATATTTGTCAAGGCTATGAGAAATATTGAGAATATGACAAGGGTTCATCACAAGTTTGAGTTCTAGAAGAGGTCATCTCAACCCCATTGTAGGAAGTCTGGATGTTTCACAAGGTTGACGCATTCAGTGTTGCAACAACAATGGTATGAGAACACATATGCCATGTCAAAACATAAGAACCCAAGTCAACCACCATGGTTACTTGTAAAGGTTAGAGGTTTGGGTCTACCACCTAGTAGAAAAAGAAGTGCATGGTATATGTCAATGATAGGGATATCTACGATATATTATGGTAGGTAGTGTAGAGCCTAGAACAACAAAAACCGCACACGATCATGTCTCTTTGAGAATAGAAAATGCTATCAGTAGGGTCAATATAGTCACGTTAGGAAAATTTCCCTCACAAATGCAGTAGGAGGTGACAAAGCTTAGGCAATTTCACTCTATGTAGTAGTACATTGGTTCTCGTTGAGGACATGCTTCATAGATAGGGTCATAAGGACTAGTATCTAAGATTAAGGGTGAGTCTACCCACATGCAACTAGGAGAGTCTACACTATGAAACAAATGGAAGGAATCATCTCACAGAGGGTCATAATAGGTTAGATGTAACTTTTTCATGTTTATATAGTTTTTGAGTTAGTAGTATGGTTTAGCAAGTTTTTTTGGTAGACATTAGTACTGGGATCAACAATATTGGTGGAGGCGTGTCCATCTTTTATCCTTCATTTCTCGAGGCACAATATTTTACTGGATCTCCTACAACTAAATATGCATGGGTTTAATTTAATGCAATAGATAGATATCCTAGAGAAGTATAACATGATTTTGGAATCTTCATATAACATAGTTGAGTTTTTAGATGCTGGCCTATCTTGGTCTTTCCAAGGGGATATGGATATCCTTCTATGTACCAAAAATTTGCTACTATAGGGAATAATATGTTGAGACAAGGGATGTGCATCTTTTTTGTCACATGTTGTAGATACAAAGGTGAAGAGTCCTAGGATAGGAGATGTTTTTGTAGAGTGACAGTTTCAAAATGTGTTACCTAAGGAGTTTCTAGGACTTCCACCACCTCAAGTATTGATCTTGAGATCAATCTAGTACTTAGAACTCAACATACAACTAAATCAATGAATATGATACAAAGATGAGGGATTTGAATATGCAAACTCACGAGTTGTTTGACAAAGGGTTTATACAGTCCACCACATCACCTTGGGGTGCATCCCCTATATTTGTCAAGAAGGAGGATCGACTATTGAGGTTATACATAGACTACATGAATCTAAATTTAGTAACAAAGAAGAACATCTATCCTTTGAAAAGGATAGAGAACATGCTTGATCAGTTTAAAAATACTACTAGGTTTTCCAAAATATGTATGAGGTTAGTCTATATTATTGAGTATTAATGTGGATCACATATCTAAACCAACCTTCAATTCTAGGTATGGTCAGTATGAGTTTGTGGTGATTCCATATGGGAGAACCATTATGATTTTAGCTTTCATGGATATGGTGATTGGAGTGTTCATGTAGTATTTCAATCATTTCACAATAGTGTGTATAGATGATATCTTCACCTACTCTAGAGATATAGATAAGCATGAAAAACATTAAAGTTTTGCCTTGTAGTTTTTGAGGGAGCATAAGTTCTATGTAAAGTTTAGTAAGTGTGAGTTTTGGATAGTCAAAGTAGATTTTCTTGGTGATGTCATATTTGGGAAGGGAATTGTCTAGATCCCAAGAAGATAGAGTAAGCATTGTATTAGGAATAACCAAATATGTCAAAATTCGTGTAGAGATACCTTGTTTTTTATTATTTGTTGTAGATAGTTCATCAGAAACATTGGTTATATATCTTTTTCATTCACTATGATAACCAAGAAAAGTGTTCCTTTTGTATGGGATGGGGAGAATAGATGTAACATACTAAAACTTGGGTTTATTTCCAATTTCACCTATTTTCAAGCTTTTCATTTCCTTCATATCCTTTTTTGCCTTTTTCCTAAATTTTCCTATCTTTTTCTATCCTTTTTGTCCTCAATGTTGAAATTGAGCAATATTTACTGTCTTTAATTATATTTGATTCATATTTATTACAATGAATGGGTTTGTGCACAAATACCTCAATTAGTGTTTTAATTAGAGTCTAATATACAAAATGACCACTAATGAGAGATAATCAATAGATTATATAATGTAGAGTTTTTATGGCCTTTTGGGACAAGGAATAAAAGATAGTATGGTTTTGAGTTAGTTAATGTGAATAATAATCCTCTTTTCCTTTCTCTCTCCTCCTATGTAGTAATAAGACATAAAAAGAGAATATTAAGGTGAGTAATGACTTTTCAATTAGTTTATGATGTTTATCTAAAAAAATTACTCAAGGATTTAATTAGAAAAGTCTTTTTATATTAACTCACCCTTTTTATACATTAATATGTATATTAATGGCCAATATTGTGGTTAGGTACCAAACCATGTGAAAAACCGAAATCTAAGTGTATAGGAATATTCTAGACACTAAAATTAGCCTATAACCCAAATTTGAAGTTAATTGGACAATATTTGACCCTCCAAATGAATTAAATGAGTTTTCATATAGTGTAACCAAGGTTTTTAATTCGATTTCATTTGTGAGTCACATTTAACCTAAAGTTCAGTTATTTCCTTTGGTCACGCTTTACATTCATTAATCAGTTGTAATGCACATCTTCTTGGTCGTCCGATCTGTGATCCAACGGTCACCATGTCATCAACTACCTCAGTTAGTCGTGAGAGAAACATTTTTATAGTGAATGATTCTGCAAACCATATCTCCCTCATTACTCAATCATTTCACATGATTCTTCTTCCTCCAGTTTCTTCATCCTCTTTCAAACCCAACAAGCTATTACTCACCTTCTCCCTCGCCTTGAGCATGAAATACCCAAAATAAGGCTTAATTGCCTCTCAACCTCGTCGTTATAGAGTGAGCTAGACAACACCCCCACCCATATAAAGCCTGGTAGAGCATAACAGTACCTCACGAATCTCTCCTCCTCTTTCAATTTTCCTTCATTTGTCCCTATGGTCCCATACTTGCTCAACCTTCCTCTCTGGTGACAAAGACCTGGCGTTCAAAGCCCCGACCATCCCAGATAAATTACTTTGGTGGTAAGCGTCCTTGACCTCAATTCTTCACTTTGGCATTACCATTTTGGCTCACCATGACCCGGACTGTTGTACGCTATAGGCACTCTCACTTCCCTATTTTCTCGACACTCTCGGCTATCACCAGTGGTGTTTAGGGTAGTTTTTCTTTGAGTTTTGGTGCCCTCACCTTCCCGTAGAGGTCACAGACATGTTTGTGTGAGTCATTTTCCTTGTTCACATAGTCTTCGTCGATTCTCACCTCCTTGGCAATGCTCCAACTCTGGCTGAGTAGTTATTGAACCCTAGTGCCCGGATCTACCTCCTTGATGGATTTTCGGTCTCATCTAGATTCAGCGAAGGCATCAACGATCTCAACTTTGGTGGAATGCTTCTCCTATTCATGTTCGGATCGAAGGTTGTACCTCTAGTCGACGCCGTCGCACCATTACCATGGGGGAAGAACTTTGGTCATGTAAGGAACCGGGTGCCCATGCGGTTGTAATTGACTCATCAATATCAGAAGGGTATTTTGTTCCATTCACACATTGGTTTTGATTTATTAGCGTGATACATGTTTCATGTGAAATGAAATTTCATAATCCAACCCTAATATTATTCCTAATGAGGCATATGATCAGCCTTTTATTTTTTTCATTGTTTTCTTTTGGAACATTTTATGCAATTATTTCTTGGGGTTTGACCCTTCAATAATATTTCATTTATTTAATATGCCATATGACTTTTTTTATAGCATGATAAATTATTGAATATGTAGCTAATGTAGTGTACTTATGTACAACCACCCATAGTTGGGCATGTGTTATTTCTCCTAGGAGAATGAGTTTACTCTCCCCACTTTTATATATATCTTAGGTGTTTGGGAATGTGTTACTCTCCCTTACCTATTGGTTGAGGTTAGGTAGGTGTCTCAGCCTTATATTGGTTATTGTCGTCATAATGTTATTCATTCATGCAACTTTATTATTGTTTATCATGGCAAACTTCTTATTTATTACGTCTCATAATTTTTACCCTCTTAGCATAGTAAATATTTATCATGCCATATTTTGTCTTATAATTGGCCTTATTATTGAAACATACTTTAATTCTCCTCCTGCTGGGTGATCCCAACCACCCAGGTTTAGGATCAGGGTGCACAACAGGAGCATGGTGGACCATCCTAAGATTAGGGATAAGGAGTTCAACCTTTCATCTTGGACCTATACCTTAAGTTGTTTCTTGGAGAGAAATTGATTTAGTTTAGTTTCCCTCTATCTCAGATCCTTTTGTTGTATATATCATGTACACCTTTATGGGGATAATTTTGATGTACCCTTTATGAAATTGAATATAGTCAATGTTTTATATGTTGTTTATATTCATTGGTCTTTTGTTTACCATTATTAGTAAAGGGGTGTTTTGTTTACCTCTTCTTTACAACATCATATTAGAGCCCATGGTAGTTGAAATCTTGAGAATTTTATTTTTTCTCCCTAGTTAGAACTGATACCTCATGTAGTTCCCCTTTAGTTAAGATGTTCACCTTAGAATTGACATATGATGAAAGGTTGATTTAGGACCATACAATTTTCATATTAGAAATATCTGTAATTAACCCTTGGGTGATGAGCCTATTAGGTAGCTACTAGGACATAAGTTGAAAGCAAGGGTGCCTAGAAATGGTCATGATTTGCGGGTTGGAAATATTTTCCTCCACGCCAATAGCATAGTTCACGAGGACTCCCAGATCCATACAACACCAGCCTAGCCTGAGCTAATACTAATTGTCCAAAATAGCATACCTTTAGACAATATTAGCCTTAGACATCTATGTTGGATACCCTTGAGAACCTAATATGATGACTTGGTTACCTAATAAAATTCTCTTATGTCCCATATGTTCCTTATAGGAGCCTTAGATTCTACATGTTTGTGGTAGTCTATCCTTAGAACTAGACTTTGAGGTTGGTTATAGTGATTAGTAAAGCAAACAAGTGTTAAATCTTATACATGGTTTAATTAGACTCACTCTTTTACCTATAGTTCAATTTGACTTGGTAGGTCAACCCTTTTAAGGGGTGGAGTAGTAGTAGTAGTACCTCGATAGATTTTGGATTTGCCAATTTCAAGGACGAAATCCTTTTAAGGATATGGAGTCCTACAACACATCAAAATCTAGCTACTCTGGAATTAGAAACCCTAACTCCATAGATAAGAGATTAGTGAGCTTACATCATTAGAATTGACTAAAACAAGTTATAATTATAACTTAACCTATTTGTTTATATACTAATGAATATATAATAAGTCATCTAGTGAATAGTTCATATGTTTGAACCCTAATGGATACCTAATGCACATAATATGAGTAACTCACATATTAATACAAATTGTGATACACATAATGTTGACGATGTTATCCTAATGATATGATGAGTAAGATAAATGGAACTAATGCATGCTAATAATGTATAGGTGACATTGACATATAATGATCATGTTGACCTAAAACCTAATATGTAATCATCGAACATTAAACTATATATCTTTAATGCCTTAGTGATATTAGGCGTCATAATCAGATAACATACTTTCATACACATAAATGGTATATAATCATTTAATCATTGATTAATCAAATCATCAATGTATGTAATGCATATCACCTTTTTCTCTAATAACACCTAATTTAGTCACCTAATTATAACATTGGTATGTGAAACACTTCATTGACATTTAACATGTTTCACCTTGTTCACCAAAATACATATAATGACTCAAATATGGTTAGTGAGTAATTTGATTCACATAATATGCATGTATGACTAATGTGGGATTGAATATGCTTAGTTGGTAACAAGACGAGGATAAATGTGAGAAAATGATTACTAATGACACCAATGTGAGTAAGAAAGGTAATGTGACTATGTGTAATACATACATAAGTATTTAATGTGACACTATTTGGATTAATTGTAGACTTAATAACTTGTTGGATAATATTGTCAATTTCATACAAAATAAAATGATATAGTTCAATTTGATGATAATATAAGGATAATGGAATTTAATTCCATGTTATTAAGAATAATGAGCCAATATATTAATGGATTTTGAAATAATGTAGTAACGTCTAATGATGCTTAAAACTTTTAATGAGATAAATAAGGGAAATACATACGATTTGTGAATAATGTTGAGATGTAATTCTTTTGACAACAATGTGAATATAACATGACACAATTAATAGAATGAGAGGATAATGTAATATCAAAATGAATATAAGGTTACTGATCATAAAATGTTAATTGTGTTATAATAAGGTAATCTGAATAATGGAACCCTTAGTGAACCATGAGAACCTGACATATGAGTAGAGCATGTCAAGTACCATAGATTAGAAGTAACTACCTAGTTTCTTAGTGTTGGTATGTTACATACTCACCCTTCCCTCTTGTTGAGATTTTGGGGATGAAATCCTCTTTAAGGGGTGGAGTGTTGTAACATACCAAAACTTGGGTTTATTTCCAATTTAACCCATTTCAAGCTTTTCATTTCCTTCATATCCTTTGTGGCCTTTTTCCTAAATTTTCCTATATTTTCTATCCTTTTTGTCCTCAATGTTGAAATTGAGCAATATTTAGTGGTTTGAATTATATTTGATCATATTTATTACAATGAAAGGGTTTGTTACAAATACCACAATTAGTGTTTTAATTGGAGTCTAAAATACAAAATGACCACTAATGAGAGATAATTAGTAGATTATATGAATGTAGAGTTTCTATGGCCTTTTGGGACAAGGAATAAAAGATAGTATGATTTTGAGTTATT
This sequence comes from Alisma plantago-aquatica, assembly GCA_963693085.1. Taxonomy (NCBI): domain Eukaryota; kingdom Viridiplantae; phylum Streptophyta; class Magnoliopsida; order Alismatales; family Alismataceae; genus Alisma; species Alisma plantago-aquatica. Next base: position 1,204,417,512 of record OY856411.1, on the reverse strand, counting down.
TAATGTGAAGAATAATCCTCTTTTCCTTTCTCTCTCCTCCTATGTAGCAATAAAACATAAAAAGAGAATATTGAGGTGAGTAATGACTCTTCAGTTAGTATATGATGTTTATCTAAAAAATTCACTCAAGGATTTAATTAGAAAAGTCTTTTTATATTAACTCGCCCTTTTAATACATTAATATATATATACATATATTTATTAATATATATATATATATATATATATATATATATATATATATATATATATATATATATATATATATTAATGGCCAATATTTTGGTTAGGGACCAAAAAATGTGCAAAACCTAAATCTAAGTGTATAGGAATACTCTAGACACTAAAATTAGCCTATGGTCCAAATTTGAAGTTAATTGGACAATATTTGACCCTCCAAATGAATTAAATGAGTTTGTATATAGTGTAACCAAGATTTTTAATTTGATTTCATAAATGTGTCACATTTTAACCTAAAGTTTAGGTTTTTCCTTTGGTAACACATTACATTCATTAATCGATTGTTGTGCACGCCAATAGGATCGTCCAATCCATGATCCAACAGTCATCATATCGTCAACTACCTCCATTAGTCGCGAGACAGAAACACTTTTATAGTGAATGATTCCGTGAACAGTATCTCGCTCGTTACTCAATTGTTTCATATGATTCTTCTTCCTCTAGTCCTGTCATCCTCTCCCAAACTTGGCGAGCTATTACTCACCTTCTCCCTTGCCTTGAGCATGAAATGCCCAAAATGAGGCTTAACTGCCTCTCAACTTCGTCGTTACAGAGCGAGCTACACGGGGCCCCCTACCTATATAAAGCTTGGTATAGCATCACCGTACCTAAGGTGACACTCCTCCTCTTTCAATTTTCCCTCAGCTGTCCCGAAGGTCCTGGACGTGCTTAGCCTTCCTCTCCAGTGACAATGACCTGGTGTTCAAAGCCCCAACCATCCCAGATGAATTACTTTGGTGGTAAGCATCCTTAACCTCAGTTCTTCGGTTTGGCATTACCATTTTGGCTCGCTAAGACCCAGATCATTGTACCCTATAGGCACCCTTGCTTCCGTATTTTCTCGATGCTCCCAACTATCACCAGTGGTTTTCTGGGTAGTTTTTCTTCGAGTTTTGGTGCCCTCACCTTCGCATGGAGGCCACAGACCTGTTCGTGTGAGTTGTTTTCCATGTTCACATGATCTTCATGGATTCTCTCCTCCTTGTTAATGCTCGAACTTTGGATGAGAATTTGAGCCCTAGTACCCTGTTCCACCTCCTTGATGGATCATCAGTCTCATCTGGGTTCGGCGAAGGTGTCAGCGATCTCAACTTGGGTGGAATGCTTCTCCTGTTCGTGTTCAGATCGGAGGTAGTACCTCCAGCCGACACCCTCACACCTTGACCATGGGGGAAGAACCTTGGTCATGAAAGGACTCATGTGCCCATGCAATTGCAATTGACTGATCAACATCAGAGGGGTATTTTGGTCCATTTACACACTGGTTTTGATTTATCAATGTGATACATGTTTCATGTGTAATGAAACTTTTACCCCCGTCTGATTGATTGAATGTAACACGCAACTAAGCTTCTTTGGTCAATTCACTATTAATTTACATCGTATTTATCTCTAACTTTTTTTTTGGAGTACGAGAGAACCACCCCCGCAGAAGCGCCACATTCGTGACCCCCCAGGCGGCGTAAACTCTCGGGTCCCTGGGCGTCCCGCAAACCCAGGAACCATTTAAAGCGCGCAGTTGGCCGTCCTGCGTGACGGATAAACACTTCAGAGGCGGCCGCTGGGTATCGAACCCGGGTCCCTTCATGAGGGGGCCCGTACCCAAACCACCTGAATCACTCCCCCCGGCTTATTTATCTCTAACTTAAATCAATGGCATGCCTATAGTTTCCTCCCCCCTGATTGGTCGAAATTGCAATATTCATAATAAATCGTAGGTTACTCAGAAAAATACATATAAATAGTTGTTGGAAAGGATTTTTTACCAGGAATTTGATTTTAGGGTTTTCAAGTCATGTTTTTCCTCCTTGTAATAATGTTTTTTAGAAACACCAATTTATTTATATAAAATGCCCAAAATTTGTAATTGACTCATTTTAACTCCAAATTAAGTAATCAAATATATTTTCTTAATCAAGAGAATCTGACTAATCAAATGGTCTAGGTTTGGAGTCCTAAATCGAAGGTTATTATAGAAAGTCTAAAAATTAGTTTTTTCTTACATTTTATGATATATGAAACCCTAATGCATACATATATATTGTAATTAGGTTAAAGTGGTCTTGGATACAACCAAGTTGGTGAAATTGATTAGTAGGACTCTATGACGAGGTATGTGTGATCCTATTTATGTATGTGCTTATGTCCATTTGTGATGAATGTGCATTTCTTCATCCTTCAGTTGGGTATTTCATAATCCAACCCTAATATTCCTAATGAGTCACATGCTTAGCCTTTGATTTTTTCATTGCCTTCTTTTGGCACATTTTATGCAATTATTTCTTGGGGTTTGACCCTTCTGGAATATTTTGTTCATTTAATCTGTCATATGACCCTTTTTATAGCATGATGAATTGTTGAATATATATCTAATGTAGTGTACTTATGTACAATCACCCATAGTTCGGCATGTGTTATTTCACCCAGAGGAATGTGTTTAATCTCCCCACTTATATATATATTTTAGGTGTTTGGGAATGTGTTACTCTCCCTCACCTATTGGTTGAGGTTAGGTAGGTGCCCCAACCCTATATTGGTTATTGTAGCCATAATGTTTTTCATTCATGCAACTTTATTATTGTTTATCATGGAATACTTCTTATTTATTACATGTCTCATACTTTTGACCCTCTTAGCATAGTAAATATTTATCATGCCATATTTTTGTTTATAATTTTCTTTCTTCCTTTAATTGACACATACTTTATTTGTCCTATTACTGGGTGATCCCAACCACCCAGGTTAGGATCAGGGTGCATAGTAGGAGCATGGTGGACTAGCCTAAGATTAGGGATAAGGAGTTCATCCTTTCATCTTGGACGTATCCCTTAAGTTGTTTCTTGTGGAAAGATTGATGTAGTTTAGTTTCCCTCTATCTTAGATCATTTAGTTGTATATATCATGTACACCCATATGGGAATAATTTTGATGTATGCTTTATGAAATTGTATTAGTCAATGTTTTATATTCCACTTCTATTCATTGGTCTTTTGTTTACCATTATTAGTAAATGGGTGTTTTGTTTAGCACTTCTTTACAATAGATGTTGTTTCTAGTTTTCAAAGGAAAAGTTGGCATCAAAACTAGTCTTGTTCTATAGAAAGTAAAAGGTTACACCATCTTCTATGATGATTCTAGGAGAGGCCTTGGTTGTGTGTTTTTTAGGAGAAGAACATGATCTCTTATGCTTCCAGACACCTCAAAGAGCATGAGGAGAAATATTCCAATAATGATTTGGAGTTAGTATAATTTTTCTTATCTTGAAGGTGTGAATAATTGATTTTTATGTGGAGAAGTGTTCGATATTCACAAATCACAAGAGCATCAAGTACATCTTTACATAGAAGGACCTAAAAATGAGGCATATGATATGGTTGGAGTTGATCAAAACCTATGATGTACGGTAACGTCCCTGGATTTTCACCTTCTCAAAACCCCATGAAGATGAGAAGACAAAATCTGAAAACATTAGACAATTGTATCAAAGTGCTTTGCGGAAGCAATATGCGCATACATGAACATACAACATAACATACACCATACAAAGTTCTCAACATTCAACATATGTATATTACGAAATGAATTAAATTTACAACTTACATTTATATAATTTGAATAAATTTTTACAAGTCTATGAACATGTATGCTAACAGGATCTTAACATAATAGGTACAACCTGGACAATTGCTCACTTCCTGTCTTTTATCCCACGCTAGCTCTGAACCTAAAACATACGTGAAACAACGAATTAACACACAAGGTGTTGTGTACATGTGTAGAAAGATACATACTAATATGCTTGCATATTTTAAATAACTTGAGAAATAAAGAGTAAAAGAAAATATGGTTTAATGTGATAATTAGGTAAACACATCTTTTATACATTTCATTAGATGCAATTGTACTACAATTTTATAAACACTTATCATACATCCAATATGGGAAAATTTACTTTATCAAACATATAACATGGGCAATTCATCATACATACATGATAGACAATATGTCATACATCCATACTGGGCCATGTGCACTAGTAGCTACAACTTATCAAAATGTTCATTAAAAATTTGAACCATTTCTCCATTTGTGCGTGTCACCGTTGCACAGGGGCCAATTTTTTCAGATGTCACCAATAGAAGCCTGCCCTGGACTACAGAGGCAAGGTGGAGGCCATCTTGTGAGGTTTTGAGTATAGGAAAATCATCTTCGAAGTCAGAAAAGATGAGCGGCACCATTAATCTCGCAACTTCTCTGCAAACCCATGGCTGCTGAACCGAGTCTCTGGTTGACACTAGTAGGAGTTTGTAGACTGAAGATAAGATGATACTAGGAGTTCTAAAGGTCATGTTTGGGTCCTTAAAGGTACCGAGAAGCTTGGGGAAGCATCTATTTGATCCTAGGTCTGGCGATGGTCAGTTTGCCCCTTCTTCTTTACACTGCGGCGGTGCCCAACCGATGAGCTTCCTTTTTGATTGGTCCCTTATTCTCTAATCCATACGAAGTGGACAGAGGTGTATAGAAGGTCTCTTGGAACCTTCAGGACCTATCACCAGATAGAGAGAACCTTCTCCACTACCAATATCCCTCGCCAGAGCGGAGCCTCTCGGCGATGGCTCACGCACATAGGCATATTCCCCAGTCGCGTGCGAGAGAGAAAGAGAAAAGGGTGGCGGGCATCCGAATCTGCTTACCCATGGATCCATTGTGGGATTCGCGACTAGAAGGCCCTATGGTGTGTACATGGCACACATCTGTAGATGGGTATTTCCAAATCCAACGACCCCTAGTGATCTGAAGAAGGTAATTCACCCTTATATATTCAATATATAGCTATATATTGGAAAATGTCTAATAAATAGATCCCTTATACAATAAATTCCCCTAAAATACTCATAGACTCAGAAAAATGTTCTCTTCATTACTAGACTCCTAGATAAGACCCTTGAACCACTTTCAATGATGACATTTAATTTAGATTGTAATGCTCCTTTTAACAGTTTATTGATTGAAATAAATAATATTCCGTTGAGATTAATTCTCAAAAAATTTCATTTCAACCCTAGGATCACTTAGAAACCATATATGGACTCTAATCTGAGTAACAATGCCCAACATTGGGTCATTTTCTATTAATTCATAATTAGATACTTTAAACATCATATTAATTCCAAAAAAATAGACCAATCATCAGAAAAATATGAAATTTGGACCAAACCTCTATAATGACCTCCTAATTAGTAAAAAAAATATCAAAAACAAATTCTAGGTCAATAAAACCTAGGTTTGACTAAACCCTAATTTGGACCTAAATACCATTAATCATGGTGAACCTTCTATTAATGATGATTAATTGTTATTAATCAAGTGATGAACAAAGATGTAGATGACCCAGAATATATATAGAAATCTCTGAAGTCATGTACGTGGGTTTTTATTAAGTATATGACTAGTTTTCGTGGATGCATAATGATATGATGTACATTGGATGATTTTATTTGCATATAAATTCTTGGATGTGTATTAGTATTATATGCTTCACTAAAACATAAGGAAACATAAATGAACATTTTGATGAGTTGTAGCTACTACTGCACATGGCCCAGTATGGATGTATGACATATTGCCTAGCATGGATGTATGATGAATTGCCCATGCTAGATTTATGATAAAGAAAATTTGCCCATACTGGATGTATTATAAGTGCTTATAAAATTGTAGTACAATTACATATAATGAAACGTATAAAAGACGTGTTTACCTAATTATTGCATTAAACAATATTTTCTTTTACTCTTTCTTTCTCAAGTTATTTCAATTATGTAAGCATATTAGTAAGTATCTTTCTACCCATGTACACAACACCTTGTGTGTTGATTCATTATTTCATGTATGTTTTAGGTTCATAGCTAGCGTGGGATAAAAGATAAGAAATGAGAAGTTGTCTAGGTTGTACCTTTTGTGTTAAGATCCTGTTAGCATACATATTTGTAGACTTGTAAAATTTTCTTCAAATTATATAAATGTAAGTTGTGAATTTAGTTCATTTTGTAATATACATGTTTAATGTTGAGATTGTGTTACGGTGTATGTTATATGTTTATGTTCATGTATGCGTATTGTGCTTCCGCATCGCTCTCTAAAATTATTGGCTAACATTTTTGGATTTGTCCTCTCTGGCCTTCTAAGTCCCGAGATAGTAGAATCTGGGGACGTTACATGTACCATAGCCAACCACCTAGGGATGGACAATGTAAGGACCCTGACCTAGGTTCTGGGATAACCTAGATGTTTTGCCTAGGTAAGATGATTAGAACCTTGTCTTAATCTTTTAAAAAATAATTAAGACTTAAGGAGAGCTCAAGTTTCAAATTTAGTCATGTTTGAATGTTGTTTGAGCAATGTTTGCTTGTTTTGGACCAAAGTAAAATTTACCCAAGATAAGGGGTTATCTTGCAATATGTCACATGATGGGTGTTCCCTTAGTACTTTAACATCATAAGAGAGAGCATGATTCTAAGGTGTGCCTTGTGGAAAACCTAAATTCCAAGTTGAGCTTGTATGGTTGATGCTTGTGCTTTATGTGCTAGTTTTGGTGCAACTTGCAACATACCCAATATATGGGGTTGATGTGTAATTTATCACATCTAGAATGTTCCTACTCTCTCTTAGTATCATCTATAGGAGAGAGAGTGAAGTGGGTGCCTTGTTTAAGTCTTTATTTAGTGATAACACTCTTGGTGATGTTAGATACATAGAATGTTGAGTACCTTGAACCCTAGATGAGGTTGTGTAGAGGTTTGAAGGTCATATGAGGGTACCTATCGGTTTATAAACCATGGATGAAGTTCCTATCGGTTTGGAAACTTTTGGAAGCATTCATGTTGGGTTAAGCACCTCAAATAGGTGAAGCCTATTGGTTTGAGACTTCCTTGCAAAAGTGGTATCAGTTTGTACACAAAGTGATGACGAGTTGTGATATCTTGTCAAGGAAGCTACCCAATGGCTAATACCTTACCCTAGTATTATCAAAAAAAGTTTTGCTTTCATGATAAATGAGTATGCATGGTGTCACCATGCATAGACACATGTCACCCTTGTACATATTGTGATGACACCTTGTGAGAACCCATTACACTAAACGAGATTACTCAAAATGTAAAACACAATCAATCACCAATTAACCACATACCCAAAAATATGGGTAAATTAAAACTGATTTCAATGTCAACACCTGCTCAAAAACATTTGCATAAGAGCGCAATGATAACCTCCAATTTTGTGATGTTATCTTAGTAATTTTCCTCAGTTTTCCACACTCTTTCTTAGATAAATTAGATAGAATCCTTAACTTTCCTCTCTTATTGCAAATATACTGTTAGATTAACTTTTCTCCCTTTTCACTTATAGAAAAAGACACAAAAAAACTCAAAAGCCTCACATGGTCCCAAGACCGCATGGAGTCACACGGTCTCAAGACCGCATGAAGCCAACCGGTCCCGAAACCGCATGGAGTCACACGGTCTCAAGACCGCATGAAGCCAAATGGTCCCGAGACCGCATGGAGTCACACGGTCCCAAGACCGCATGAAGCCAACCAGTCTCAAGACCGCATGAAACCAAACAGTCCTGAGACCGAATGGAGTCACACAGTCTCAAGACCGCATGAAGCCAACCGGTCTCAAGACCACATGAAACCAAACGGTCCTGAGATCGCATGGACTCACACGGTTTAATGACCGCATGAAGCCAAATGGTCTCAAGACCGCATGAAGCCAACCGGTCCCAAGACCACATGGAGTCACACGGTCTCAAGACCGCATGAAGCCAACCGGTCCCGAGACTGCATGGAGTCACACGGTCTCAAGACCGCATGAAGCAAAACGGTCTCAGGGTCCAAACGGTCTCTGAGCCCAAACAGTCTTAGGGTCCAAACGGTCTTAGAGTCCAAACGGTCTCAGAGCCCAAACGGTTTCAGGGTCCAAACGGTTTCAAAGTAAAATTGCCCAAACTGTTTGGACTTCACTTAAAGCCTATAAATAAGACCCGAGGGGTCCTCCCAAGATCATCAAGTCTCATACGTCCAAAGGCTACCTCTGACACTCTAGAGCTATTTCACCTTTCATCCTCCTCCCCAACACTGCCAGTCTGAGATCCACACTCCATCCAGAAGTTGCTTTCTCTCTCATCCCCAAAGAAGGTGGGAAGAGGAGACCTCATCATCGAGCAACCTGTGAAGTTTGAAGATCGTCTCTCTCTTTCTTTCTCTAAGGGGTTGACCTTCCTCTTTCCTTTATGGCGATGACATTCTCTCTCTCTCTTATCACCTCCTTCTTTGTCCTTGCTATGAGCGAGTAGTCTCATTCACTAGGGTGCGGGGAGTAGCCCCGCTACCCATGCTTTCATTTCATGCAATGTAATCCATAATTTGCAATAGAGATATACTTTCTTTTCAGTTCGACATCAATTGTTTAAATGAATGCATGTTGCTTGATCACCAACTTGTGTTATCTTTTATCTTTTAGTATGAATTGTCTATGTTTGTACTATTATATTTGAATCTCGATCGAATGTTGGTTCTTGATGCATGTATCCACCATGCATCTGTTTCAGTATCTAGGAGTGTTTTTCAAGAAGTGGAGTAAACTCACTTTCATCGTTGTACTTTCATACTATGAAATGGAATCAGTTGACGTATGGAAGTACAACCTTGATAAGTCGAGGAACACACTTTGTGAAGGGAATGATGTAAAGTAGGTGACCATTCGTTCGAGGATGGCTGGCATTGCAACATTCCCACACTTCTCATAGTTAGTTCTCCGAAAGGAAACTAAATCTACAAAGATACTAACTGTTTAGACTCTTATTGCAGGTTATGCTCTTATGCGGCATGTTTTGATCTATGCGTAGTGGTGGTGAAAGCCGATCACATCCTAGTGGTTTCTTATCATTGTTAACAACCTTAAATTTACTTCCTTGCCTTATTTTACTTGCGCTTAGTTTAAAACAACCAAATCCAGTCTAGAGATTAAATATCAACTATTAAGGAGTTAAGTGAAATTCTAACGTTTTCCATCTTGTTGCTACCAACAAGACCGTTGTCCTGTGGATTCGACCCTTAACTATACTACGATAAGACTTCCATGTATCCTAGCATACATGGGTGGAGTTTTAAACTAGTATAAGCAAGGCTAAACCTAAAGACTTACTATCTTTAGGATTTTTAGTGGTGCGCGCAATTCCACGCGAGTGGAAGCTCCATCAAAAATTGGCGTTGTTGCCGGGGAAAACGGAACATTTTAATTTCATTTACCATCTTGCTAGTTGGTTAGGGTTTTACACTTTCCTTTAAACATTACTCCATATCTTTTTGAATCCATATCTCCTGCATCATCTAAAAGGTGTGTTTCTTTCTCTACTCAGGTTGAAGATGTGTATGCAACCATCGTATAATCTCGGATTCTCCCCTGATCTAGAGTACGACTCTGAGGTAGAGAGAAGCTTCCACCGCCACATCAGACTTAACCACCAAAGAGCCAGACAAATGGATGAAGATCAACACCAAGCTACGTTAGTAATGGAAAGGGTCAATGCCGCCATAGCCGCTCAGAGAGCACAACTCATTGCTGACACTCGTGCTCAGAACCAAGCAGAAATCCGAGCTGAAGAACAGGCCCACATCCGAGCTGAAAATGAAGCAGCTAACCAAGCTGCCCAGCTAGAGCTAAGAAACAAGCAATTGAGGGACTATGCCATCCCCAAGAACTATGAAGATAATCATCCAGTCTGACCACCAATCATTAACATACCCAACTTCAAAATCCGTACACAATGGATTGAAATCATGCAGGGTATCTCCTTCTCCGGTGGTTCTGGAGATGGCTGCATGGATCACTTGAAGAGATTCAAGGCACTTTACCGACTCGTCCCACAAGTCGGAGTTGCCTTTGACGCAATAATGTTACATCTTTTCCACTTCACTCTATCCGGAAGGGCTTTGAGTTGGTACAACTCACTTGATAGGGAGCCAATCATCACCACATGGGCTCCCTTAGAGGAAAAGATCCTGGAATTTTTTTCCCTCCTTCATTAACCTACGAAATTAGGGGGCAGATCAACCACTTCGCCCAACTTCCTGGAGAATCACTCGCAGAAGCATGGGAAAGATTTAAGGAGCTTCTAAGGAAGTGCCCTCATCACGGTATCTCCCAAAATCAATTAATAGAGACATTCTATAGGGGGTAAGTGATGACATCAAGAAATTTCTGGATTCCTCATCTGGAGGAAATTTTATGAGAAAGAACTACGAGGATGCTTGGAAAATCATTACACTTGGAGCTGAGAACCAATCCAATTGGGGATGATCGTCTGGTAAGGGAGTCCTCAAAGTTTATAAAGATGAGGAATCAATGGAGATGAAGGCTATTGCTGATGCTCTAAATACTATAGCTCACAAACAACAAGCACTTGAAACTTCATTTGAAGAATATGATAAGAAGAAAAACCTCCAATTCCAACAAGTTAAAGCTGCTACAGGAACTTGTGAAGCCTGTCACACATCTAATCACCCTACACTGTCATGTGGCCTACTTTACAATGTGATGATGGATATGCAACAACCACAACAGCAGTATGAGCCAATCATCGAACACCCTAAAGATCAGATGCTCAAACAAGTCAATTCCATACCGGGACAAGTTTACTATAATGCAAATCAAAAACGAAACCACCCCGGTTTTCAATATGGGAATCCTGCGGGGACTGCTAACCCACAACATCAAACACAAGGCGGATCCTCCAATAGATTGCCACCTGGATTTCAAAGTAACTTTTACCAAAATCAAGGAAACCTCAGAAATAATTTCCAAAGATCCAACTACCCTAGAAATCCTTCTACCTACTATCAATACACCCATCCTCCTCTGCACCCACAATTACACCCTCAGCTGCAACAACCACAACAACCTCAGTTAATGCCACCTCCGCAACAACCTCATCAAGGACAACAACAACTCACTCAGAAAAATGCCCCTTCCCAACCAACAGATGAGATGACTATGATCAGGAAGATGTTACAGTCACAAAAAACAATGCTTGCCAATCAGCAAGCTCAGCAGAAAGCTGTGGAGGCTCAACTAGCACAAATTGCTGCTCAATTGAAGCCACCAGTAGGCACTTTTGCTGGTCAACCAGAGTCAAACCCTAGACACGACTGAAATAGACCAGAGCAATTGAATGCCGTCACTACAAGATCCGGTCTTGTCCTTCATGAAATTATGAGAATTGCTCCTGATGAAGATGATGCACCTGTCTTTACTTCGAATGCAAGCCTGAATCGAGGAATTGAGAAAATTGCAGAGACCGCAAAAGGTAAAGAAAAAGAACAAGCTTCCAAAGAGGCAGAAGTCCCGCAATATAAACCTAGGATACCATATCTAGGGATATTGAGAGAGACTAAAATGGACACCAGGTTCCAAAAATTCAAGGAGGCGATGAAGAAACTTTATATCGATATCCCACTCCTCGATGCTCTCTCTGAAGTACCAGCTTGGGCAAAATAACTGAAAACTTTGCTATCCAGGAAATACATTACTGAAGAATAAGAGACAGTCAAACTGGCTCAGACCACCTCTGCTATCATTCTTAATATGATGCCCAAGAAAAAGGACCCTGGTTCTTTCGGTATTCAATGCTGTATTGGAAACGCTTCGAGCAAAAAGGGATTAGCTGACCTAGGGGCTAGCATATCTATTATGCCCTACTCCATGTGTAAAAGATTGGGCTTTACTGATTTACTACCCACAACGATGACGATTCAGTTAGATGATTCCACTATCACTGCACCTCTAGGAATTATTGAAGACACTCCATTCAGGATAGGCAAGGATTCTTATGTCCCATGTGATTTTGTCATCATGGATATCATGGAAGATCTCAGATACCCAATAATATTTGGAAGACCCTTACTTGCCACATCTAGGGCGCTTATCGATGTCGAAGCTGGCACAATCATTCTAAGACTGGGAAAAGAAGTAATTCAAATCCGGGTCCTTAACAACATGAAAGGCCCCAACATTCAAGAGGAAGTCTTTCTCTTAGATGCAATACATCAAATGTCCCAATTGGAAATATCTTAACCATCTGATGAGTTAGAAAATGTCCTAATAAATCCAGAAGTCGAATTCTCAGCCAATGAATTAGTTCTACAATGCCTGCAACACTTAGAGAAAGCTGAAGAAGCACTAGCAGCCACTTTTGAGGTGATCAAATCTGTCACTATTTTAGAAACAACAGAAGCACCCAAGGCTCCCGAGATGAAAACCCTACCAACGGGACTTAAGAACGTCTTCTTGGATGAAGAGAAATTATGTCTAGTAATCATCAGTTCCACTCTAATGAAAGATCAGGAAGAAAGGCTTCTCGTTGAATTGAAGAAACATAAGAAAGCCATTGGGTACAAAATAACTGACCTGACAGGTGTAAACCCATCCTTATGCATGCATAGACTACCCATGGTTGAAGAATTTAAGCCTTCAACAGAGCACCAGAGAAAGCTGAACCCCAATCTTAAAGAAGTGGTTCGTCTTGAGGTCCTCAAACTGTTGAAAGCTGGTGTCATCTACCCAATTTCAGATTCCCAATGGGTCAGCCCTGTCCAAGTGGTCCCCAAAAAGGGAGGGACCACTGTCATGTTAAATAATAAAAATGAGCTAGTACCCACGAGGATGGTCGTAGGGTGGAGAATGTGTATCGACTACAGGAAACTAAACAAAGCAACACGAAAGGATCACTACCCACTTCCCTTTCTTGACGAAGTCCTCGAACGCCTAGCCCATCAAAAGTTCTTCTGTTATCTCGATGGTTATTTTGGATTCTACCAGATCCCTATACATCTGGAAGACCAAGAAAAAACAAATTTTACTTGCCCCTTCGGGACATACGCTTTCAGAAGAATGCCATTTGGGTTGTGCAATGCCCCGACCACCTTCCAAAGATGCATGTCGGCTATTTTTGCAGGGCTAACCGAGTCCATAATGGAAGTTTTCATGGATGATTTTTCAGTTTACGGAGATTCCTTTGACATCTGTCTACTCAACCTTGCACAAGTCCTACAAAGATGTGAGGAAACGAACCTCATCTTAAATTGGGAAAAATGACATTTTATGGTAACTGAAGGTGTTGTCCTCGGACATAGAGTGAGTGACAGAGGGATTGAGGTAGACAAGGCAAAAATTGATGTCATCTTGAAACTGTCGCCGCCAAAAGACGTAAAAGGAGTACGAGCATTCTTGGGTCATGCTGGGTTTTATCGAAGATTCATTAAATATTTCTCGAAAGTAGCCAAACCCATGAACCAATTATTGACTAAAGACGCCGAGTTTAATTTTGACCAAGAATGCCTACAAAGCTTCATAACTTTAAAGAATGCTCTAGTCTCCGCACCTATCCTAAGAGCACCCGACTGGTCGCAACCATTCAAAATAATGTCTGATGCCAGCGACTATGCTATAGGAGCAGTGTTAGGACATAGAATTGACAAAAAGCCTTATGTAATATACTATGCGTCCAAGACTCTCAATGAAGCGCAAAAGAACTGCACCACTACAGAAAAGGAGTTCTTAGCTGTCATTTATGCGTTTGAGAAATTCCACTCCTACCTAATTGGATCAAAGGTCATAGTCTACACTGACCACTCCGCCATACGATATCTAATTCAGAAGAAAGATGCAAAACCCAGACTTATACGCTGGGTATTCATGCTTCAGGAATTTGGTTTGGAAATCAAAGACAAAAACGAAGTGGAAAACATCATCGCTGATCATCTCATCCGTATTGAAGTCAAGGATGATGATAAAGTACCTATCCGAGACTCCCTTTCTGATGACCAGCTAATGCAAATCACCACCAGATTTCCCTGGTATGCCGACATAGTAAATTATCTGGCTACAGGAATCATCCACCCTTCCGCCACTTACCACGAAAAAAAGAAATTTCTGCACGATGTTAAGCAATACTACTGGGATGAACCCTATCTCTTTCTCCTATGCACAAAGGACTTTTCCGTCGCTGCCTACCTGAAGAAGATATTACTCTTGTCTTAGAACATTGCCATTCCGACCCCACTGGGGGGCACATGAGCTCGAAAAAGACCGCTATGAAAGTTTTGCAATCAGGTTTCTTTTAGCCAACAATAGCAAGAGATTCCCATGACTTCATAAAATCATGCAATAAATGTCAACTTTCTAGCGGTATAACAAAAAATAATGAAATGCCCCTTACTATGTGGCAAGAGATCAAACTTTTCGATGTTTGGGGGATAGACTACATGTGTCCCTTTCCCTCTTCATAAGGATTTTCCTACATATTGGTTGCAGTGGATTATGTTTCAAAATGGGTAGAAGATATACCCACAATTTCCAGCGATTCCAAACCAGTCATTAAGATGTTTAAAGATATCATTTTTCCAAGATTCGGAGTCCCCCGAACTGTCATATCTGACGGAGGGACCCATTTTCTAGAGCGTAGGTTTGAAGCCCTCTTGAAGAAATACGGAGTCAACCATAAAGTTTCCACGCCGTACCATCCACAAACTAGTGGTCAGGTTGAAGTTTCGAATAGACAACTGAAGGCAATCCTAGAGAAAACCGTCAATAGACACCGTACCGACTGGTCCACCAAGCTTCCCGACGCCCTTTGGGCTTACCGAACAGCTTATAAAACACCAATTGGAACAACCCCATTCTGTTTGGTATACAGGAAATCATGTCATCTTCCAGTTGAACAAGAACATAAGGCTTGGTGGGCCATTAAACAACTGAATTTTGATTTTAAAAGTGCCAGAGAAAACAGACAACTCCAGCTACAAGAACTAGAGGAGCTCCGAATGACCTCTTATCAAAGTGCTAGGATTTACAAAGAATAAACCAAGATGTGGAACGACGGTCATCTAAAAAGAAAAGACATCGCCATTGGAGATAAAGTCCTTTTCAAATCCAGGCTCAAAATGTTCCCCGGAAAACTCCGCACAAAGTGGTCCGGGCCTTTCACCATCAAACACATATACCCGACTGGAGCCATCATAATTGTTGACGGCAATGGAGGAGAAAGGACAGTCAATGGCCATAGATTGAAAAAATACTATACTCCAACGGACAAAATTCCGAGACAGACTATTGAGATCAGAGACCCCACAACATCACCATAACAAAATCAAAACTTCGTCGAGCCAGCGACGTAAAACCCAAGTGCTACTTGGGAGGCAACCCAAGATCTGTCTATCATCGTTTATCTTTTATTTTTATTTCCTTTGTTTAATTTAGGTTTATCATCTTTAATCTAAAATATAAAAATTCACATAAACAAACAAAACAAACATAAAAATACAAAAACCAAAAAACTAAACCATCTCAAACGGTCTTGAAACCGTTTGGAGCCAAACGGTCTCGAAACCGTTTGGAGCCAAACGGTCTCGAAACCGTTTGACCTCAGGAATTTGTAGGGTCAACCCCCAAATCCTATAAATATAACCCTACCCCCTCTCCTTCTTCTTTTTTTCGACTCTCGAGCTTTCTAAAACCCTCACAAGCACTGTTTCATCTCCCCTGCTCCCGTTCCTGCGCAACCCTCTACAACAGTTCTCTCCATCACTGTCGCTCCCATTTCTGCACGTCTTCGCGACATCCGCGCCTCAGTTACCACCGCTTTTCGCATCGCCGTCGTCTTCATCACCCGCAACAGCAAGGTAGACCAACGCGCCACCATCATCAGCGCTTTCGTCTGTGCACCACCTCCGTATTTACCATCGCCGAAGTCTACGACGCCGACGTGGCTCCCTTTTCTATCACCGCCATCGTCTTTATCTCCGCCACCTTCACTATCGCCACCGATACCATTTCTATCGCCGTCTACTGCGCCCCCGTCGTTTCACCTTCCAAACGGTCCTGAAACTGTTTGGAGCCAAACGGTCCTGAAACCGTTTGGAGCCAAACGGTCCTGAAACCATTTGGAGCCAAACGGTCCTGAAACAGTTTGGAGCCAAACGGTCTTGAAACCGTTTGGTCTTTCAAAACCACTTGAATTTCGTTAAAACATAAAAACACATAAACACATACAAAATCCAATTTTCCCTTTTAAACTTGTTATTCTAACACATGACCTTCTATGAAAGATATGGCATCACCAGCTAAGGAAGCCACCAGATCTGTCGACGCTCCATTCTGGACAACAGAGCAACTAATAGAAAGTCGTGCCAAGCTCCAGAAGGTTGTAGATACCTATAAAGAAACCGGAAAGATCCCACCAAAAGTCAACATCATAGCGGTCATGTGTGAAATGGACCGCATCAACAAATGCTTAGCTGCGGAGCCTGAAGAAGAAGTGGATGATATTTCTTCCAGTGATGAAGGCTCCGAATACGACCCTAACTCTAAAGATGAATCCCCAACCGAAAAATCCAAGGGGAAGAGAAAGGCCCAGGAAGCTGCAAAAGAACAACCACCAACGAAACAGGCAAGGAAGCAGGTCCTCCCCGCTACTTCTAGGGAACAAACCCTAGCAGAGTATGTCCCAATAACCGCCAATACCACCCCCTCTACTACTCCCGCCACCACCATTACTCCCGTCTTCCCCGCCATCACCACTACAACACCACCACTAGAAAACCTTTTCATCCACACCCTCCCATCCATCGACAAAATACTAAAAGCAACAAAGTATGTTTGCTCAAGCGTACTACTGAAGATGGGGATATACGACAGAATCCGCCCCATGCTTGACAACACTAATATCTCAAGATTGTGCTTTGTCCCTGAAATTTCATACGTTGAACCCATTATAGAATTCTTTACACATCTTACTAAAGAATCTGTGGATATTATGCACAGGGCAAGGGACGAAAGTGACCGTAGGATGGTCACCAAGCTTTTTGGTAACAAAATTGTTATCACAGAAAATCTTTTGAACGAAATTTTCATAGACAATCCGGAGCAGCTCAAATAGGCCAAAGTTGTTAGCATAGAGAACTAAAAATTCAATAGACACAACTTATGGAAGACCCTAACAGGGATCCCCACTTATAAGGCAAAAACCTGCAAAGCCTCCAATATTCATTCTGGGTTCGTGCACATGCTTCACAAAATTCTCACCAGTGCACTGTTCCCCAGAACAGAGGGAGGAAATGTTATCACCGCCGACCTTTTTCTTCTATGGTCCATTCTGCACGGAATGCTGGTCAACTTCGAACGACACATGATACAAAAATTCTCATCCTACGCCATAGGCAAAGAAATCTACATGGGCGGGCACATAACTTCCATCATCAAATATCGCAAGATGGATAGTTTACTCCCTCGATGTACGCAGATCAAGGGCGACATCCTTACTAACGAGCAAACCTTGAAGAACTCCTACATTATCAAGGAAAAGGATGCGAAATTACACTACATATTCTACCCCACAGTACGATCTTCCAGAACTATGCTACCGCTTTTGGAGCTTGCAGATTATGACAAAGACAAGCTCCTCTTCACTGACGAAGAGCTTACCAAAATCCTGGCTTCGGTCAAAGTACAAGAGAAGAAGACCAAAGTGGGACAGACAGAGCTTAGTATTAACGCCCCAGCAGCCAGGGTAACAAAAATACCAGTTAAACGACCATATAAGGCACGTTTACAACCACCACAGCTATCGGGGACGCCAACATCAAAACTACAAATGGAGACGAACCACCCTCATCCGGAGGAGCTAATCACTACTTCATCATTAGACTCATTCATCATGAGCCTACATGA
Source organism: Alisma plantago-aquatica (assembly GCA_963693085.1). NCBI lineage: Eukaryota > Viridiplantae > Streptophyta > Magnoliopsida > Alismatales > Alismataceae > Alisma > Alisma plantago-aquatica. Next base: position 1,204,399,483 of record OY856411.1, on the reverse strand, counting down.
TGACCTCGCCACCACCACCCCCACCACTTTACCATCCATTACTATCCCACCATCTACCACCCTCCCACCTTTCTCCACAACAACCCCAACAACAATTCCTCCACCCACATCTTCCGCATCACCCTTTTTCTCCCCGGGCATCCCATTTTCTGCTCAATCACCCGACTTCCCCTACTCCACCCCCATCTCCACCCATTCCTCCTCAACATTTTTTCTCCCACAATTCTTACCCGGACAGTTCCCATTTTATTCATCCACCACCACCCCGACACCACTGGTGACTCCATCAACGGTCACTACGCAGTTTGCGGGACCATCAACAGTGTCTCTTCCGTAAGGCACTACCACCTTTCCACCCGACCCCAGCCGCACCACCCATCCACATCTGGGGTCCATTTCACTAACGTCGGTGAGGAATTCGGGCGTCAATTTGACGCTATTCGAAACCTCCTCACCGACCCTTCTAACATATTACAATCTATTTTTTCTTGTGTACAGGGTTTAACTACACAGGTCACCAAGATTGATGCACAAAACCTTGCCTTGCCAGGCATCATCTCAAGCATCCACCAAGAGAAAAAAGCAGCGGCCATAAAAGTCGATCGCCTCGACGACCGCCTGCAACAACTGCCACAGTTGGTGCTTGAAGTGAAAGGCCAGCAAGACGATCTGGTCGAGCAAGTCGACAGGATTTCTGTGCAAAATCAACCTTTGCCAAAAACTCTACGCGAGCTTAAGCAGCAACAAACTACTTTAAGCATGCACTTGGATGACATTAGCACCACCCTCACACAGCTAAATAATCGACAAGAGGTGTCATCCAATAATGAAATCAACCAATTGAGAAGTCAAGTGACAAATCTCTCTGCACGACTCCACTCCGCCGAGGCTCGATTTTCTGATCTTAAAGAATCCCATGACGCTTTGCTTGAAACACATGAGCATACGCAAGTGGCTTTCGACGAGCTACAAGCACTCTACCGGAAGTGCAAGAAGCCTCCACCAAAGAAGACAAAAGATGAGGCGGCAGTCGAAGATGATGATGAAGAAGACAATGATGATGAGGATTCTGACTCCTCGGCTGACTCCAATAATACCACCTCCTCAGACGATAAATCTGACGACCCGAACAATGCTGGGGAGTGCCCCGGCTGAGGAGCTGCACCAAAACAACAGAAAGATCACCACGAAGGTGATAAAGATCCCAAATCCCCTACTAACAATGACAACGTTAATATGTCATATGGGGATCAATTTCTTGATTATTCAACAATGAGATCTCTAGGGGAAACTGCCAAAGAGGCAGCTTTTGTTGAGTTCCAACAATATTTATTCGGAACTAGCACGATTCGACCAAAAGCAGAACTTCCACAGCGCTCTGTCCCGGAGCAAACTTCACCCTTCCCCCAGAACAGGAAGATTTAGAAAGCGTCAGTTTGGATACAGACGAAGATCTAGAATCAGCTTCTGACTCAGACAAAGACGAAGATCTGCAACACTACATAGACAATCTGGAGCAGGTTCCCTCTGCAAGAGCTTCCCCCGCCGCCACCTCTACCTCATAAAATGCACGATCTAGATATGGCGGCCATCTCTACTCTAGATTCTCAGGACATCTTCATCCTAAACACTATAGTAGATGATGCCAAAGATGGGGGTGATGTTATTTACCAAAATACAAAGACTCAACACAAGTTGACACGTAAAGACTTCCACACCATCCTTCGACCACAATCAGCAGTCAAGATGGCAATCTTCTATGTCCTCCTTGCCAATTCTATTGAAATCTATAGAAGCTCTAAACGACAACAACCTGTACTTAACGCTTCACCTACTATGGGAATGAGTCTACTATTTAAAGATCTACAAAACAAATCCATCGAGCGGTTGCATAAGGGGATAGCCAGAAAAGCACGCTATATTACCGTGCCCTTCCAAGTCTCTGGTCACTGGCTGCTAATGATCGTGGACACTGCGGCTCGAGACGCCAAGGTGTACAACTTTTGCACCATTGAACTAAGAGTCAGAATAATTAATTTCACTGGAACAAAAGCTGGGGAGGCCAGATGCATCCCTTTCCGACTCCTGAAATTGATTTGGGCTGCTTGCCCATCCCTCTGCAATGGTTGGAACCAACCATGGTTCCAAATCATCAACCCTCATGCCCAAACTCAAGAGGGATCTAAGGATTGCGCTTTCTACGTTATACATCATATTCAAGTGCTCAATTAGCAAATCCCTTTCACCAAACTAGCCACAAAGGATTTTCATTCTCTGCGGGGTCGTTACACCATGGAGCTAATTTGTGATAGAAGGTTCTTCAGGGACCCAACTATGGCACCCAACGACGTTCCTTGCTACCTCTTTTCAGCCATCCAACGTCCTCCAAAACGGCCATTCTGGCAAACAATAGAGGAGTTGGGGAAACAACAACCCGCCAATGTTCCCAAGAAGAAGAAATGGGACCCTTACTCTTTCGATCTGGTGGATTATGAAGGGGTTACTGAGTTTCTAACTAGTGCGACCATCAACAGATCATCTTCACAAATGGTCCCCATGTCTGCCATTTCACCAACATTCCCCAATTTTGACCTCAGTGCCTGCAAAAGCCTCTCTGACAATGAACTTCGCCTCATCATGTCAAGGCTTTACGCTGAGAAAGATGACCTCGTTTTCATATCCGGCGATATTCTGGTCATGGCAGACGTGCTACGAGAAACTGTACAGATTAAAGGGTCTCTATCCATAAGTTTGTTGGCCGCCTATCAATTTCTTCTCAGACAGAATCACCCTACAACCTATATGACATCTGCTTATATGAAGGACGATCTCCTAAAGCGAAAGAACTTCGGAATAACTGAGGTACTCATTTCCTTCCTACAACATACGACTCCAAAGTTTATCATGCTTCCTTTCCTTCATTCGGAACACTAGATGTTGTTGGCAACAAATCTTAATGACGGATCAACAATCATATACAATAGTTCCGACAGCCAGTACAATCCAGATCAGCAACAATACACTACCACACCAAGAACGCCTATAGAAGAAGTGGTGAAGGATTGTGCTGACCAACTACATGCCCTTCTCAGCAAGCACACACATGCATATGGTAAAGAACACTTTCATCACCCCACCTTCAGCCACAAATGCCCACAGCAGCTCCGCGAGTCGAACGACTGTGGTTTCCATGTCCTCTACTGGATGTACACCATTATGGCCCTTTGAAGTGAAAAACCACTAGCGGGGGGGGGGGGGGTGAATAGGGTTTTATGATTATTTTAAAATAATTTTAACTCAAACAACCACAATTGAAATAAGAAGGAGACAAGGTGTTTAGAGTGGTTCCAACCTTAGAAAATACTAAGGCAGTCAATCCACTACCCGGTTGCTTACCCAACCGGGATTTTGAAAGTATTAATTTTATTACCTCTCAAGAAATTTACATAAAATACAATACTTTCTACACCCTTTGGATAGCCTTCACTTTGAAGTAGTTGCACCAACTCAAAGCAGCCTTCTTGAAGTAACTTCAAGCTCCCCCTTGAAGTAGCCTTCCTCTTTGAAGTAGCCTCCCATTGCAACAGCCTTCTAGAAGTAGTCCAAAGCCTCCTTATTCACCAAGAAGATTAAGACCCTCTCCAATCCGTAGCCTCCAACCCTAGGAGTAGCAAGGAGAGTACAAGCAATAAGAGTGAACAAGAAACGGAACAGGAAATTACAATTACCCTTTGATGAACAAGGCTTGATTTGCCTATATCAAGTGTATAGATCTCCTAACCAATGAATATTGACATGTTGGTTTGGTGGTTAGAAGATACTAGCCTACATGACACGAATTTAGAGCAAGGAGAAGAATAGCCAACTGCAAGTATTGCTCAATTTCTCAAAACAAATTGCTAATGCAAGTGTATGCTCAAGGATTGCTCAAGTGTAGAATTGGTGAGTTTAGGTGTCCTAAGGCATGTACTATTTATAGGAATAACCTATAAGTGCTTAAGGACGTTCTAGACACTTTCTAGGGGGTTCTAAGTGCTTAACTAGCCGTTAGGTACACTTTAGTTGCTTTAGCAACATCTAGTTAATTAATTTTGAAAGTTGCTGTCAGAACTCATCTCGGTCGAAGTTTTGTCGACCGAGAGTCCTAATCAGTCGAGGGTTTGTCGACCGAGAGACTCTCTGGAGCAAGTGTATGCAACGTTCATCTCCAGCTGCCAACTACCTTGTCAGTTGGGTCTAACGGATACTTGGGTCTTTCTCAGTCGAGGAGTTTGTCGACCGAGAGTGTCTCGGTCGAGGATTTTGTCGACTGAGATTGACCCTGTTTCAATGTTTCAATTAAAGTACTAAGTGTGTATATGAGTGTGCATATGTGACACTATTGAAGGGGATGACCTATCTAAGTGTGGTGATTGGCTAGGGAAGATCTAACGCTTTATTTACATAATGTCTAAGTACTTGTACATTATATATTTGTACAAGTTTTACAATTGATTACATGAAATTACAATAATTCAAGCATATGGATCTTCCATAATATTTGTCATCCACCTTGTTCCTACAACACTCAAGTAGCACGTTAGATTGACAAAAATGAAATGTTTTTCATTATCAAAACAAAGGGATTTAAATGATGTCTATTTAGCCAACAATCTCCCCCTTTTTGAAGATGACAAATATTTCCAAAATATAAATCAACTAGTCTTTAAAATGAGTTGAGTTTCATACCTGAGATTTACTTTGTGAATTTCTTCTCTTGTTTATAAAATGTGTGCTTATTATTCCCAAAGAAGTATAGAACATGAAATCCAACTCTTTAGGGAATATAACAACTTTTAATGTAAAGCCAAGAGATTTATGAAACTCATTGAGTTTTCAAGATTACCATTTTAAGATTTACCTTTATTTCTCCCCCTTTGTCATTTCAAAAAGATATCCATTAAAATAGAAAAGCTCCCCTTTAATTTGATATCCCCAATAAAAGAACAACTGTCTAATCCGACGAAAAATATGTCCATTTAAAAGCCAAGGATGATACGATTAAAACATTTTTAAGAAGCGCAAATATCAAAGAAAACGTCTTATAAAGGAGTGATAAGTAGTTGCGTCCTTATTTTGTTAATTTGGTCTAGTGGAAGCGGTTTTGTAAAGATGTCAGCCAATTGATCTTCCGTATCAACATGATGATGGGATACATGATTCTTAGAGATATGATCCCGTAAAAAGTGATGACGGATTTCAATATGTTTAGCTCAGCTGTGTAAAATAGGATTGTGTGCTAAGTTTATAGCGCTTGTGTTGTCACAAAATATAGGCGTGGAAGAAAACGTAAAACCATAATCATTTAACACTTGTTGCATATAGAGTACTTGAGCACAACAAGATCCGGCTGCCATATATTCAGCTTCAGTTGTAGAGAGGGCAACCGTATTTTGTTTCTTGCTAAACCAAGATACTAAGGCTCTTCCTAACAAGAAACAACCACCACTAGTGCTCTTGTGATCAAGTCGACATCCAGCATAGTCGGCATCAGTATAAGCTTTAAAATCCAAGAATTGTCCTTTAGGATACCATAAACCATAACATGTAGTGCCGGCTAAATATCGGAAAATTTGTTTAACTGCTTCAAAGTGAGAATGCATGGGTTGTGATTGAAATCGAGCACAAAGACCAACTGAAAACATGATGTCCGGTCTAGAAGCGGTTAAGTAAAGCAAACTGCTAATCATGGCTCTATATAAGGAATCATCAATAGGTTCCCCATCTTCATCCTTATCAATTTTAATGGAGGTAGCCATTGGAGTAGTAGCATGTTTGCAATGATCCATTCCAAAACGTTTTAAGAGTTCTTTAGTATACTTTTCTTGGCTTATAAAAATCCCAGCAGACGTTTGCTTAATTTGAAAACCAAGAAAGAAAGTTAGTTCACCCACGAGGCTCATTTCAAATTCTTTTTGCATAATGTCACTGAATTGTGTGCACAATGATTCATTTGAAGCTCCAAAAATAATGTCATCAACATATATTTGAACAACTAGAAAATCAGATGTATATGTTTTGAAAAATAAAGTAGAATATGAATTTCCAATAGAGAAATCATTATAAAAAAGATATGTCTTGAGCCTTTCATACCAGTTCCGAGGTGCTTGTTTTAATCCATAAAGTGCTTTCTTAAGTTTGTAAACATAGTTATCTTTTTCCGGTATTTCAAAACCAGGTGGTTGGGAAACATAGACTACTTCTTGAATGATTCCATTTAGAAATGCACTTTTTACATCCATTTGGTAGAGTATGATATTTTGTGTGCAGCTATAGCTAGTAGCATTCTAATAGCTTCAAGTCTTGCTACTGGTGCATACGTTTCATCAAAGTCTATTCCTTCTTGTTGATTATATCCTTGTGCTACTAACCTAGCTTTATTCCTTATTACTTCCCCTGCCTCATTTAACTTATTTCTAAAAACCCATTTAGTTCCAATAATGGTTTTATTTTGTGGTTTTGGAACTAAATCCCATACATCATTTTTAGTGAATTGGTTTAATTCTTCTTGCATTGCTATTATCCAATAGTCATCTTTAAGAGCTTCAGACACCTTCTTAGGTTCAATGATAGAAACAAAAGCCATGTTTGCAACGTCTTTAAAATAAGAACGAGTTTTGACTTTATCATTAGGATTTCCAATAATTTACTCTTGAGGATGATCCTTAATGAGTCTAGGAGTAGATTGTGTCCCAGCTTGGTCATTACTTGGAGTATTTTTATCACTATCAGTTGGTATGGATAAATTTTCGAATTGATGAGTGAGATCAACTATTTCAAGGTTTTCTGATTTTGATTCTTCATGAAAGGAAATATGAATTGATTCCTCAACCTTTCTAGAAATAGTGTTGTAGACTCTAAATGCTTTGCTAGAGGTAGAATATCCCAAAAAGAATGCTTTATGTGATTTAGAGTCAAACTTGTCTCTATCTTCTTTAGTGTTTAAGATATAGCAAGTTGATCTGAAAGTATGAAAATAGTCAACTCTAGGTTTCTTAGTATATATTATTTCATATGGTGTTTTTTTCAAATAGGAATGAACGGTTACTCTATGTAACACATAGCATGCTGTGTTTACTACTTCAGCCCAAACCATTTTAGGTGTATTGTGTTCGAGCATCATGGTTCTAGCCATTTCTTGTGGTGATCGATTTTTCCTTTCAACTATGCCATTTTGTTGTGGAGTGCGTGGAACAGAAAAATTGTGAGTGTAGCCTTGAGATGTACAAAATTCCTCAAATAAATGGTTTTCAAATTCTCCACCATGATCACTTCTAATGGTACATATTTTGTTTTGTAATATATTTTCAATTTTGGAACAAAATTTTATGAAAACTTGAATAGTGTCATCTTTGTTTGCAAGAAAATGTACCCAAGTATATCTACTATAATCATCAATAATAACAAAACAATACCTTTTGCCACCAATAGATTGTGTCTGCATGGGTCCAAATAAATCCATATGAATCAGTTCTAGGGATCTACAGGTGCTAAGTACATGTTTGGGTTTAAACGAAGTTTTTGTTTGTTTACCCAAGGTACATGTTCACAATTTTCAACTTGATCAAAAGACAAATTAGGCAAACCACGAACAAGATCATATTTAACTAGGTTTTTGATAACATGTGAACTAGCATGACCCAATTTTTTATGCCATAGTTGTAGAGAATTTTCTTTTGCAAGTAAGCATTTTCCAACTACTGATTTCATAGAATTAGGTCTAAGAATATAGAGATTTCCAATTCTTTTTCTTTCATAAACAACATTTGTAGTATTTTCTATTAATAACTTACAACAATTTTTGTGGAATAAAACATCATATCCATTGTCACATAATTGACTAACACTTATTAAATTATGGTGCAAACCATCAATGAGTAAAACATTTTTTATTTCGAGATTTGTACCAATGTTACCTATTCCAACGATTTTACCTTTACCATTATCTCCAAAGGTAACTGTTCCACTCTTCTTTTCCTCAAAAGTTTGAAACACATCCTTCTTTCCGGTCATGTGTTTGGAACATCAACTTTCGACCATCCAATCCTGTTTTAAAATGTAGATTTTGGTACCCATGTGATGGTCCAGTATGGTTAGGAACATTTAATTACAGACTAAAAAAAATTTGATTCAGAACTTCATTCGGTCGACAAAAGTTCGGCCGACATCTCTTGCGGTCGACCAATTTGTCGATCGAGAAAGCTTCTGTTTTACAGATTAAAAACTGATTAGAAGCAAAATTCTGCTCGGTCGACCACTTTTAGACCGATTCGTGCCCCGATCGAACATTTTTCGACCGAAGAAGTTTTTGTTTTACTCAGGTTGTTGCTGTAGATTTTGATTTATCACAGGCATCTGGTCGGTCGACAAAAGTTTGACCGATTATATTCTTGGTCGAGAAATACTTCGACCGAATATATTCTCAGTTCAGAAAATTAACATAATACATGAGACTTTAAGTTGAGATAAGATAATATAATTTTCAAAAAATGAGCATTGGATCATATCTCAACTAAATTTCATTCAAGTCTACTAAGTTTGGGGTTCTGGAACCCAAACCAACTCGGAATCCTTGTTCTTATAAGGGCATGAAAATGAGTAATGTTCAAGACGTAGACAAAAATGACAAGTAATAGAATCAATTTCATTTCTCTTTCTAGAAATTGTGTTCTTAGGTACAAACATAGTCTTAGTCTTAGATGCTTTAGTCCTTTTGGGTTGATTTTTCTTTGGATCATATCCTAATCCTCTTCTTCCATTGTAACTAGAGGAAATTTTCAGAATATTTTCAAGGATGTCATTACCTCTTAAATCATTTATTTTTCTTTGTAGCTTAGCAATGTCATCCATCTTCTTGTTTATCTCTTTCCTTGCTTGATCTAAATCAGATAATAGAGAGTTTCTTTCTTGTACAACATTATCATAATCTATATGGTTACATAGAATTGGTTGGGTCTGAAAATCATTTAGTTTAGCTAGAAAATCAATCTTTTCTTGAGAAAGAAGATCAAAATTCATTTCTAGAGTAAGTAACTTTCTATTGCAGTCATATAAAGATGTTTTTAAAGACAAATTCTCAAGATCAATATTGTTCTTTTCAAAAGAGAGATTATTTAATCTAGCATATAATTCTTCATTTGTTTTGGTAGCCTTCCTTAGTTTCTTTTTGCAGTCAACATATTTATCATGATTTTCTTGTAGACTAGCAATTAACTCTTCTTTAGGGAGATCAAGAAGGCTTACCTCTTGGGAATCTTCATAATCTTCTCTTTCCATAAGACATTCCACCTTCTCTTCTCCACTTTCACTCTCACTTGACTCATCCCATGCAACTTTATAAGCTTTTTCTCCCTTCTTTTTGTGTGAGCTTTTCTTTCCTTTCTTTGCTTTAGGGCATTCATTTTTGAGATGTCCTTTCTTTCCACACTCAAAACACCTGGGAGAAGAAGAAGAGCTAGAGATTTTGTTAGTTCTAAATCTTTTATATTTCTTACCATTTACAATTAAGGCTTCTTCTCCTTCTTCTTCACTTGACTCATCACTTTTCGGTATGACAATCTTTGAAGCTTTTAGAGCCACATCTTTCTTTTTCCCATGTTGAAGTTCACGTTCTCTTCTTTCTTCTTCTTCTAGAGTTGCTTCATGAGCTTCTAGGTTGCCAATGAGTTGTTCCATCCTCAGTCGGGTGAGGTCATTTGCTTCTTCAATGGCCATCACTTTGGGCTTGTATTTGGGAGGAAGTGATCTAAGAATCTTTGACACCTGATCTTCCTCACTAATCACTTTACCTAAGGCATTCAAACCATTTACAATAGAAGAGAATTTTGCATACATTTCACTAATAGATTCATTTTGATCCATACGGAACTGTTCAAATTTCTATTTAAGCATTCCAATTTTTGAGTTCTTAACTTGCACAGTTCCTTCATAGGTTATGGAAAGTCTATGCAAAATTTCGTAGGTTGTTTCACAATTTGATATTCTATTAAATTCTCCAACTGAAATTGAAGAATAAAGTATACTTACAGCCTTTGCATTCATTTGGGCATACTTTACCGTATTGGTGTCCCAAGCTGCATATTCTGCTTGAGGAAGTTCGTAGGGAGTTGACACCATCCTCCATAGATCCCAACTAATACCTTGGAAGTAAAATTGCATTCTCCTTTTCCAGTAGGTGTAGTTAGTACCATCAAATGCAGGAGGCCTAGCCACAAGTGTCCCTTCAAGGTTGAGGTTGTTGAGCAACCCGTCACCCATTCTTCAAGACTTGGTTAGAGTTCCTTGAAGCCTACTCTGATACCAATTGAAAAACCACTAGAGGGGGGTGAATAGGGTTTTATGATTATTTTAAAATAATTTTAACTCAAACAACCACAATTGAAATAAGAAGGAGACAAGGTGTTTAGAGTGGTTCCAACCTTAGCAAATACTAAGGCAGTCAATCCACTACCAGGTTGCTTACCCAACCGGGATTTTGAAAGTATTAATTTTATTACCTCTCAAGAAATTTACATAAAATACAATACTTTCTACACCCTTTGGACAACCTTCACTTTGAAGTAGTTGCACCAACTCGAAGCAGCCTTCTTGAAGTAACTTCAAGATCCCCCTTGAAGTCGCCTTCCTCTTTGAAGTAGTCTCCCGTTGCAACAACCTTCTAGAAGTAGTCCAAAGCCTCCTTCTTCACCAAGAAGATTAAGACCCTCTCCAATCCGCAACCTACAACCCTAGGAGTAGCAAGGAGAGTATAAGCAATAAGAGTGAACAAGAAAGGAAATAGGAAATTACAATTACCCTTTGATGCACAAGGCTTGATTTTCCTATATCAAGCGTATAGATCTCCTAACCAATGAATATTGAAATGTTGGTTTGGTGGTTAGAAGATACTAGCCTACGTGACACAAATTTAGAGTAAGGAGAAGAATAGCCAACTACAAGTGTTGCTCAATTTCTCAAAACAGATTGCTAATGCAAGTGTATGCTCAAGGATTGCTCAAGTGTAGAATTGGTGAGTTTAGGTGTCCTAAGGCATGTCCTATTTATAGGAATGACCTATAAGTGCTTAAGGACGTTCTAGACACTTTCTAGGGGGTTCTAAGTGCTTAACTAGCCGTTAGGTACACTTTAGTTGCTTTAGCAACAGCTAGTTAATTAATTCTAAACGTTGCTGTCAGAACTCATCTCGGTCGAAGTTTTGTCGACCGAGAGTCCTACTCGGTCGAGGGTTTTTCAACCGACAGACTCTCTGGAGCAAGTGTATGCAACATTCATCTCTAGCTGCTAACTACCTTGTCAGCTGAGTCTAACGGCTACTTGGGTCTTTCTCGATCGAGGAGTTTGTCAACCGAGAGTGTCTCGGTCGAGGATTTTGTCGACCGAGATTGACCCTGTTTCAATGTTTCAATTAAAGTACTAAGTGTGTATATGAGTGTGCATATGTGACACTATTGAATGGGATGACCTATCTAAGTGTGGTGATTGGCTAGGGAAGATCTAACACTTGATTTACATAATGTCTAAGTACTTGTACATTATATATTTGTACAAGTTTTACAATTGATTACATGAAATTACAATAATTCAAGCATATAGATCTTCCATAATATTTGTCATCCACCTTGTTCCTGCAACACTCAAGTAGCATGTTAGATTGAAAAAAATGAAATGTTTGTCATTATCAAAACAAAGGGATTTAAATGATGTCCATTTAGCCAATTGGAAGACCAGTAGAGGACATGATAGATGTGGATTACCACACGTTATGAGGAAAGTTGACCGCTAATCTTCTCCGTGCACATGGAGCTAATGCATGACTAACATACGCCTAATGCCCTTATCCTTGTACTTCTCAACCTATCACTTTGACACTCTGAGGACAGAGTGAGTGATAAGTTAGGGGGGAGTACACTAGATAAGGGTGAGGTATCATTCTTAAATCTTTCCCTCTCTATCTTCTCTTTCAATCCTGCACAAAATTTTTCTTTGCACACTTAGTTTTTGTTTTAAATAATTCCCCTGATAATAAATAATGTTCATAAAGAATAATATCCCTCTTGGAACAAAGTCATCCCCAACTAACTTTAGAATGCAGTTAGTCTTAAGGAGTAACAACAAGAATAGCACATAGACATGTAATGGTGAACTAATAAATTATCTTCACATTCAATTTTCATGCTTTTGCTTCAATTCTACATCTGACTTTCCACAGGTCAACATCAGGGCCGAAATAAGCCAAACACTCTCAAGGACGGGAGGGACATCAGGTGACATCCAAATCATGACGCCTTGCAAGTGGACCACTAGTAGAAACCAAATAAGTGCATGTCGAGCAACTCTAAGAACAACTTTCTTCTCTTCAAATAAAAGAGGCTTGGCCGCCCAAATCAAAATTCCTAAAAATCTAAATCCTAAGCCTGTGAGCTTACGAATAAAAGCCAGAGTGTTGAATAAAACTATGGGAGTTGTTCCATGAATAAGGATCTATATGAAGAACCAATAAAGGTCTCTCCTGGACGGTACCTTCAGCTACCCTCACAAAGGCAGATGTGTTGTGCCTGGTAGTGAAACCCGTAGGTATCCAAATACATGAAAGGTTGATAAAGGACTCACCCGACCGGTACATTCAGCTGCCCTCACAAAAGCAGATGTATCGTGCCCAGTAGTGAGATCCTAAAAGCATAGACAACCCCCCCCCCCCCCCACTTTAAAGGGGAGTTACACATCAAGCCTTTAGCCAACCCTCATACCCACTCTAGCTTCCGGTAGGATTTTCAGAGAAGTATAAAACTGATTAGATTCAACGACATGCACAGAACAAAAAGTGGTCCCAATGCAGGCTACAAGAGATGGAAGAAACCTGAGATCCAAGCAACTCTCAATTCCTGAAATAGTTAAGGCAAGCAAAGGCCCCGATACAACTTTAGGAGACCTCTGGTTTAGAATTGGAGCAAGAGTATGGAAATCTCAATTAAATAAAATCGCCTCACCATTACATGCCTCAACTCTATCTAACTTGAGGACAAGCTAGACTCTAAGTTAGGGGGGTGATAACCTCCAATTTTGTGATGTTATCTTAGTAGTTTTCCTCAGTTTTCCACACTCTTTCTCAGACAAATTAGATAGAATCCTTAACTTTCCTCTCTTATTGCAAATATACTGTTAGATTAACTTTTCTCCCTTTTTACTTACAGAAAAAGACAAAAAAATCTCAAAAGCCTCACATGGTCCCAGGACCGCATGGAGTCACACGGTCTCAAGACCACATGAAGCCAACCGGTCCCGAAACCGCATGGAGTCACATGGTCTCAAGACCGCATGAATCCAAACGGTCCCGAGACCGCATGGAGTCACATGGTCCCAAGGCTACATGAAGCCAACCGGTCTCAAGACCGCATGAAACCAAACGGTCCCGAGACCGCATGGAGTCACACGATCTCAAGACCGCATGAAGCCAACCGGTCTCAAGACCACATGAAACCAAACGGTCCCGAGACCGCATGGAGTCACACGGTCTCAAGACCGCATGAAGCCAAACGGTCTCAAGACCGCATGAAGCCAA